>OY728164.1:2031240043-2031864080 GCA_963277665.1 Viscum album
TACACAATCTTTGAGTCATACCAGACACAGTGTGTGTGAAATTGATGTGTGGTTAGTTCATACATGCCACAAATGATTTATGGATTAATTAACTACTGTTTGAAAACTATCAAATCAAGTCTTCCCATTTTTGGATTGTGACATAGGTTTTAAATAAAAATGACACTTATATATTAAAAACACGCACTTCAAATCATATTGTTGACATAATGTCTTAAACTGTTGTGTGGTCAATTCATAAACATCATAAATGAATTATCGAGAATTTTCCTGACGATTTAAATCATTCTCAGTTCATTAAGTTATTTTTTAGGAGAGTTTTAAACAAAAATAGAACAAATATATTAAAAACATGAAATTCAAGTCACATCAGATGCATCATTTGTATTATTGATATGTGGAAAATTGTAAAACCTAATAATTATTTTATAGGTCATTTTCATTTTTTTTAAAATAAAATATTGTTTTCATTTATTTGTATATTTGATTCTATTTAATCTAAAATGACATTTTTATATTAAAAAATCTTACTTTGAGTCATACTGACCACATCAAGTGTTGTATTGAGGTGTGGTTTACTCGTACACATCAAAAATAATATATGGATAATTTTCCTAATGTATCAAATCAATTTGGATAAGTTAGCTCTAGATTGAATCATTTCATGTGAGTTTTGAACTAAAATATAACATTTTAAACAAAAAACAGACACATAGAATCATACCAGCCATTCTTTGTATTATATTGAAGTAAATTTGTTTATTATACCTAAAAAATAATTTTTGTATTCTATTCCTAATATTTTATTAAAATATGATATCATTTTACAAGTTTTGGATATTAAATGAAGGGTTTAAACTAAAATATAACCTTTTTAATTAAAACAGACACTTTGAGTCATGCATTTACTAGCAATAGTTGAATTGAAATATTGTTAATTCATACATGTCACAAATGAATTATATATTATATTATTATATTTTTTTAAAAACAAATTGGTTCATTATTTAATTACTTTCAAATGAATCTAATTTTAATAAAAAATGTCAGTATTATATAAAAACATGTACTTGGATTCATACTAACCACATCATGTATCTGATTGACATGTAGTAAATTACTACCCGTCAAAGATGATTTATGGAGTTTTTTTTTATTTTTTTGGAATTAATTCATGTTCATATTCTAATTATTGGAAAGTGACATGGAAATTTAAAAAAATGAGGATTTGATATTAAGAATATGAATTTTGATTCATATTGGCCACATTGTGTGTCACATTGACGTGGGGTAAATTATGAAACATTTCAAAAATAATTATAATGAATTGTTATACTGTTTTAAAAATAATATATTTTTATTCACATTTGGATTCTAACAAATTTTTTAACTAAAATTACCCAATTATATAAAACTATTCCACTAAAAATCATATTAGGAACACCAATAATCAAATTAAGGTTTGATTTATTCCTAAACATTACACCATTTCATATTTTTCCAAAATGATATACCCCTTTAATAAGATCAGTTATGTTGTGATATAAAACTATCTCCTTGGATGTGAGCCATTTCATTGGAACATGCTTTTTTGAATAACCATCCATTAACCATCACAAAATATTTTTGTTCATCTTCAAACATTATATCTACGAAAATCATCTAAATAATTTTTTGAAATTCTCCTTTTGTAATGTATGTGTTTGTTCTAGTATCATTTCCCTAGAACTGTTATCTTAGTCTCATCCTCTATGTCCAATCACTCATGTGCACGAGAAGCCTTGAAATGTAACTGGATCTACTAGAATCCATAGCTCATAACCCATTATTATACATATCACTGAAAAAAATTTCATCAAAAACATATATTCATTAAAATAACTACTATTCACATCGCTAATGTGTCTCTATGGTCATATACTATACTAGATAACAAATGTGATAGGAAATCACATATATTGGATGTTTGTTAAACATTATAAAATGATATACTATACCCACTCATCACTATGTAATTATAATTCTTCATTTTAGTTTATATCTTATTATAAATCATTGTAGTACCATGATAGTATAGAAAACAAATTGAAAACAGAATGTTTTAATGGAATATAAATTATCCTCAGAAATTACATGTTTATGGATTCTAGACTACTGATGGTATATAATATCTTTCAAAAACATAAAAATTCAAGATCCCCAATAATTTTTATAATTTTTCTTCATACACTACAAATACCATATCAAAAATAATTAATATTTTTGAAATATTTTTTTATAGATAAATCATACTGTATATTCATTAATGAGTATCTATTTAAATATATACATTGTATTATTATGTTAAATCACCAACCATATACCATGATTTTTATTATATTTATAGATCTCCCTTTCATGAAAAAATTACAACTAAAATAAAAATATATATAAGTATATTTTTTTATATAAAATATTCATTTTAGTGATTAAAAAATTCAAAATAATCATCAATAGTGGTCTGTTTGATGTACATCCGTGTATTAAATACAAAAAATTTACATCTGGGTTATGCAAATTGATTGTGATGAAAATCCTGTCCATCTTAAAGAACAAATCATGTACTGAAAAAAAGATAAATATGTTGAACATATGATTAGATTATAAATGTTTATACCAAAATTATTAGAATCATGAAGTGTCTATTGTCAATAATTCTATTGTCAAATTAAATTATTAGTTTGAATTTTTTTATTTAAAAAACTTCAAATTAAAAAGAATGTTCATACATAATTAATGATAAAAAGAACAATGAGTCCAAATCATGTTTCAATAGGGCTTCCCATTTTGTAGTAGTTTTATATATGCCTATAGAAAATATGTATATACATTAAATTAAATGAATGGAGTAGATCATTTATTTGAACAAATAATTATTTAAATTTACATCTTGTATGTATTTAAAACCAAGACTCTCATCTATTCAAACATGACAATATGATTTATAATCTCAAGACCAACCATGTATGAAATGTAATCTCCATATATTTCTTCTCTATGTTTTATGAATGAAATATTTAAACATCTAAAATTAGTGTATTTATAAATTTATAATTTTTATATATATGTTAGGGGAATTATCTTGGAGAATGTACTCTGAGAAGGTCAATTTCATTTATTGTTTATTTCTTTTGATTGTCCCAATCAGATAATCAAATTTCCATTTGTTTTATCATTCAATTATATGATTCATCATTTTATGTCTTTTTTCTCCAAAAATTAAATTGTTTTAATTTTAATCAAACTAATAGTGATATACCTCATATATCTTTATATGATTATTCATCCATACTATGAATGTTCAAATATCATTATTGACTATAGTATCATTTAAATCATCATGTGGAATTAGATTCTCAGTTCATGGCTTGCACAATTTTTCAATCCTAGATCCCATCTAATCTTTTTGGAGTTTTCTAATGAATCAGGTATCCTAGGATATTAAATACTATACCCTATTCAACAAGGGAATTCTAGAGTGTTGATAGATATAAATCACATATAATTTATCTCTATGTATTTTTGTCAATATAATATCATGAGAAGTTATTTGAATCAAAATTTTGACAAATGGTACGGAAAAAAATATATTTCCTTAGGTATGGAAAATATTTTAGGGAGATGCGTAGCCATAATGTTAGTGGGTTCATTTTCTAATTCATGTATTTCTAATTATTCCACATCACGTTCTCTTAAATACATTCACATACATTAGAATAATAAAAGATACCAAATAATAATACCATCAAAATAATTTATCTATATTTGTTTTCTTTTTATATTTTATTATATACCTACTCGCATATTTTTCCAAAAACTATGTTGGAGATGACACTACAAAAATCACACCTCAAAATGGCCATTTAGTTATTGCCACATTAATGTTAAAGAATATTAAATTATTCAGGTAATGTCAATGTTAATGATCAATTTTGTAGTAGTGGAAATATTTGTACATGTAATTTTCATTGAAAAAAACTTTATTATGAAAATTTATTTTTGTTCAATTTTTATCACTTATTACTTTTTAATTAATTTTTATTTGTAAAACTATTTTTTTTAATTTTATTAAGAATTTAAAAATATTTTATTTTATGTGGATTATTTTGTGGAATTAAAAATTTCTTAATTTTAATCATTATTGTTTTTTCATTTTAATTTATTTTTTAATTATTATATTTATGAAATTATTATTATTTTCAACCATTCTATATATTTTCATATCCCCCCACCCAGCTCCTCACTACCCAGTGAGGAATGTTCATGATCATTTGATGAAGACAACCTCAAATGACTCACAGGTTTTCAACTATAACTATCATGATGTTAGATATGGGGATGCAAAGTTGTGATTTTCATAGATCAAGGATGGAACCAATGAGCATATCATTCAATGATGTATTTTGGTGCACACTCGGGTCAGTTAATATAATCCTTTGGATAAGATTTAAATCTAAAAAATCACAATTTTAGGAAGCGTGGTGTTTCTAATTGGTAAACAATCTTAGAGGGGGGAGGATATGGAATGGTGGATTGTTTTTGTTTGGGGATTTAATGATAAGAAATGTAACCCCATTGGGAGGGTTTATTTCCACATATGTTTACCATCTTAAGAGCTCTAACACAAGGCATTAGGGTTTGAAATGATCTTCCTTAAGAAAACGACCTTGTGAATCCACTATTAGGAAGCTCATTTCAATCAATTTTATTAATAGGACTTTAGAACATAGGTTTGGGTCCAAATATATAGTTTTTATTGGATTTTATGTCATTTAAACGTATTGTGTGACCTTTCTTCATCAATTGTTACTCTTAACAAATTAGATCATTCTAATAAGGATTAATTATTTGGATTTTATATGTTATTTTTGATATATGTGGATCTCATATCGATGCCCATATAACCTGTGAATCTATCTATAACAAACTATGATTTTTATCTAACTATATGGTATGAAAATATACCATTTTTCTGTTTCCTTTGTAAGTCCATTGCACATGTAAAATAAAATTTATGAAGTGATTTATGTTTTTCTACCTATAATCTGAGAGTTAATGATGTTTATTGATGTAGATATAGGACATTATGATCCAAAAAGGGTGTGGGTGGTCTTGCTGCTCGCATTGCTGATGAAGCTAGAACTGATGGTTGTGACAAACTAATTATTAAAATTAAGGATGTACGTAATGATGAACCTTATTCGGTGGTTTATCATAATATTGGGACAGGGGATGATGTTTCTGAAGTAGATTCTATGCAAGTGTATGACCATAATCCTTCTTACATAACCCCTTACTTTATGAAATTGGTATTTTCATTCATATATTGATTTAGATGTAGTGAATCAATATGTTGATCAATATATTGATCATGAATAGATCATTATGGAAATTTCCTTCCATGGTAAATAAAAAATGGACAAAGCACCTTTTTTGAAAAATAATCATATAATGGGTTCATTGTCTATCAATGATCAGAAATAAAAAACTAGAATAGTTCATCTACCTTGGACATTATTAATTTAAAAAATATCTATCAACATGGAACATATATATTAAAAGTCATGAATATTTCACAACATAATGTTTTAGTTGATCAACTAAATGAAGGGAATATTATTACATCAAATTCATTTGAGGTGATTTAATTTCACAATGAGCATAAAATGTTATTCATTGGTTAATTTATGGCTATTGAACATCCATGGGGGGATAAGGTGAATATTGTTTCCTCATAAGGAAAATAATCAATGATGCAATGTAGCATTAAAGAGGATTTAGTTAATAGTGATATGACTCTAAAGGATAAGAATTACTTTGAAGTAGTAGAGGATGAGTTGGGGGGAACTTGGAAACAATATAAATCAGGGAAACATGTCCTCCATCTAAATAGTGGTATATAGGGAAATTTTTATACTTATTGGTCTGTTAAAAAGGAGGAGACGCAATCATAAGATCTCGACTCGAATGACACATCCATTTCTCAAGTATCTATGTACTTTTGTTCATAATTTTCAATATTACATCGTATGGGAGTCCATATATACTTTTTTTTTGTTTTTGCATAGTTATGCACTGTATGTTTTGATTGAGGCATACATCACTGCCAGTCAATGATAGTTGAGAAAAACGAGAATCCTCTATTATTGGAATGAAATATTTTACTAGACATGTAAAAATTGGGCAAGACATGTATAATAGAAATGTGTCTTGTGTATAAATTTTTAATGGATGGGGATTTTGAAAAAAATTATCCTCCCGGAATAACACAATTAGAAATAAATTTAATTAATAGAAAAATATGAATTGAACATTCATAGATATATTCATAGTTCATGGATGGGGAAAATTCTTTGAAATAAAATGTCATCTCTACCAAAATCCCCAATAAAAGACCACTGAGGGTCGTAGTATCAATTGTGCCCTTGTGTGAGTCAAATCTTCCTTGAGTGAGGAAGGATGCATCACGAAAAGACCAATTAGGTGCCTATATGGACAGAGAACCAGAGGAAACATTGGTGGAACTCCATATTATCTCACAGAAACACTTCATAAACATACTAATTATTAGTTTTTATAATTTATACATATTATAATCAAATTTGGATTTTTTATCAATAATAAGTTTTCTATTATTTATTTATTTTTTTAATAAAATATATTTTTTTCATTTTATTTAATTAATTAATTTTATACAACCCCTTTTGAGTGTTAATAAATAGATAATAAAGGATCCATTAATGGTCAATAAAGAAACTATAATTTAAGTCACCATTTAGAAGATGTAAAAAACCCTGAAAATAGATACCTTTAATCCGTGCATGTTTTAGCACATATAAATGGAACCCTTATCAGTTTTTTTGCTATCACTGGTATAGGATAATGTAATTAATGACAGTTTTTGTAGTATTGATAACATTTTTACATATAAATTTTTTTAACCTGCTATTAATCTTTAAATTTATTTTATTTATTTAATAACTATATGATTTTTTTGATTTTCAATTTATTATTATTTGCAAAATCGTATATTAAAATTTTATTAAATTTTATTTTTATCATAGAAATATTTTTATGTAAAAATTTTATGCTTTTAATTAATAATTTTTGTTCCATGTAAAATATTTATTGTCCATTATATTTATGAAAATTATTTATTTTCAACTCTTTTTTATATTTTAATTCTCTGATTTGGATTTCACTTATACTGTATATATAGCTTTGTGTAAATAAGATTCCAAAATTACAAACATAAAACATAATAATTTTGGTGTGTTTTATGTGATTGACATTGAGATCATATAAAAAACTGAATTATATGTAAAATGAAACAAAATTAAAAATATTGAAGAAAAAAATATAAATTTATCAAAAATAAAAAAAATCATCAAAATTATAACCATGAAATAGTATATATGATACATATTTTTTTCAACATTAATGGGGTAAAATTGGATAGTTTTATACACTATAAAGGTTTACGAAAAGGGTACATGCTCACTCTTTATAAATTAATTCTTGTGAAGGATGTTTTCTCTCTCCTCCTTTAAAATGCGGTGGAGCAGGTCGCTATCCATAGTGCCCAATTATTTCAAAATGGCTCTACTGTTTTACAATTTTTATTTGCAGAGGATTTCCGCTTTTTCGTTTTGTCTATTATACTTTAGTGTCACTTAGTATTGAAGATTAAAAACCGTTATGAAAAGGTATTTGGGCATTATATTAAATCATCGAAATCTGAAATATCATTCAACAATGTTGTTTCACTAATGAGATTGATGAAAATTAAATGAATATGGAGTGTTCCTATGGTAGATAATCATTAAAATTTCATGGGCCTCCCAACATCTATAATAAGATCAAATAAACAAGTTTTTGCATCAATCAATGAAAATGTTCATAATTTGATCAGACAATTGTAACGCCCCGACCCCAGCTACCCAGAGTCGGTACATTACTTTGTAACATTGGCATGATCACAAAAGATGAAGTCTCGAAATACCGATTAGTTTAGTAGCCTTGGAGCCACTAGATACATTCATAAGTCTTTCATTACATCAAAAAGTAAACAAACTACAATAACATGGTCTTCATAGTCCACACTCATATCCCTTTTCGACTATCCCTGCAGGTCATTCATAAAATACATCTTCACGTCCTAGAAAATATTAAAACATTGAAAGGGGTGAGCTCAGATGCTCAGTAAGGATAACAATATTGCGGAAGATTTCATAAATAAACACAAAAAAATTTAAGGCAATGTATAAATAAAACAAAAGCCTTTTAAACTTGAACATCAACATAATATGGCAAAAGTAAAATGAGATATTACCATTCACTTATTCACATGGATATTCTACTGGTCGAATAATCACATGCAATATCAATAACCACTTTCATAATGAGGGAATGTATAATGCCAGACATTCTGAAACATTTTGTCAGAGCCTCGGCCAAGACGTCTAAAATGATTAAGGCCTCAGCCAAAACCATAAATCAAATTGGGAAAGGGCCTCGGCCAATTCCACGTCTAGTTGTCTCATGAGACCTACCGATGCATTGAGGAGCTATAGCGGGCTCCACCCGTCACTTAATAAGTCCAATACATTCCTCATATGAATAGGTTTAAACATATCATAAACCATAACATAATCGTATCACATAAAACATGCATAAAGGAAACATAACATTTCCACATTTCAATCACAAGATATAAATACAACACATTGATATAATAAAAACACTTTCAAAAACATTTTCAATACCAAAATAAAATAAAGTTAAAACTTTGTATTTATTTTTCATCAAAAAAATGATGGCTTGTAGAGGAAGCCGAAACTCAAATAATGGCCACGGCGGCGGAGAAGTCGCTGTCGCCGCATTTGTACGGAAAGAAAAACATTCCCTTTTTTCATTTAGTAAAACACTTTGTATAAAAAGATTCCTTTTGAATAAACGTAAAAGTTAAAGGGGTTTATACACTGAACAAAAGAAATTTGTGTATAAAACAAAATATGCCTCAATGAATGGGGATTGAGACGAAGTCCCTTAAAAATATCATTTTTAAATAAAATATATCTATTATGTGTATTCACTATATGTACACATAAATAAAGTATAAATACAATATACAACATAAAAATATCATGACATAATTTGAAAGTAGGAGATTAACCCAAAGAATGGAAGTTGGGTTATGAAATTCCCTTACCTTGTGTCTGACTTGACTGAACCGTTCTTTAACCTCCTGAATAATAAACTAGATTTAATATATACCTTATTAAGAACCATTTTCAATTTCATTATCCTTTTTATATCACTTATTACAATGATATGAATATTATGTAATTATTTAAGTTAATAACGGTCGTTTTGTCGATCTTTGGTACTTGAGTCAACAATAAACTTCTTATAATTACAAGTTGTTTATGTGGTAGAATATCCATTATCTCCAGAATTATATTCATGATTTAGATGTCATATATATCATATATTTCCAGTATATAAATTCATTAATAATATTACATAACATTTAGTGGTAAGAAATGAAATGCACTGTTCATGGAGACGGTAAGCCGTACGTACGCATGAACGCTACTTTAATTTCTATTTCCTATTTAATGGAATGAAATCATAATTATATAAATGTATAATATAATTCCAGTATAATATAGTTTATAATACCATTTACTCCATCCTTTATACATCCCACATATGGCATTAACGATTCAAATCACTTTTAGGGGGCGGTAGTCCGCACTTCCTAAAATGAAATTATCGCGTTTACCCATAATGGAAATCATAAAGTATGTCATAAATGAGAAAAACAGAAGTATAAGTAAAACATAAACATATTATATATCATATATAAATATAGTGACATCTTAATGGCCACCTTTGAAGGTGTTATATGAGTGTTGAACAATCATCGTTTCGTGAGGCAGAAATTCGCCATCAACAGAAACCGTATGTTCTTTAACCATTAGATGTAGGTGTGTGTAGGTGTAGCTCGAATCCTTCTTATATAAACATCCTAGTATATTTAGGATACTGGTGTTGTTACAAAAAAAATGAATAAAAAGAGTTTAGGGGGTTGGAGAAGAAAAATAATACAAAACAACATTAGACAAGACATTACCTCAAAATCGGGTAACTCATTTTGATTTGAGCCAAAGGCTTCCTTGGGAAGAGTTCTGCCCAAAGTGAGGCTTCTAGGAGTAAGAGGGGGAAGTTGGGAGAGTATTTGGGCAGAGGTTGGCCGATCCAAATGGCTTGAAAGTGTGAATGAGGTGGTAGAGTTGGGGGCCTTTTATAAGAGGAGAGGAGGGGAACTCTTGGAATGTAAGAAAATTTTACATTATTATACAATGCTTTTTGGATTCTAAAGGACCCACACTTATATAATTCATGGATAAGGTGATAAGGGTTTTAAAGCTACCCATCCAATAGTCTTTGGACAAGTGTAAGCCTTGGATTGTACATTATATTTTCATTTTATTAAAATCGTTAAATAATGAGGTCATCGCTGCATCATAATGATGTCATAAATAATTTAATTTATTTAATGTCTAAAAATTATAAAAAAAATACAATGATGTAGGAAATCTTTTTATATTTCCAATGATTATTTATAGTCAAAAATATGACTTGTATACCCCATGTAAAGATTTTTTTAGTAAAACATTTCATGTTTGTGTCATTTTTTTACTTTAACATTAAATAAAAGGTATTTATGTCATTTTCCAACTAAAGTGGCTCCATGGGGTCCCCAAGTTCACCCATGGATTGTCTTGGTCGGTCATGGCACATCCAATTAGGGTAGGACATGTGTCAAGCTCATCTCATATTATTAAAACATTATTTTTAACTTAAACTACACTAATTACCTCTAATCGCGATTAAGAACTTAAAAGTTACTATTCACCAAAAATTATTTTAATCTCATTGAACCACATTTTACTTCTTAATGACAGCTATGTATGTCGGATTTTTGAAAATCAAAACACAGAAGTGGTAATATTTCATTTAAATGAAAAATCAGTTATTTAACTACCACTTAGTGGTTTCACTATTCATCAAAAATTGAAGTTTTTCAGAACAATGCCAAAATTTCACCCTAAGCTATAATTGATATTTCGAATCCAAAAATGAAGTCCATATTGAAATATAAAATTTCTATAATTTTAAAAAGTTGTTATTACTATTCATAACAGCTACTTTGATTAGTCGCGGTGTTTTAGAACTCGAAGTTGCGTACAATGAAAGCTATTGCATTATTAAATGAGAAGCGTATTGTGGAAGATCAGGGTGTTACATTCTCCCCTCCTTCAATAAATTGCGTCCTCGAAATTTGAAATTTTTTTTTGAAAATAAAAGGTTGAAAAGAGAAAATACCTTTGTGGAAAACCCACATCGGAAATAAGATTAATAAAATTTAGCCTTAATAGTAGGGAAAGGGAAATGAAAAAGTCACCACCCAATTATGATATCGAATAGGAGAAAATTGGTGGCAATTAGAGACATATAATTGGAGGAAATACATAAATATTTGAAGGGAGTGATTGAGGTCATCAATCACAATCAACTATCAAATTGAGGGCCTCAAAGCCTTCAATCTATGTTGATTTAAAATATCATCAGTTCAACAAGACATAAGGTATTATGATAACACATTTTTTTGTTTAAATATCCCTTTACTAAAGTTTAAGAATTAATTCATTCATTGAATAAGAGATAGGTATATATATATTTATGCTTGACAAATAGAGTTTCAACCTTCAACTCATCTTTCACTAAGAAAGATAATAGAACACAAAAATATTATACATATCCTAATTGTATAAGGTTAAAAATGTTAACACATACCATTTAGATTAGTAAAATTATTTTGTAATAACCAGGGACTTCCTGTAGGCTAGTGGTAGGAAATAAAGGCCTGTCGCACTATGATTGTGGGTTCGATTCCTGCAGCTTTGTCCGACGCGACGGGTTATGCCCCACCCTACAGGTTGTGCTTTTCCTAAAACTATAATGTTATAATATTCCAAAAATAATCTTCATAATTTTTTAAACCTTTAACAATACTATCCAAAGATCAACTTAATCCACTCCAACCTTTATAGTTATCCAAAATACCTCTGTCCAGACTTTCTCTAAAAGGTCTCTTAATTCCAAAATCAATTTATCAGATTCCCCAAACAAATTAAAATTTCTCTTTTTGTCACATACTAAAAATATAATTTCCTTCATCATATTAAAACCTTGCTGAAATCAAAAAGTACTGCAGTACAATCCTTATATATATATATCACATTATTCTAATAACCAGAATATAATCCATGAGTCCAAAAGCACCAATACATTAGTTATTCTACTTCAACTGTAGTAACAGCATAAGATTGTCCTTGATCCCTTGGCCTTTTCTGAGGTACATTTCCCTGACGCTTAGGACATTCATTTGCATAATGCCCCAATTCCCTAAAATTGTAGCATTCAACATTGATAGCCTCTTTCTTTCCCTTGCAATCACGCGCCTGGTGACCTTTTTCTCCACATTTATAACAAACTCCCATTCCTTTTAGTAATGTACCAGGGTGATTCTTCCCACAATTATCACATAATGGAAAATCCTTATTTTCCTTTTTCCCTTTATCTGTCTCTTGTTCCACCGTTCTCTTCTTCTCTTGCTTTACTTTGTTGTCATAAGACTTAGAGAATTCCTTTTCTGTCTTGATAGCTCATGAGACAATATCTTCGTATGTTGAGAACGATTGTGATACTAAAGCTCGACAAAGAAATGGTTTTAACCCATCAAAGAAACGACCAATCTTACCTCTTGGGTTACGTATATAATATGCAGCATACCGCGCTAACCTTGTAAAGTTGGCCTCATACTTTATGACATTCTCATCCTTCTTTTGTTTCAGACTCAGAAATTGCCTTTCCATATCTTCTCTATGGTCATGAGGAAAGTATTTTTTTAAGAAAATATCTTTGAACTCCCTCCATTCCATATTCGATATGTCATTATCTTCCTTTGTGTTTTGAATCAATGACCACCATTGATCAGCATCTCCAGTGAGGCGGTAAACTGCCATGATAACCTTTTCTCTTTCACTACTCCCCAAGGCATGGAATATTTTCTCTAAGGAGTTTATCCATTGCTCAGCTACTAATGGATTTTTACCCCCATTGAATGTTGGTGGTTGTTGCCTCATGAAGCGGTCTAACATTGATCCTCCACGTTGCGGATCAGGGTGCTCCATACGAGTAAGGTTATTATTCATAACCTGAGTGAGTTGTCCCAGTATGGTAATAAGTTGATCATCACCAATTGTATCTCCAGCTCCACAATAATTATCTTGAGAAGGAGGGAAATCCCTACACGGAGTGCGTGCATTGATACAGTTTCCATTCCTTCCACTAGGCGCCATTTCTAAACAATGGCATAAACTATATTAGTTTATGAATCAAAATACATAATTCCATACTTGTAAGATACTTAACATAAATTGAACTATTTATGGATATAATCCATAATAAAAAAAATATTTTCTTTGAGGAATTATATACTCATAACCCTTCATAGTGTTTTTTAAAGAAAATGAGAATTATCCAAAGAATATCCCCCGGGAGTGTCGTAACCAAGAGTACAGTAAGGCCCGTTGTCGTGCACCAGTTCCCGTTTGAGTCTAGCTCAAAGCGGTGTTTTCAGGTTTTACACCTAGGTACATATGTGCCAGAGCCGCCTCTACCTGCTCATATCCAGACAGGGATGTATTGCTCGGAAAACTCACAACATCTCTACAATACCAAAATTCTAGGAAGTTATTCTATACTAATCCCCAAAGTCTATCTTCGGTCTATGTGATCTAATCAGAGTTTATCTAAATCTAGCTTCCAAGGTTAGTACTAAACTTCCTCTGATTCCAACTGTAACGCCCCAACCCCAGCTACCCAGAGTCGGTGCATTACTTCGTAACATTGGCATGATCACAAACGATCAAGTCTCGAAAGACCGATTAGTTTAGTAGCCTTGGAAACACTAGATACATTCATAAGTCTTTCATTACATCAAAAAGTAAACAAACTAAAATAACATGGTCTTCATAGTCCACACTCATATCCCTTTCCTACTATCCCTACAGGTCATTCATAAAATATTTCTTCACGTCCTGGAAAATCTTAAAACATTGAAAGGGGTGAGCTCATATGCTCAGTAAGGATAACAATATTGCGGAAGCTTTCATAAATAAACATAAAAAAATTTAAGGCAATGTATAACTAAAACAAAAGCCTTTTAAACTTGAACATCAACATAATATTGAAAATGTAAAATGAGATAATGACATTCACTTATTCACATGGATATTCTGCTGGTCGAATAATCAATGCAATATCAATAACCACTTTCATAATGAGGGAATGTATAATGCCAGACATTCTGAAACATTTTGTCAAGGCCTCGACCAAGACGTCTAAAATGATTAAGGCCTCGGCCAAAACCATAAATCAAATTGGGAAAGGGCCTCGGCCAATTCCACGTCTAGTTGTCTCATGAGACCTACTGATGCATCGAGGAGCTATAGCTAGCTCCACCCGTCACTTAATAAGTCCAATACATTCCTCATATGAATAGGTTTAAACATATCATAAACCATAACATAATCGTATCACATAAAACATGCATAAAGGAAACATAACATTTCCACATTTCAATCACAAGATATCAATACAACACATTGATATAATAAAAACGCTTTCAAAACCATTTTCAATACCAAAATAAAAGAAAGTTAAAACTTTGTATTTATTTTTCATCAAAAAAAATGATGGCCTGTAGAGGATGCCGAAACTCAAATAATGGACACGGCGGCGGAGAAGTCGTTGTCCCTGCATATGTACGGAAAGAAAAACATTCCCTTTTTTTCGTTTAGTAAAACGCTTCGTATAAAAATATTCCTTTTGAATAAACGTAAAAGTCAAAGGGGTTTATACACTGTACAAAAGAAATATGTGTATAAAACAAAATATGACTCAATGAATGGAGATTGAGACGAAGTCCCTTAAAAATCATTTTTAAATAAAATATATCTATTATGTGTATTCACTATATGTACACATAAAGAAAGTATAAATACAATATATGACATAATAATATCATGACATAATTTGAAAGTAGGAGATTAACCCAAAGAATGGAAGTTGGGTTATGAAATTCCCTTACCTTGTGTCTGACTTGACTCAACCGTTCTTTAACCTCCTGAATAATAAACTAGAGTTAATATATACCTTATTAAGAACCATTTTCAATTTCATTATCCTTTTTATAACACTTATTACAATGATATGATCATTATGTAATTATTTAAGTTAATAACGGTCGTTTTGTCGATCTTTGGTACTTGAGTCAACAATAAACTTCTTATAATTACAAGTTGTTTATGTGGTAGAATATCCATTATCTCCAGAATTATATTCATGATTTAGATGTAATATATATCATATATATCCAGTATATACATTCATTTATAATATTACGTAACATTTAGAGGTAAGAAATGAAATGCACCGTTCATGGAGACGGTAAGCCGTACGTATGCATGAATGCTAATTTCATTTCTATTTCGTATTTAATGGAATTAAATCATAATGATATAAATGTATAATATAATTCCAGTATAATATAGTGTATAATACCATTTACTCCATCCTTTATACATCCCACATATGGCATTAACGATTCAAATCACTTTGAGGGGGCGGTAGTCCGCACTTTCTAAAATGAAATTATCGCGTTTACCCATAATGGAAATCATAAAGTATGCCATAAATGAGAAATACATAAGTATAAGTAAAACATAAACATATTATATATCATATATAAATATAGTGACATCTTAATGGCCACCTTTGAAGGTGTTATATGAGTGTTGAACAATCATCGTTTCGTGAGGCAGAAATTCGCCATCCACAGAAACTGTATCTTCTTTAACCATTAGATGTAGGTGTGTGTAAGTTTAGCTCAAATACTTCTTATAACAACATCCTAGTATATTGAGGATACTGGTGTTGTTACAAAAGAAATTAATAAAAAGAGTTTAGGGGGTTGGAGAAGAAAAATAAAACAAAACAACATTAGAGAAGACATTACCTCAAAATCGGGTAACTCTTTTTGATTTGAGCCAAAGGCTTCCTTGGGAAGAGTTCTGCCCAAAGTGAGGCTTCTAGGAGTAATAGGGGGAAGTTGGGAGAGTATTTGGGGAGCGTTTGGCCATGCCAAATGGCTTGAAAGTGTGAATTATGTGGTAGAGGTGGGGGCCTTTTATAAGAGAAGAGGAGGGGCACTCTTGGAAAGTAAGAAAATTTTACATTATTATACAATGATTTTCGGATTATAAAGGTCCCACAGTTATATAATTCATGGATTAGGTGATAAGGGTTCGAAATCTACCCATCCAATAGTCTTTGGACAAGTGTAAGCCTTGGATTGTACATTATCTTTTCATTTTATTAAAATCATTAAATAATGAGGTCATCGCTGCATCATAATGATGTCATAAATAATTTAATTTATTTAATGTCTAAAAATTATAAAAAAAATACTATGATGTAGGAAATCTTTTTATCTTTGCAATGACTATTTATAGTCAAAAATATTACTTGTATAATCCCTTGTAAAGATTGTTTTAGTAAAACATTTCATGTTTGTGTCATTTTTTTACTTTAACATTATATAAAAGGTATTTATGTCATTTTCCAACTAAAGTGTCTCCATGGGGTCCCCAAGTTGACCCATGGATTTTCTTGGTCAGGAATGGCACATCCAATTAGGGTAGGACATTTGTCAATCTCATCTCATATTATTAAAACATTATTTTTACCTTAAACTACACTAATTACCTCTAATCGCGATTAAGAACTTAAAAGTTACTATTCACCAAAAATTATTTTAATCTCATTGAACCACATTTTACTTCTTAATGACAACTATTTATGTCGGATAATTGAAAATCAAAACACAGAAGTGGTAATATTTCATTTAAACGAAAAATCAGTTATTTAACTACCACTTAGTGGTTTCACTATTCATCAAAAATTGAAGTTTTTCAGAACAATGCCAAAATTTCACCCTAAGATATAATTGATATTCCGAATCCAAAAATGAAGTCCATTTTGAAATATAAAATTTATATAATTTTAAAAGGTGGTTATTACTATTCATAACAGCTACTTTGATTAGTCGCAGTGTTTTAGAACTCGAAGTTGCGTACAATGCAAGCTATTGCATTATTGAATGAGAAGCGTATTGTGGAAGATCGGGGTGTTACAACAATGGTCCTGTAGAATATATCCAGGAAGTAAGTGATGGTTAAATATTTGGCTTAAGATATCCTCCTGTATGGAATGTCATCGTTCAAATTCCATGTTAACCTTGTTGATCAGATTCATTATCAACTGGAAAAATTTTGTTGGGGATTATCTAATGGAAAAAAGAACACCCACTGGGTATCATGGGATAAGGTGTGTGTTTATAGGTATTGTTGTGGCTTATGATTAAGATCATTAATCGGTTTAATGACACACATTTGAAAAAACATGAGTAGTGACTTATGTAATGTACTAATACTATATTCGCTAAGGTCATTCGTGAAAATTTCGTTGCTAAGTCATAATTGTTGCATGCATCTATTGGACTAAGGCCTAGAATTATGTTGAGAATATTCTATGGTGTTATCCCTCATCTTAAAAATGGAAATATCAGGAGGATTATGAATTTAAATGAGGTGAATGTTTGGAATGATTATTCATTGTCCAAGGTGTTCAATTTGAGAATGAATTTGCTTGTTGTTATAGGGTTTAATGATGCTTGAGTTCAGGATATCATTGCTGAGTCATTAGAGAAGATGGATCTGTATAGAGTTTTTGGATTCTTCATTGAGATAGATTGACGTCTTATATTTCCCATTATTCTAGTGACAAGAGTGGGGGTGAACAAATGGATTGGTCTTGGGATGCTTATGGGAAGTACACTGTTATATCGGGTAGATCATGATGGTTCATAATTTTTTTAGGCTCATCCATACTATAGTGGTGGTATGTTTAATAGACACTACTCCACCAATCTCACACTGGCAGTGATGATGGTCATGTACAAGATGTTGAGAAATTTTTTATGATAAAGAACCCAAAGGGGGAGATATGGGGGGTTGGACAATAGATGATGTTGTGGTGGGACGTGGATATCCCAATAGGGTTGTGTATTTGGACATGCCACACATCCTTCATTGGCCATCCACGTCCCACCACAACATCTTGTATCCACCATTACACCATCTCTCCCTGATGAGTTCTTTATCAGAATAAATTACTCTTCATCCTCAAATATCTCATACCCGACCATTTTCTACACATGTGTTACATTACATGAATAGTCTTAAATGAAGGTGACGCTGTTTTAGAACCATAAATTCATCCTGATGACATGTATCACCACAAACACATGCTATTGGGAAACAAAATTCAGCAAAGATGCCTCACTATTGGACGATATAGACAGAAATCTACCATAGGTGGTCACAGATGAGTCATATTGATTGTTAAGGGTGTTATCCATGGATTGGTATGGGTATTCATCCCCATTGTAGAATTCCTAGCATTCGACGATATAGTCCAAATACCATACCATGGATCCACCTTTTCATCTATAAATTTAGGATGCGCAGTAGACACGATTTTATTCTGAGAGTGACCCTATCTCACTAGTTTTGATTTTGGTGATCCCTTATGGGGCTGCCAATATAGAAAATGACCAGAAACATCTATAGGTGGGTTTATATTTCATGGGGGTGACAACAAAAAGTTCCCCCAATTGAAATTTTTTGTTATTCTATCATCCCAAGTACTATCATCCACCAATGGATTGTGAGTAGGGTGATAGAGAGACAACAATCGGGCATAGCCCAAGAAAGTGGCTGCAAACTAATCATCTATGTGGTTGGGAATGTTGTTGGAAACCAAGACATAAGTGTGGTCACTACATCTACTGAAATCCTCGATGTACTCCATGTTTCTTGTGAATATTTTCAACAAAACCTCCATATCATCATCCAATAGGTTTCATTGACTGTGTACTGCAATCCACCTCTTAGGCATCACTTGAATGGATACATGATCGAGAAATCTGAGGATACTCGACATGACCAGCGGGATGGTCAGTATAGTCTTCCCCAGGGCGAGTTACAGGGCAATGATTTATGCATGAGGGATCTGCAGAGCCATGGATTAAAATCTTACGTGTCTTCTGAGGAGCGAATATTTGTTCACGCCATACTTAAAAAAGTTTCACCCAAGAATTAATTTTATTTCTACTCTCAGAAAAAAATAATATTCAAGCATCTTGACTATTAATAATAGAGTCATATTAATAAATTCATGATAAAAAAATCATTATAATAATTTGTTCTTAATAATATTAATAATAATTATTAAGTTAATTATTATTATTAATATTCCTAAAAATATATTCAAAAAATAATTATTTAGTACCACATTATAAATTTTTTTATTATTTTATTTTTTTAAAATATAATAATATTATTCATTTTTTACTATATAAAAAATGAAATATATATATATTTAAAAAATAGGGATATATTACTGATCAATTGATCAAGATATACCAATATAATTCAGGAAATGATCTATCCAACAATAGATACCAAAAGACTTCCCATATCTCACCAGCTGATGGGAATTAATATTACTGTCATTCAAGATGAAAGAGAGGTTTTAGGAGGATATGGAATCAGTGAGAGGAAAAACATTCCCTAGAAAAATCCCAATCATATATGAATCCTCCCCTTTTATAACATATCATTAATGAATTCCAGGGAATCAGAATCTAAAACAACAAGATTCCATCCATTATCATGATAAAAGAGGATCTGTTGAATAATTTCTATCCATTCCACCAGAATCGGGCTCCATCATTTATGAATATACAAAAAAATAGTTTCAATCACCTAGTTGTTGTACTG
Source organism: Viscum album (assembly GCA_963277665.1). NCBI lineage: Eukaryota > Viridiplantae > Streptophyta > Magnoliopsida > Santalales > Viscaceae > Viscum > Viscum album. Next base: position 2,031,260,122 of record OY728164.1, read on the forward strand.
TAGAGAAATGAAACAACCCCCATATAATACACTATCTAGAGGGAAGCATCCATCTTGAGTTTTATGAATCCTTTAGGCCAAATAATCTATAAAGGATGATCTCATCAAGGTTCAAGCACTTTTGACACATCCATGTTCGGAAACCACCCATCCATCCATTCTGAGTCCCTATCCTCCAAAATAAGATCATTTTTTGACATCTCCTGTGAAACCCAAACATTACAACGTGACTAAAAAAATACAATAGAGAGTTCACAACATCACCATATCCTTTGGGTTCAGAGAGGAAAACTAATCATGGAATACAAGTTCCTTCTCCATAGATGGACATATGGGGATAACAAAACCTCGGGAACAATCATTCTACACTCATTATACTATTGAACTGATAATAATAGCATACATAAGAGGATTGGTATGATATAATTAAAAGGTAAATGCATCAGTCACCACTATATGCCATCTAATCACAAGGACTTATGCCTGCAAGACACCCAATAAACTCTACAAAGTAAAAAGCTTTACATTCATGGTTGGAAGTGAGGAATTCCCAAATATTCTACCACCAGTCATATGGATGATCCTTCAAAAAATTGTGAACCATCATGATGCCCCAAGATATAACATTGTACATGTCAAAATAATCTCCAAACTATTTGATTTGGTCACCCTACTCTATTCATTAGATGAATGGTAATTATTAGATGTCAATTTGTCTCATTGATGCATCCAAAAACACTATACTGATCCCCCGATAGTAATGACTCATCCATGAGATCACGAACTCTTACATCTTGAAACCACAGAACAACAGGTGATTATATTTTCATATTTACCCACATGGACAACCAATAACCATTCAAATTATTCAACTCATTCAAATTCATAATCCTCAAGACACTCCCTCGTCTATGAAGAGGAATACCACCTTAGAACCATCTCCATATAAATCTAGTCCTATTTCAAATAGATTCATGCTATAATTAGGACATAGAGGTGTAATTCTCACAAAATATGGTAGCAGATATAGGATTAGTACTGGACGTAATGTGCCACCCTTGTTTTTTTACAATTGAGAATCATTAACCATATTAAGGATTCTAATCATAAGTCCACAAAAATACTTATAATCACAAAACATATCCCATGAGACTGAGTGGGTGTTGTTTTTTCAATTAAATAATCCCCAATAGAATATTTCGTGTTGATAGTGACTCCGATAAACATATTTAACTGGAAATTTGAACAATGGAATGGAGTACAATGGTATATTTGGGACCATAGATTTAACCGGTCTCTCATACCTGTAGTTTTCTTATCATAGAATTGTCTGATCAAATTATGAATATTCTCTTAGATTGATGTGAAAACTTGTTTATTTGATCTTACAATAGAGGTTAGGATCCCTAAGTACTTTTTATGCTTCTCAACTATATAAAGGATTCATATTCAGTGAATTTATATCTGCCTCATCAGTGGAACAACTATTTTCAAGGATAGTTTATATTTCATTGAATTAATACGCAGCCCATAAGACTTTTTAGAATTTTTGACAATATTCAAGACTAAGAGTCACTTATGTATAGTAGCCTAAGTTAAAAGGAGTAATTCTTCATAAAATTAAACATGAAAAACATGAAATCCATTGTCACGTTTCGGGCACCATGGATAGCACCATGCTTTATCACATTTGAAAGGAGGTGGGAGAACACATCCCCAATATGAATTAATATGTTTGGAGATAGCGGGTACCCATTTTGTAAACCACTTAGGGATATGCAAATAGCCAATTGTACCCCATTAATGATGAAAAAACATAGTTTTGTATCATCTATAATATTGTATGTTTATAATTTTGATGATTTTTTTTGATAATTTGATATTGGATTAGTCAATTATTTTTATTATTTTTATTGTTCTTATAGATGTTTTTTATATGTTTTCAATGACACATACATGAAACAAAACATACTTATTATGTTTCATGTGTGTAATTTTGGAATCATATTTAAATAAAAAATAAGTATAATATATACGAATCATAAGAAATATATTGAAAATATAGAAAAGAGATGAAATTAAATATAATTTCATAAATGTAAAAACCAAAATTAATTTACATGGCTCAAAATTTATAAAATTAAATCATAACAATTTCACAACAAAATAATTATAAAGACAAAATATAATGATTAATAATATGCACAAAAATTTTAATAAACAATTCTTTAAATAAAAATAAGTTGAAAATAAAATTAACACCAAAAGATAATATGTTGATAAAATATATTTATTGAAAAATGGATATTTGTTTATAAAAATTAAAGGTAAAAGTGTCATTAAAACTACAAAATTTGTGTTTAAAAACTTTGTCATTTACCAATGCTAGATAAAATCAATGATATATGGTCCAATTATCAGCACTGAACCATGCACTGATAAAAGGTACCTTTTATTAGTGCTTTTTTACGTCCTATAAATGGAACCCTCTATTAGAACATTTTTAGTACACCAAAATTGAATCATTATCAGCTCTTTTTTAACAGTAATAATGGGAAATGAGAAATTAAGTAATTAAAAGTAATGAAAATAAATTTTTTATTAAAAAAATTAATAAAAAATAGCTAAATGATTATTGATAAAAGGTTAATAAATTTATTATACTATATATAAAATATAAAAAGAAATAATTAGTATAGGTATGATGGGTTTATGTTAGATAATATGGAGTTCCACCGAGGGTGCTTAGGGTATATTATCCATGGTAGTGCCGAATAAATATTTTCTTGTTGCATCCCTTCACACACAAGGCATAATTTACTCAAACAATGGCATTACCGATAATACTCCCCTACAAGGAATATTCCTAATGATTCAGAATACGGGGTGATTTCATTTCAATGCCATCACCCCCTACATGTCCTCATAATATTTCTATGAATGTGAAATTTAATTTTTTATATTTATTAAATTTAAATCCTATTGTGTTATTTCAGGAGGATGCTTTTTCAAATATCCCCATCTGTTAAATATTTATATAAAATCTAAATTTCTAGAAAAAATGTCCACATTAATTTTTAAATTTCCATAAAATAATATTTTAACACTATATTCATAAAAAATAAAAAATAAACTTATATTGAAATAATATAATAAATCTTTTTATTAAAATCATTTGTGGCAGTAGTGAAAGATCATCATTGTCTCCGATTTCATTGACTGGAAGTGATGGATGCCTCAATCAAAACATATAGTGAATAAGTTTGCAGAAACATAAAATAAAACATATATGGACTCTCAAATGGTGTTGGATTTCCAATTATAAAAAAATAACTTAGAGACTTGTGAAATGGAAGTGTCATCCAAGTTTGGATCTTCTGAATGTGGGTCCTCTTTATTTACATCCAAATAGGTATGATCACGTCCTTATATACCACTAATTAGATGAGTCACATGTTTCCTTGATTTATTTTGTTTCCATGTTTCCCCCAGCTTGTCATCATCTACTTCAAAGTCATTCTTATCCTTTGGAGTCATCGTCCTTGAATATGATTCCTCTTGAATGAATCTTTGTATCATTGATGGGTTTTCTTCTGAGGAATCAAAATCCACCGACCCCCCCCACCAAGGAATTTCAATAGAATCAATGTACCCAAATACTTTTCTATTATTCTCACAGTTAATTTCAATCACTTCAAATGAATTTGACGTAACAATATTACCTTCATTTAGTCATTCCCTAAAACATTGGTAGGTTAAATATTCATGAATTTTAATATATATTCCATGTGTATGGTTTCATTTTCAATTTAATAATGTAGATTGTAGATGAACTATTATGTTTGTTTGATGTCTGGTCATTGATATACAAAGACCCCATAATAGGTTTATTCTTCAAATCATGTTCTTCGTCTATTTTTAATATACATTTGAATGAGAATTGCATAAGGAATTATTCATGATCAGCATATTGGTTAATAGATTTATTCAATGGATCTTACTTTGTATTTAAAGGAAATACCAATATCTTCAAGTATGGTGTTATGACGAGAGGCTTATAAGAAGCAACAAACACACAAATTACTTCATCGAGATCATCCTAACTAAAACTTTTATGAGAAACCACCACAAAATCCATCATTAATTTCTTCTATATTTTTATAAATCTGTTGGGAACAATCATCAATTGATGTATCATCAACAATGTGAGTAGCAGGACCACCCACAACCTTTTTGCATCATAATGTGCAATATCATCATCAATAAACTTCATGTCCTCTCAAATTAATGGTAGAAAAACATAAATCTCATAATAATTTCTCTTTTACATGCCCAATAGACTTACAACCGCTACATAAAAATGGTATATTTTTGTACCTTATAGTTAGATCAAAATCAATGTTGTAGGAAGACAGATTCAAAAATTATATGGGCATCAATCTAAAATCAACCTATACATTGAAGAACATAAAAAATCCATAACATTAAACCCCAGTAGCCTGATCATGTTTTATCGGAGTAAAAATTGATGAAGTAATTTCAAAAAATATCTACAGTTTCCATTAAATGCAATAAAAACTATATATTTTGACCCAAACTAGAGTTCTAATGTTTTAGTCATGAAATGGATTGAAATGAGGGTCCCAATAGTAGATGCACAAGGTATCTAGCTTGAGTAATGTCATTCTAAACCCCAGTGCATTGTGCCTGAGATCTTCAGAGGGAAAAGGATGTTGAAATTACCCCTCCCAATGGGGATACATTTCCTATCATGAAATAAAAAAACAAAACAACTCCATTAAATATCATCTACCCACTATGGTTTTCAACCAATTAGAAACACCATTATTCCGAAAATTATGGTTTTTTAGATTTGAATCCTATCAATACATTAAATCATGACATGCCTAAATGTGCACTGAATTACCACATTGCATGATATGATTGTCAGTTGCATCCATGATCTATGAAAATCACAACATTTCATCCCCACATCTAACATCATGACTGTTATAGCTGAGTATATGTAAGTCATATGTGGTCATCCTCATCAACTGATCAAAACAATCATCACCAGTCCGCGAGGAGAGAATGGGGGGAGCTTTGAACATATAAAATATAGTTGAAAATTAAAAATAATTTCATAAATTTAATAAACTGATATTAATTTACATCAAACAAACAAGAATTATTAAAAAAAATTATATTTAAACTTCGTCAAAATTATACAGATAAAATATAATAAAAATAAAATTTTAATAAAATATTGTATAAATAAAAATTAAATGAAAATTATTTACTGTGAAAAAAATAAAAAAAATTAATGAATAATGTTATTTGAAATGAAATTTACAAGTAAAAAAATTATAACTACTATAAAATTGAACATTAACATCGATGTATTTTATTAGCGCTAGAAGAAATAACTGATACAATATCAATTTATCAGTGCTAAAACAAGCACCCATAAAGGGACCCTTTAATCATTGCTTATTTTCGATTATAAACGGTGCCATTTATCATAGTTTCTTAGTTCCCATAAAGGGATTCTTTATTAGAACTTGATTATCATTGATAAAGATCCAAATAAAATGAAATGATTATATAAATAGAACATAAATTTGATTTTATTAATAGAAGAGAAGTAATAAATAAGTAAAATACTTATTGATAAAAAGTGATGAAATATATTATACTACATATACATTATAAATACTAATAAAAAGTAGTTTCATGATGTGTTTGTGGGAGATTCTCTAGTGTTCAATGGACAGTTCCATGGGTCCATCATCCAGGAAGGCTCCTAATCAGGTTGTTATTGATTCTTCCTTTCTCACTCAATGACTATTTTAGTTACATGAGGGTGTATCCAATACTAATCCCCTTCTAGTTTTTCGTTCGAGAATTATAGATGCATGTTAGTTTGATTACTAAGAATTATCCACCCTAATTGACTTCTAAATATCTCTATGACTATCGAATTAATATTTTTTGTTAATTAAATTTATTTCATATACTGATATTTAAGGAGAATTCTTTTTTCAAAATCATCATCGATTAAAATTTTATGTCGGAGAAAATTTTATAGATTACATACCATGAATGATGTTATGGTTTTTAGAATATTAATTTTTAACATTTTATGAATAAAAATTAAAAATTATACATATATAAGAATTAATATAAATAATTTTTATATATAAAATTATATTTCAAAAGTGGTGGAAGATGGATTTTTCTATTTCCCGCAACTTGATTTATTGGATGCATCAATCCAAACATACCCTCTTAAACAATGAGTAAACATAAAATCAAATGTCTATGTACACCCAAGTAGTCTTGGGTTAGTAATTATGAACAACAAACACTTGATACTGGAAAAATGCCAGTTACATCTGATATAGGATCAACTAATTGTGTCTATTCCTTCATAATAGCTGACTTTCCATGGCCACTTTCCAATCCATGAAATTTTAGATTAGAACCCTTTTTCATGATTTAGCTTGTGGGAATGTTACCTCTAGAGTGTCCTCTTCTGCTTGAGATATTTTCTTTTCCATTTGATTTACCTCAAAATAATCTGAATCCACCTTAATGAATGATTGAATCAATGCTATTTTTTCTGAAGATGCATCAACATCCCCCATTTCCCCTAGGTTTTTTCAATAACATCACACTCCCCACGTACATTCCCTAAAATGTCATTGTGAAAATACATCACATGAAAATAATTCGATGTAATCATCTTCACTTCATTTAGTTGATCCAATAAAAATATTAGAGAGGAATTCATCATGAATTTAAACATTTGTGTAAGAAGTTGATGCACATTTGATTTCAATTCAATAATTTCCAATGTAGATGAAGGTTCATATTTCAATGATTTCTTATCATTGATATCCAAAGACCCCATAATAAGCATTTTCTTAAAAATAGTTGCTTCAACCTTTTTTATTTAACATTTCATGGACATTCCAGAATCATCTGTTCATGATCTACATTATGATGAACAAATTTTTGAATTGCATCTCCATCAACGGATTGAGTATATGTTACCTCATCAATATTATCAGTGTTTTCCCTTGACATATTCTACATGAGTATAATTTCCTTAGTTGAGCTTGCCTACAATGTTGAGTATACTAACAGATCATGCGTAGGTTACCCCACTAGAGATGGTGTTCTACATTCATTCAAATTGTATCCCAAATATGTAACACTAGTAATTTATTTTTTAATACCATTATATCTCATAGAAACATCAACAACATTACCATATCCCTAAATGAGTATAGAGAAATTCACAAGAGGTTCACCAACATCCCTATATGAAGGAAATTCAAAACTATTAATGGAAGAGGATAAGTGAGAATTCCTGTGGGTATTAACATCCATATGTCGTTCTTTCATAAGATCATCTGATGTCCTACTCTTCTGAGGTATCGTCATATAAGGACCAACATTAATTGCATCCCTATTTTTAGTGATTAGTTCGTCACAACCATCACTTGTAGAATCATAAACATTGTGAGTGCTGGATCACCCCCACCATTTCTAGACCATTAAGTCATCTTTCTACATCAATAAACATCGTGAACACTAAAAAAACATATTAAAAACATATATCACATTGTAAATTCTCTTTGACATTCCCAATGGTCTAAAACCACTACATAATGAGGGAATTATTTTATGATATAGTTAGATCAAATTTGAAGTGCCATGTAGATAGAGTTATAAATTCTATGGGAATCGAGATGAGATCCACGACAACTAGGAAGCATATAATGAATCCAAAACTGGCCTTCTATGTATCTCCATTGAGTTTTATCGGTGTACCAATTAATGAAAGAGTTGAAAATAAATATATATGGATGAAATTAAATTAAATTCAAACATTAAATTCAGTCACAAACCGAGGTTATTCTATTGCACACAACAAATGGATTAAAACGAAGGACTCAATATGGGGTTCCCATGGTCCATGGTTTGATGAATATTTACTCAAACGCCCATGCCTTACGCTAGATATATTCATATGGGAAATGGATGTAGAAATGACCCATCCCAATAGGTGATGTTTCTAGTCAAAAAATCGCCAATAATAAATGATCCTCCATTCTAAGTCATTTACCTTCCATTTTTTTGATTAATTCCTATCACCACTCTTCTATCAATCAATAATTCACTAATTTTAAACCTATCCAGAAGAAAATATTAACTTACCCAAATGTGTTCCAAATAACCTCATTGAAATATATGCTCATCATCCCCATCATATTTATAGATATATATTTACTATTCATTCCCATATCTTACTTCATGATAGTGATATATGAGTACCTTTTATTCATTTGAGGCCATCTTCATCGAATGATCAATAAGATTTTCTACTGGTCCATGAGGAGGGGTAACTGAATACTTTGTAATCAAATGATATCTCATTCAGAATCCTCGAGCAGAGACCAAGGAGGTGATTAGTATCGGTGATTCCCTTATGTGATTCAGATAAGCCTTGTGTGTGAAATGAAGTACTAATCCCAACCCAATTAGGTGCCACCATGGAAGACAAACCCTAGGCACTATCGGTGGAACTCAAGAGAATCTCCTCCAAACCATTCACCACATACTATTTATTAGTATTTATAATATATATATATAATAATCAATTTATTAATTTTTTCCAATAATTATAAATTTAATAAAATTGTAAATATTTTTTTATAAAATAATTTTTATTTTTATTTATTTTATTATTTCATTTTTTTCAGAAACATTTCAATGCTAAAAATTGTACATAAAGGATGTATTAATTGGCACTAATAAAATAATTTGTAAAGTGTTCTATTTATAAGTAGTAAAAAATGATGATAAAAGTGAGACTTTATATGTGGTTGTTTTAGTACAGATATATTGATCATTTACCAACACTTTTTTTTGAATTGTTAAATACACGTTTTTAATAATGATAACAATTTTACATATATTTTTTTAAGACAACATTTTTATATGGATTAATTTTTTTAGTTTTACGTCAGTAGTTTTGTTTTATATTAATTTTTTTTTTGTATAATATTTTTTTAAAAAATTATTCGAATTTTTTTTACTAATATTTAAATGCATAATTTTATTATTAATAATTTATTATTTTAATAATTAATTTTTGTGGAATGTATATATATTAGTTTTATTATATTTATGACATTTTATTTGTTGTTCACTATTTTTTATATTTTCAATTTTTATTTTATATTTCAATTAGATTGTACTTGTAGTTTATATTTTACAGACTTCCAAAGTTACATATATGAAACAAAATACAATGTTTGTGATTCAAGTGAGAAAATTTTAAAACTTATAAAAATTGAACAATATATACAATAGAAATTAAATTTAAAACATTGGCTGAACCATTAAAAATATTTAAAAATAAAAATATTTTTATCAACAGAGTAAAAAGTAATTAATATATATGATAGAAAAATATTTATTTGCAAAAAAAAATCATAGACTTTTAATGAAATAGGTATCTTAACAATATTATAAAAAATAAATTATATTTATATTTTAAATGATGTTATTGACTTGAATATAAAACATATTAATTAAAATAATATAAAAATTATTTTATAAAAATAATATATATAAAATAATATATATTAATAACATTATATGACTTAATAATAATAATAATAATGTTAATAATTGATAATATTTAATAATAATACTATTATATAATTCAATATTAATATTAATATTAATATTAATATTGATAAATAATAACATTGATGTTATTTTAATCATGTTATTAGAATGAATTTATTATAATGTATTCATTACAATCACTTCATTATAATTATATAATTATCATTAAATTCTCATTATCATGAGTTTATTTTCCAATATTTATTTTTCGTTGTCATGTTCCAAGATGAATATATTTTATAAGTATATGGGTCGGTATGTAACAATATTTATTAATAATAATAATCCTATTTTTATTAATAAATATAATAAATAATAATATTTCACATTTGATAATCTTTATAGAATAGTTAAATTTTAATATATTTAGAATTTTATATAATAATAATGAAAAATTATTATTAAATTATAAACAAATTAAATAATAATGAAATCAATAATGTGATACTTAATAAAAAAATTTCACATAAATGATTGTTAATAATAATAACTACATTAATAATAATACAGATTCACTTACTAATAATTAATAATATTAATTTCATGAATTGATTATAATTACATTATAATAATGAATTTTTTAGTTTGACTCTATTAATCATAGTCATGATGCATGTATATTAATTGTATCTGGGGGAAGAAATATAAGGCAGGGATGGATAAGACTTATTTATGGAGAATATGAACAAATGACACCACCTAAAAATACCATTGTGATTTTATATCATGGCTCTCTGTATCTCCTGAAAAAACATCATTTTCATGGCACTCGCCCGGGTGCTAACTTGTTCAACATTCATGGTGACCGTGTTCTGTATCCGCAGCTTTTATAGTCAAGTCTCTATGCTAGTGAAACATGAGTGTTGGATGGCGTCACACGATTGTAGCTTCCTATACCATGACGATAAGGATGAGCAATGGAATATTTACAAAAGAAACACTGAGTACATAAATTCCTTGAACTGTGGAGATGACCGTTCCTATCACATGGTATCCAACCAATTCATCAACATCACACAACTACAAAACAGATTTTTATCATCTCTAAAAGAATCCATTATAAATTTTAGAAAAACAATGATTTTTTAGTCCCTATTAAAATGTGATCCCTTTTATCATCACTTTTATAAACACACAGATAAAATCAAAAAAAATTATAAAATTATAAAAAATTATATAAATCGGAGGGACCCATTTTAATAGTGATTAACTGCTTTTCAATTGTGCTAGGATGCCCAACCCGCGCATGCACCGACCACCCCTTTTACAGTGCTAGGTACACCACCCCACACTTTTATAGTCGTAGCCCCACCCATACAGGCCTGCACACCCCTGCCTCCACATACTTTCAAACTCGAGACCTCAATCATGTGAATTAACACCTTTACCACTCACTAATATTGTTTTATTCTCAATTTAATGATATCTATAATTGTAGTAATATTAATTTGTATATTAATATAAATTTATATTAATATATACATAGTTACAAGAAAATATTTTTATTTATTTGTATGTTAATATATATATTTTATATATAAATATATTTAATCATATATTAATTTATATTTATAATATTATTTTTAATTAATGTTATAATTTTTTGTTTGTGTGTGTTTATAAATAAATAAATAAATAAATAAATATATATATATATAAAATAAATACATATATATATATAAGATAAATATATTTATATATATATAATATATATGGGTATCTATATTTATAATAATTATTATTTATATGTATTTACATATAAAATATATTAATATTAACATTAGTATATTTTAATATATAGATTATATATATTATATTGTTAATAGACACACAATAATACACACATAGAGACACATTATATAGGTATATAAATATTCATATATTTTTATTTTAAATAAATTCGATATTATTTTTTATTTAGATAAGTCTTATATGATGAGAAATATCACATATATATATATATGATTAATTTCTAATTATTAAAATTAATGTTTTATGTGCCAATATTTAAAAGATGTATTTGTAGTTATATATTTCATTATAACTAGTAGTATTTTAAATAATAAAATATTAAATTCATGACATCTATATGAATATAATATGGGATAATAAATTTAGTCCCCCTTGAAAAAGGGAAAATGCCCCCTTAAACAATGATGAAGATCCATCAAAATTTTAAACATATGGGTACCCTGGATAAAAACTAAATTTTGAAGGACTTTTTTGAGTATTTTGGCCTTGAAAATTATTAAAATGGATTAATTATGTCATCATGGGGTTATATCACAACAATTGATTTTATTTGATATGTGATAGATCTCAAATGGACACTCAGATCCGAACTAAAGACCTTTTGATGTTTGAGTTACATTTTCTTCTTCTTTTTGATAGTTTATTGATTTTTTGATGTTCTGTGCCTTCAAATTGTTATTATATGATTATTAATCGATAATAATTTGAAAAATATTATTTAATTATATATTTATAAAAAATTTATTCGTCATTTTCCCTAAATATATTATATACGAGGAGTAAATGTATATTTATACTTCTCTAAAACATAATTAAATATATATATATATATATATATCATTTATATCAATATTTTTATTTATATAGTTACTTATTAATGAATCCAAAACATGCATACTTTGCCTATCTATTGAGTTTTCTCAGAGTACTATTTAATTAAACAATGTCAAATAAATATATACTGATGCAATTAAATTCAATTCAAAGAGTATATTTAGACACAAATATGAGTTATTCTACTACATACAACTAATGGATTAAAATGAAAGAATCAATATGGGATTCACAATGTCCGTAGCGTGATGGAGATTTACTCGAACCATCATTCCTTACATTGTAGATCTTCATTGAGGAAATGGATGTGGAAATGAACCATCCCAATGGGTCACATTTCTAGTCACAAAATCCCCAAACAATAACGAGCATCCATTCTATTTCATATTCCCTCCATTTTTTGACCAATTTCTAACACCACACTTCAAACAATCAATAAATAACTAATTTGTAACATATCCAGAAGAAAATATTGACATACCTGAATGTGGTACGATTTACCTCATTGAAAAAAATGCTCATCAGTACAATACTTTTTGTAGTAATATATTTTCAATTCATCCCCATATCTTACTTCATGATAGTGATAGGTGAGTACCTTTGATTCATTTGAGGTCAGCTTCATCAAATGATCCATAACATATTCAACTTGTCCAGGAGGAGGGGTGGTAGAATTATTTGGAATCAAATGAAATCTCATATAGTATCCTCAAATAGATACCAAAGAGGGGATTAGTATCAATGATGCCCTTGTGTGAGTAAGATATGCCTTGTGTGTGGAAGGATGTAGTAATCACAACCCAATTAGGATCCACAACAGATGACAACCCAAGGCACCATTGGTGGAAATCAAGAGCAACTCCTACAAACCCTTCATCCACATAATATTTATTGTTATTTATAATTTATATATAGAATAATCAATTTATTAATTCTTATCACTAAAAATTTATTTAATAAAAATTTTAATATTTTTTATAATGTCATTTTTATTTTTATTTATAAATTTATCAATGATAAAAAAGTGTTCATAAAGGATCCCTTAGTGGGCACTAATGAAATCATTTTTAAAGTGTATATTTCATAAGCATTAAAAAATGTTGATAAATGATAGACATTATCCATGATCATTTTAGTGCATGTTAATTGAACCTTTACCAACATTTTTTTATCATTATTAACAACCAATTTGGTAATAATGATAACATTTTTACTTATACTTTTTTTTGATAAAATTTTTCTAAGAATTAAATTTTTATTAGTTTTTTGTCATTAATTTAATTTTCAGTTTTTTTGTATAATCAATTTTTAAAATTATATTCAAATATTATTTGTACTATCTTTTAGGTGTATTATTTTTTAATGTTTATATCTTATAATTTTAATCATTATAGTTTGTGGAATGTAAAATAAATTTGATTTATTATATTTATCAAATTATTTTTGTTTTTAACTATTTTTATATTTTCAATCTATATTTTATATTTCATTTAGATTGTACATGTAGTTTATATTTTACAAGCTTCCAAAGTTACACACACAAAAAATTATATGATTTTTGTATTTCAAGTGATCGAATTTGAAAACACCCCCCTTAATCTTGGATGATGATCCATCGAATGTTAAAAATTTTGTGTACCATGGCTAGAAAGTAAAAATATCAATTCCATTATTGAATTTTTTCCATTGAAAATTATGACAATGCATTATTTATGTCATCAAGGGGTATATCTCATCGAAGGCATTGATTTGATATATGGTAGAGTATGAATGGACACTCGGATAAAAAGATAAAAAGATTTGAATATTTAGATGCATTTTGAACTTATTTTAAATCATTTATTAATTTTTTGATGTTTTTTGTCTTAACATTGTTATTATATGATTATAATTCGATAATCATTTGAAATTTTTTAATTAATAATATTTTTAAAATATTTTACATGCTATTTTTCTCAAAATATATTCTATAAGGACTGAAAATGTCTATTTATACTTATATAAAACAAAATTAAAAAGTATATATTACTATCATATATTAATTTATATTTATATATTTATATATTAATAAATTATTATTTTTATTATTTATTAAATATTAATTTTAAAAATTATATTATAAAGAAACCAATTTATCAATGCTCTAAAAAATGCCACTGATAACGGGGTACATTTATTAGCCCTAAAAAGAACTCATAAACATTCAACTCTATCATCTCATTTTTTTTCATTGTCAAAGGGTTTTATTCTGAAAATCCTTTTTCTGGAATAGATGAAGAGTTTGGGGCCTCTTAACTGGGCTATGTACCGTCGACTTGTCTCTATCACCCTGCTCAATATCAAGAGGTGGATGACAATACCGGTGATGACAACAAGCCGACAAATGTTGATTGGATGGAATATGGTGCATTCACCCCCATAAAAGATCAAAAAACCTAAAGATGTTTTTGGGAATTTAGTATAGTGGAGGCCCAGGATGGGATAACAAAAATCAAAATGGTCTAGGTAGGGTCACACTCATAGAAGCATCTCATCGATTGCACGTCCAAAAACGACGAAAACAAAGGAAAATTAAAGGTACGGGATTTTGAATATATCTTCCTACACCATGGAATCACCCATGATGATGATTTACCATAATGAACCATGGATGAAACCTGAAATGACCAACATGCTTTCTCTATGGCCTCTATCAGTGGCATCATGTCCATTTCGTTCAATAGTAAGGCATTCATACTATAGGTAGTGTCCCGATAGACTGTGTTTGTGGTTATATACATGAACAAACATGAATTCAGGTACTACAGCAGTGAAAACATAGACGATGAATACTCTCACAATATAGCCCATGTGATGACAATGGACAGATATGGGATGACAGAGTAAGAAATGGTAAATTGGGAAATAAAGATCTCGTGGGGGAGATATGGGGTTATGATGGATACATAAAGCTACAGAGGGACATGTATGACCCACGAGGATTCAATACATGGAAACACCATAGAGCCTCTATGGTTCATCCACTTCCCACAGTAGCTTCATTTATCCACCATCACCCCATCTCTCCGTTATGAGTTCTTTATCAGCTATTATTTTCCACCATCATCTATCATCCCATACCCAACCATAATCACTGCATGGGTCAGATTACTGGAGCAGTCATTATTGAAGGTGTCACTGATGTAGTTCCTAAATTCATGTATGCTCGCGTATATCACCACAGACATAGTTTACTGGAACATAACTTGTAGTTGGGATTTTTTACTATTGGCTGGAATGGACTGGATTCCACTGATGTTGTCCGTAGATGAATCCTTCTATTCACTACAAGGGTCGTCCATGGTTGAGTATGGGAAATCAACATCACTCGTGAAGGCATGGTTTTGTAAGACATAGTCAAAAGCCCATACCATGGGGCCACCATTGTTGTCGTCATTTCTGGACATGCAGTCGATGAGTTTCTGCTCTATACATGTCCATACATCACCGCTTTTTGACTTTGGTGATCCCTTCATGGGCCACCACTATAGAAAATTCCCTAAAACAAACATAGTTGTGTTGAACATTTATGGGGGTTAACGCACCATGTTCCCTCCAATCAACATTTTTCGGCATTTTGTGATTGTTAGTACGGTCATGTAACTCTAGATAGTAAGAAGGGTGACTCAGAGATTATGATGGGACATAGTGTGGGCTGGAGTCCCCAAACTCATCATTTATCCCAAGACATGATTTTCACAATACAACCCTTTTACGATGCTAAAAAATATAATATAAATAGGTACCTTTATGAATGATTTTCTAGAAATGATAAATGTACCCCCTTTATCAATGATTTTTTAGTAGCACTGAGAAATTGGGGTTTTATCAACTCATTTTTAATAAGAATATTTCAAAAAAATAAATAATTTTTTTTATTAATATATAAAAATAAAAATATTGATATAAATGATATATATATTTTTTATTTATGTAATTGAGAAGTGTAAGTATACACATAAAGTTAATATAAAATATTTTTATAGAAAATAACATATTCATTATTTTTTAAGAATATTATATGTTAATAATATTTAAATTATAATAGTTTAATCATAATTTAATTACAATTTGAAGACACAAAACATCAAAAAATTAATAAAATCTCTAAAAAAGTTGAAAATGAATCTCAAACTTCAAATGGTCATAACATTTGATCCATGAGCCTATTCATGATCTACCACATATCAAATCAAATCCTTTATTATGATCTACCCCTTTGATGACATAATCAATCCATTCCCATAATTTTCAAGGCTAAAATTTTCAAAAAAGGCCATTAAATTTTTTTTACCCAGAGTACTCTAGTTTTTTAACATTTGAGGGATCAGAATACCTTTTTAAGGATGTATTTTTCTATTTTTTAGGGGATGGTTAATTTATTCTTAGGTCTTACATTTATATAGATATTATGGATTTAAAATTTTATATTTTTTCACATTATAGTATTATTTATAATAAAATACATAACTATTTATACATATATTTTATATATTACAACATAAAAATTTAATTTTAAAAAATCACATATATATATATATATATATAATCGATATCTCAATATATAAGCCTTATCTAAATAGAAAATAATATCAATTTAATTTAAAATACAAATATATGAATATTTATAAACCTATATGTTGTGTCTGTGTGTGTGTATTATTGCCCATGTATAATCAAACTGATATATATTAACAATATATGAAAAGATATACATATACGTATTGATAAATTGAATATGTAAATACATATAAATACGTATAATTTTACTTGTAGATACACACATATATATTATATATACACATGTATGTGTGTTGTCTATATGTATGTATGTATGTATTTATTTATAAACACACACACAAAATATTGTAATATTATTTAAAACAAATATTATAAATATATATTAATATATGATTAAATATAAATATAAAGAATATAACAACATTTATAAATATTAATATATATATATATATATTTCTGTAACTATGTATATAATAATATAAATCTATATTGATACAAAAATATATATAACTCTCTGTATAGATGTCATTAAATGGAAAATAAAATAAGAGGTGTGAGTGTTAATGGTGAGAGCATGCAAGAGAGAGGTATGGGGTTTGAATGTTTGTGGAGTCAGGGGTGTGCGGCCCTGAGCTGAGGGGGGGGGGATAATGTTGTAAAAGTGGTGGAGGGTGCATTCACAGATCATGCATCTAACCGCTATTGAATGGTTTGGTTAAGCTATATTAATAGAGGTCCCTCCAATTTAAAGAATTTATAAAATTTAAAAAAAAAAATTCTTTTATCCGCGTGTTTAAAAAATTTGTGGTATATAATAGTTTTGGGATGATTAGTTTTTTTCTATAATTGAAAACGACATTTATCATCGATTATAATACAATATATTGTAGTTGTGCGAGGTTGGACAAGTGGTTAGGTGCATTGTTATTGGAGCGGTTGACGCTATGTTTCAAACCATTGGCGAACTCTATGTTTCCTTTTAACATTTGAAATCTCTCATTATTCTCAACGTAATCCTCGATGCTCTAATCATGTGACTACATCCTCCTCCCATGCTTCACATTCATGAAGACTTGATCGAGAAAGTTGTGATTGTCGATCAAGGCCGCCAGGAAAGTTGAGCTTGACAACACCATGGCATGTGCCAGGAAAATGATTTTTTTCACGGGTATATTGAGATCCATGATATGAAATCTTAAGGGGATTTGGATGAGCGGTATTTTTTCACACCCTCCATAAATTTGTCTCATCCATGACTGCCTTCAATATCCTCCATAGAATAAAATAATATACATGAATCATGACTATGATTAATAGAATCAAACTAATAAATTCATGATAATGATGTAATTATAATAATTTCATGAAATTAATAGTATCAATTACTAGTATGTGAATTGTTAATATGTAGTTATTTTTATTGATATTCATAACCATTTATATGAAAAATTATTATTAAGTATATCATTATTTATTTCATTGTTTTGGTATTTTTATAGAGTTTAATAATACTATTTATTTATTATTATATAATATTATATATATATATTAATAATTTACTATTCCAAAATGATAATATTATGTGAAATATTATTAGTAATTATATTAATGAATAAATATAATTGTTTATTTATCATTAAAGTATGGTTACAGACCCACATGGGTACATATGAAATACATGCAGTGAGGAAATTCACAACAAATAATTGATCAAGGATAATAAAGTTAAGATAATAATAATTTAATGATAATTCACTCATTACAATGAATTCATTGTAATGAAGTCATTATATTAAATTCATGATAATAATGCGATGAAAATAATAATAATAATAATATTTATGAATAATACTTTTAATATAATTATATACAATGAACTATATAATAATATTATTATTAAAAATTATCAATTATTTAATTTTTTATTTTTTTATAATTAAGTAATATATTGTTATTAATAATTATTATTTTTTATTTTTTATTTTTATGAAATCAATTTTATATTTTTTTTAATTTATATGATTTCTGTTCATGTCATCAATTTAATTTTAAATCTAAATATAATTTATATTTTATAAGATTTTGGAGTAACCTTGTTCTTTTAATGTCTTTGTAGAAAGATTTTAAATAATATTTTTTTATCATATATATTATTGACTGTTGTGAAATTGATCGAACACCAATTGAAACCACGAAGCACTTTGATACCAAAAATCTATGATAGATCTTAGGAGATTCACATCATTGAGATAGCAGATTCCGTAATTTCATATGATGATGATAATAACAAATATAAGTAAAAATATAAAATAAAAACAATAAGTAGAGAACACAATCGTAGAGCCAAAAGTCCATCTCATTTCATTAAAATATAACCATATTTATAGATTACATGAGATCTGATCCAACGGTGAGATTATGGATTGTTTTCCATTAAGAGGGGAATAAATTGGGAATTCATGAGTCATCATAAATGTCATAATTTATACATCCATTAATAAATTTTCGTAACACTCTCACTTAGATGTCATTATTTCATGGAGACTTAGTTAATATTCACATAAAAAATCATGTGGCAACAATAAGTGAACACAAAATAATAGAATTCCATGTCATGATACCTCATTATAAACCTTATCAGGAAAACCTACTAAGAGAAACCTGATGAAGTGAAAAAGAGTGAATAGTTACCTACTCCCCCTGATTATATCATTTAGCGGTGTCATCGAGACATCAATTAATATTATTATTTAATTATGTCTTTGGGACATGGGAGGAAGACTATAGGTAATAATAAATGGTCTCATTGAATATTGCGACTCATGTGGAAGACCAACATTTTCCATTAATTATAGATATCCATAATAACTTATAACATTCCATTGGATATTTTTTATGATGTATTATTGCCTCATTAAAAAACTCAGCAAGGAAAAACCCTTTAGGGTAAAACACTAGATTAGGGAAATAGAGTACAATGAAATCAAGTCCCTAGAGTTTTTCCTTGTTAAAACCCTTATCAAGAAAACCCAGTTGAAAAAACGTGACTAAGGAAAAATGAGTACAATAGTTACATCCCTCATTCATAATGATCATAATTTATCTGATAGAATGTCCATGATCAATTCAAGACCAAAACATTCAGTTTTGAATTTTTGAATAATAATAACATATACCCTTATGATTTCAATAAATGGGGAATAACACTAACTTGAATAATGATATGATTTATTTTCATTTTCAAGGTACATATGCACATGTACATTTATATCCTTCAAGAATTAATAAATTGTGGATTTATATTTAATCATTCGGGGATAGGAATGTTCTTCATCAACCCCTTATGTATGAAATCTATCACTCTTGGAAGAATGAGATTTAATTATTCATTAAGGTTAAAACCATTCCAAAATATAATATTTCATCTTCATGATGATTAAATTAAAATACAATGACATTCCATGTAATTTGATAATCAAATATTTCATTGATTTTTGAACTCTTCAAGAGTTTTGAGGTTTTTCAAAAACACCTTAATCATATGATGAATACAATTATTCATAAAAAATATGGAATGATAAATTCAATTTATATTCTTCCATAACATAATATGAATTAATATTATTCAGTTCACCACATAATTTATCAGATTGGTTGAAATTTCCATAATTTTGAATATGCTTCAAGAATTTCGAACCCTTCTGGGATTCATATAAATATCCAAATATACAAGGAAGAAAATTTCTTATAATAAGATCATTGATATTCAATAGTCTTTATTGTTTGGATAATCAATCCAGATCAATATATGTGGAACATTTCATAAGTTTGTTTTAATAATTTTGGCCAATTATTGTTATGTCGACATCTATCAAAATCCATTATCATCAATGAGTTTTAAAAGCTTTCATAGAAAATATATCATCAACATCATTTTATTGAGATCTAATAATTATTCTGGTAACAATGTCACTTTAGGGACAATATATAAAATGATATAATGTTGTCGATATATTCATTTTCCTCTTCAAGGGAAAATATATTTATTGCTTTCTACTCATGATGAAAAATGATTTTATGTAATCAGTTCAACCACACTTTAGGTGTGTATAATTAGACAATTTATTTCCATCACTTTACAATCATGTATATGTTGTGAGTATCTTTTTAATGGTTCTGTAGGACCATATAAAATTTGATACTCAGTATTTCTTTTAATCAACATGTATAGTATGCAATGTATACTAACCAGCAGCAAATAACACATGTGATCATTTTGTTGATGCATCATTCATATAGATGGATCACATGGTAGGTGGCGCACCGATATATACTTCTTCATATGTATATTGGAAATTTATTTCCATAGTAACTGCTAATGATATAAATAATTTACCTCAAAAATGGGAACCTCATGGTAAATAATCATACAGGGGGAATTCATAATGACTTAATGATAATAAATTCATTGATAATTTTTTAGACAAGCATCCATTAAATAAATTCATCATTATCCCCCTAATCGATGTCTACTATGTTATATATAAATCGATTCTCATGTATACAAGAGTCAATATCTTTTATTATAATTGATCATGGATGGCCTATATCATCATGTCATATATTCTAAGTGTCAGGATCAGTAAACATTTAGTTTACCATTATTGATTCGATTGTACACAACAAATTCTTTATAATCACTTTTATGAATGATTTTTACATATAGAGGTACCTCTTTTGTCTCCATATAATATTCTTTTTCAATAATACCAAATATATATCTCATTGATACTTTATATATAAAAAAGAATTAAAAATTTGAACTACCAGGTAGGATTATATTTTCTCTTTTGGAGTCGTTTATTAATTTTAACTATGGTTAAATGTACTTATATGAGCATATACTAATTCATATATGAGTTAATTTGTAGCATTTAATCAAAATAATATTTTTCTTCATGAACGACACATATAATATATTCAGGATCTTTTCTTGTGAAAACTCATATTTTTTCGTTATAATTTCTACTTATGGAATTTAATGAATTCATAATATAATCATAATGGGTTAGGCCCATCACCAAGAGGATTATTGGATAATTTAGAACTTATGGACAATATATTTTTGAACTTCATGTCAAAATATTATTTTACACTACATCTACCTGGGATAGGATCCCTCACGTATTTTAAAGACGGGTAATGTGGTAGCAAGAACCAATGTGGAAGAATACTTTGGATTCACGACACACCTTATCGCCATCCAAAACTATAATTCATAAACAACATTCACATTATAAAATGAAAAATAAATCATTTGATCAAACGTCATAAACTCTCAAATATTCATGATATCATAAATCATTAATAAAACCATGAAAATTATCATTTGATTCAAGGAATGAGATATATTAATTAATACTACATTCACATCAGGGAATTCATTCATTCATCGGATTTCATGATCCATGAATGATAATTTATTATTTATCAATAATGATCATCCTGTATAAAATATATGTTTTTTTACTATTATGATCATTTATTTGACCACTTCAGGCGGTAAAATAATTTTCACAATATATATCAGATTATCAAAACTATAAAATTATATCATTTCATTTATGAATTATATGAAAAAAAAATATTCACTTCAGGAGATTGATGAATTACATGAGAAGGTGCTGATAATCAATAAGAATATGATAAAAATAATATATCCTTTTACAGTGTTTCTATAGGAACAATAAATGATAAATGAATATGTTCTTTAATATAATTTTAAAGGACATTATTTTCATGTCATCCTTCAGGGATGTAGTATTTTATTAATATTCATAAAATTTATTGTGCTCTGTAAATATTAATTATCATCAATCCAATTCTAGTAGTTATTTTTTTATTTGTTATAAACAAATAAAACACAATGATTATTCGTAAAACATCAAACTCACCTCAAACATGATTTATAAAAAAATCAGTTGTATTAGCATTCACTTTGGGGAATCAAATAAATCATTATTAATAAATATTCGAATTCACTCCAGGGAACTGAATAAAATTATTTGTTCCAGTTTTATAGTGTCTTCAAGAAAATTGCATGAATATTCAATTAATAAATTTCATCCAATTTAGGGGAATAATATATATATATATAATAATAACCCTTGTTTATCAATAATATTTAATTTATCTAAAAAAATTTATAATATAAACGAAAGATAAAATATATAAAACAAATATTTACAAATATTTATAGTAAACATCATCTCCATCATGAACCTTTATATAGAATAATCAAATATGACACCTTTAGAGTGATCAATAAATAATAGGTATACAATTTCATGGATCATGGAATGATTAGAGAACATCGGATCGACATACGACATGTACGTGATGATCATCAAATTTTAGCTCGATGTACGACATGTACACAACGTTCATCAAACCTCATCTTGACGTACGACATGAATGTGATGTTCATCAAAATTCTTCTCAACGTACGACGGGTACGTGATGTTCATCAAACATCATCTCGATGTACGACCAATACGCGATGTTCATCATAGTTTGGCATGACGATGATAGGTACGTGATGTTCATCAATTTTAGTCTTGATGTACAACGGTTACACGATGTTGATCATTCAACGGTTCAATGTAAGACTGGTACATGATGTTCATCATTCAATTGATCGACGTATGATGGGTAAATGATGTTCATCATTCAATGGATCGATGTAAGATGGGTACACGATGTTCATCATTCAACCACTTCTGGTGGTGTAGTTTTTTATTCATTTGATGAATGATTTTTGTCTCGACATCGACCTCATCGGTTATTAATCAAACACATTCTCACCTGGTAATGGTGTTAAATTTTTCAACCATGAGTCATTATAGATCTTTAGGAGCTCATTATTTTTCTCACATAAAATGATTAAGAAAATCATTTATTATTTTTAGATTAATCAAGAGGAGAAAAATAAATGTAACAATATCTTACATGTAAAATAATACTCACATTATTGATGTAGCACTTTGAATGAGTGGAGTCGATGCGCATGAAAAACAGTATGTCAAAACAAGAATGTTTATAATAACATGTGACATGACTTTTTCTTATGAGGTTTTTCTTATGTCAATGATGTGGATGAAGATAGCGACGCCATGATTCATATTGTAGAGAAGATGATAATTATGATAGCATGTTTGGAAATTGATCGAACTCCAATTGAAACCGTGAAGAATTTCGAAACTGGAAATGTATGATCGATCGTATGTGAAGTGCATCGTTGAGATAGATGATGTATTATTTTCATATGATGATGATAATAACCAATTTAAATACAAATACAAAATAAAAATTAGAAGTAGAGAACACAAATGTAGAGCCAAAATTCCATCTCATTTCTTTAACATATCACCATATTTATAGAGTACATGAAATCTGATCCAACGGTGAGAATATGGAAGGTTGTCCATTAAGAGGTTAATTAATTGGTAATTCATGAATCATCATAATTTTCATAATCATTACAACCATTAATAGAGATTAATAATAATTACTATTTATTATGTTGATAAAAATATTTTAGTTTTTACAATTTCTATTGGTTTAGTCAATGTTTTCAATTTTTTTCTGTTGTACACACAATTCATTTATTAATAGTTTCAAATTCTATCACATGAAACACATCAAACAAATTATGTTTTACGTAGGTAACATTGGAAGCCTATACAATATAAATTACAATTACAATCTAAATGAATTATAAAATATAGATTGAAAATATAAATAATCATTAAAATTAAAAAAAATTCTTAAATATAATAAAAAATTAATTTCACATGGCACAAACATTAATGATTAAAAGTATAACATATCATCTTAAAAAAATATTCATAAAATATATTATAAATAATATTTAAATAAAATTTTAAATAATTATTATACTATGAAATATTAATAGACTATAAAATTAATGACAAATAAATATTAAAAAAATAATAAATTGATAAATGATAACTAATGAAAAGTTATAAGTACAAATGTTATCATTAATATAAAACTAGTATTCAACAATTATTGAAAACAACATTGCAATGGTTCAATTTATCTTCACTAAAAAAAGAACCCATAAATTATAACTTTTATCATTATTTTTTACTGGTCATAAATGGTACCCTTTACCAATTCTTTTAGTAGTTCTTATTAAAGGATCCTTTATCAAAACTACTTTAGCAATTATAAATGACTGAATCAAGTGAAATTATAAAATAATTATAGATAAAAATGATTTTATTAATAAATATTTAAAATATTATTATTAATATAATTATTGATAAAAATTACTAAATTGATTATGCTATGTATAAATTATAAATACTAATAAATAGTAGGGGATGAAGGGTTTTCATAAGATAGTCTTGAGATCCACTATAGGTGCCTAGTGTTTATCATATAGGGTGGCACCTAATCGGGTTTTTTTACTACTTCATTTCTCACGCAATGCATATTAGACTCGCACAAGGGAATCATTGATACTAATCCACTACTTATTCTTTGATCTAGGATTCTGGATGGGAGTTCATTTGATTACAAATCATTCTAGCACCCCACCTCAGGGTCCACTATAAAATGTTATTAATCCTTTGATGTTGTTGTCCTCAAATTAATCAATAGTACTTGACTATCACTATCACGATGTCAGATATTGGGATGAATAGAAAATCAAGGCCAAGATAAAGGATTTTTCTAATGAAAATATCTTTCAACGAGGTAATTCGGTGAACATTTTGGTAAGTCACGATTTTCATATGGATAGTATTCTAATTAGAGAATTGTTTATTATTGGAAGATTCCTATTACAAATTGGTCACAAAATGGAGGGAATTTGACTTGAAGGGAGGATCATATTTGTTTTTGGAGTTTTTTTACTAGAAACGTAACCCCCTTGGGATGAGGTCATTTCCATATCATTTAACCCTCTAAAGAGCTGCAGCACCTGACATGATAGTTTGGGTAGATCTCTCTCAAGCCAAGGACAGTGTGTATCCTATATTGGGTCCTTTTTATTAATCCAATTGTTGTTTGAAACCGAATAACTCATGTGTGGGTCCGAATTTACTATTTGAATTGAATTTTATGGCATCTGTATATATTTATATGAAATATTTTCATTAACTAGTACTAAAATAAAACATGATAAAGCTACATAGCTGGCATGTTTTGGATTATTAATATGCTTCCTAGTAGCAGTGGATCTTAGTTCAATTCCCATATAATTTGTGACACTGTCTATAGTGAACATCATTTTTGTTCTTATTATATGGACTAAAAACATCCATTTTTATGTCATAGTTTTTATTCCATTAGGAATGTCAAATAGAATTTACAATGGGATTTATGTTTTCCTATATGTAATATGTATGTTCATGATGTTCATTGATGGAGATAAAAAACTTCATAGTTTAGAAAGGCCAAGGGAGATCACGTTATGACATTGTTGATGATTCTATAACTGATGGTTGTGATAAACTAATTACTACAAATAAAGACTAAACTAATTTTGTTACTTTTGTGGCGGTTACTCCAGAGAGTAGGACTTGGGATGATCTTCCCGAAGAATGATTTTTGGATTTTGATACCCATGAGACTTCTCACTTAACCCATTCCATTAACATTTTGTCATTGCATTCATATAGATATGTTGTTGAATCTCTTGGGGATTTCTCTATACTAATTAAGGGAGATGGTATTGTTTGTGATGATGCTTTGGTATATAATTTTAATACAATAGAAATTAGTGTTTTTACGTTATTGGGATACAATTTAAATGAATGTAGAACTCTATAAATAATGGTGTATCCTATATATTATCTTTTAGAAGAATTAGTAATTTATCCATGATCAAATAAGAAATTAAAATCTTGTCCCTTATGTCAAGATAAAACGCTGATAATATGAATGAGGGAATATATACACAATCATTTGATGAAGATGTAGTGAAACAATATGTTGATCAAAAAGTTGATCATAAACAAATGATTATGGAAAGTTAATTCCTAGGTATATTAAAAATTGTGAAGCACCAACTTTGAAGAGAATGTCTATTATGGGGTCTTTGGATATCAATGAAATTGGAATGTTAATCTACACTGTACATGATTGAATTTAGAACGAATGACAATGGACATGCTACAAAATTGTAAAATTTCGTGATAAATTCTTCAATAATGTTATTATTTGATCAACTAAATAAACTTAAGATGATTGTATAAAATTATTTTCATGTAATTTATTTTCACAATGATAATTTAGGGAAAGATGTTGGAGAGTGTGATGTTGTTGAATTAACTTGGGGGCTATGGGGGATTTTGGTGCCTCACCATAAAAACTAGAAATGACACAGACTAGAATTCAAGTGAATTCAGATTATAGGGGGTGAAATAAAATTGATAAGAACATGTCTGAAGTAAAAGAGGACAAGATAGAGGTAAAAAGCCAAAAATCTAA
The DNA here is from genome assembly GCA_963277665.1 of Viscum album. NCBI lineage: Eukaryota > Viridiplantae > Streptophyta > Magnoliopsida > Santalales > Viscaceae > Viscum > Viscum album. Next base: position 2,031,287,494 of record OY728164.1, read on the forward strand.
AACACTAAAAATTTTATGTCATCTAAAATATCATGGAAGGGGATGTGGCCATTCTGATTGGGCTGATAAGAAGTAGGAAACAAAATTAGGTGATTATAACTCAGAGGAAACTATAATTTATCATGTATCTAGTGTCTATTGTTCATAATTACCGACCCAACACTACTTGGGTGTACATATCCATTTGATTTTCTATTAATACATAGTGTTTTATTGTAATTTTTGGATTTAGGCATCCAACACTGCTAGTTGGTGGAAACCACAAAAAACATCTTCCACCACTGTTTCAATATGATATTTTATATAAAAATTAATTATATTAATTTATATATAAATTTAATTTTTTATTCTGAATGAATATTGTTAAAATTCAAACTATAAAAATGATAAAATTGAGCTGTAAATGTTTTCTATAAAACTGACATTTCTATAAATTTCATTCGATGAAGATTTCAATAAAAGTACCCTATTTAAATAACATAATATGAAATAAAATTAATTTAATAAATGAATTGGAATGTGATAAATATATTTATAATTCAATGAGGTGGGTAGAAGCTTTTTAATTCAACCACCTCGATTATATAATTATCATAAGAATACCAAGAATGGGATTAGAATTAAAGACTTCATCGTGTGAGTCATATATTCCTTGACTGAGAAAGTTAGCAGTAAGAAAAACCTAATTAGGAGCCTCCATGGATGATAAATCCCATGCAACATTCGTGGAGCATTAGTTCATCTCCCACTAACCCTTCATACAAATACTATTTATTAGTTTTTATAATGTATATATAGTATAATCAATTTATTCATTTTTTAACAATAAATATTTAACTAATATTTCATTAATGTTTTAATCAAACTCATTTGTATTTTCATTTTATAAGATTATTTAATTTTATTCGGCCCCTTATCAGTGCTAAAAAATTTCTCCGAAAGGATCCATTTATGTGGACTAAAAAACTATGATAAATTTTATCATTTATAAGTTGAAAAAAGTGATAATAAAAGGCACCCTTTATCAAGGATTTTTATAGCACTGATAAATGGTACCTTTATTAGGGTTTTTATCTATCACTAAATAGGTACATTGATGTAAAAGGTAAATTTTTCAGTAGTTCTAACATTTGTAGTTGATCTTTTCATTGCAAATATTATAAATTCTTTATATTTTATTAATTTTTTTTACAATAATTAATTTTCGATTAATTTATATATGTACAATCTTTTTTAAATTTTTATTTAGATTTTATTTATATTATATTTTATGTGTATCGTTTTTTGATGTTAAAATTTCATGATTTAAATAATTATTGATTGTTCCATATAATTAAATTTTGGATTATTATATTTATTAAATAATTTCTATTTTCAACTATTATTTATATTTTGAATGATCCCCCTCTCCTCGTGGACTGGTGAGGAATGTTGTTGATCAGATAATGTGGATGTCCTCAAATGACTCACTTTTACTTGGCTATAACAATCATGATGTCTAAAATGTGGATGCAATTTTGTGATTTCCATAGAGAAAGAATGGCGCTGAAGAGCATATCCTTCAATGAGGTAATATAATGCACATTCCATTAAGTCGTGATTTTTTCTGGACATGTTTTAAATATAAAAAATATTAAATTCAGAAGAGTTGGGGTTTTAATTGGTCATAAACATTAGAGGGTAAGGGATATGGAATGGAGGTAGGTTTTTGTTTATGGATTTCATGATTATAAATGTAACCCCATTGGGAGAGGTCATTTCAACATTCCTTTACCCTCTAAATATCTACAAAAAATGCATGGGGGTTTAGAATGATCATCATAATGCCCGATAACTTGTGCAAACATTATTGGGATCCTAATTTAAATCCTTTAGTGGAATACTATATTAGAACATAGGTTTGGATCCAAATTTATAGTTTGAATTGGATTTTATGGCATATGTAGATATTGATTCACATTGCATCATCAATTGTTACTACAATAGAACATGATTGAGCTACAGAGGTTGGATATTTTTTATTTTTTATGTTTTTCTATGTATAGGTTATTCTATGATCGATGCCCATATTATTTGTGAATCTGTATACCAAGGATGTTGATTTTGATCTAACTATGAGGTATTGAAATTTACCCTTTTTTGGTAGTAGTTAAAAGTACATTGGGCTTGTAAAATAGAATATATGAAGAGATATATGTTTTTCTACCTATAATTTTAGTAGACATGAAGTTTATTGATATATATATAAGACATTATAATTAGATAAGGGTGTGGGTGGACCTTCTACTCACAGTAATAATTATGCTACAAATAATGGTTGTGACAAAATGATTATTAAAAGTATGTATGTAGTTAATATTGGGAATTCTGTGATGGTTTCTCATAAGATTAGGAAATTATATTATCTTGCTAAATAAGATTGTATGTTTGTTGATTCCAATGAGCCTTTTGACATAACGCCTTACTTTAAGGAATTGGTATTTCATTCAGATATTAATTAAGATGTTGTGCATAAATTTGTTGATCAATAAGTTGATCATGAATTTCTCATTATGGAATATTCCCTTCAATGAAAATTAAAAATGGTGGATTCACCTATTTTGATTAATAAGACTATTATGGGGTATTTGGATATTAATGATCCAACATCAATAACATAATATAATTCATCTACAGTTGACATTATTTAATTGAAAAAAATTCCATAAAAATGAAAAATATATATTAATATTCATCCAGATTTCACCTGCCAAAATTTTATTAGATCAATTAAATGAAGTGAATATTATTAAGTTCAATTCATTTGAAGTGATTGACATTCACAATGAGATTACAAGGCATGTAGTTGGATACTTTTATGCTATTAAAGTTTTTTTGGGGGGGGGGGGAAATGGTGGATGTTTTTTTCTTAAATGAAAAATCATCAATGATTCAAATTATCTTTCAGGTCATTTCAAATTATAGGGAGATGACTCTAAAGAATAATAATGCATTCGAAGCAATATTGGATATGCTGGGGGAACATGGAAACAAATTAAATCATGGAAACAAGGCCCTCATCTATATAGTGGTAAATATAGACATGATCATAATAATTTTTATGCTAATAAGTAGGATAAACCATCAAATGATCCTAACATAGATGACACATCCATTTTTCACTTCTCTAGGGACTTTGGTGCATAATTTTCAAGACAACCCAATCATGGAGTCCATATCTATTTTATTTTTTTTCTTTATAATTTTTCATTGTATGTTTTGATTGCGGAATCCTTCATCACTAGACAATGGTATCATCATCATCGATCTTACTCCACTTTTTAAATATAATATTTTATCAAATAGTTGTAATTATATTTTATTCTGTATATTTTTATTTGATATTTTTCTTGAATATAGTGTTATAAAATTATATTTTGGAATTGTAAAAACTGATCTAGACATGTTTTCTGGAAATTTGTTTCATATATTAAATTTTAATGGATGGGGATTTCAAGAAAATAATCCTCCTTAAATAACACAATATGAAATAAATTTAATTCATTGAAAAATATGAATTTCACATTCATAGAGATATTCATCTGTCATGGATGGGGAAGAATCTTAAAAATATAATTCCACCACATTTTTAATTCTTGATAAATGACTAAATAGGGGTGAAATATCTATTACACACTTATGGGAGTCTAATATGCCTCGAGTGAGAAGTGATGCAGCATTAAAATCTAAATTTACAGCCTCAAGGGAAAAATAACACTAGGAAACATTGGTGGATCTATATATTATCCCATAGAAACCCTTAATCCCCATAGTAATTACTAGTGTTTATAATTTATATATAGTATAATCAATTTATTCACTTTTTATCAATAATTATTTAACAAATATTTATTAATTTTTTTTAATAAAATATATTTTTTATTTTTATTTAAGTATATAATTTTATATATACCTTTATCAGTGTTAAAAATAGATGATAAAGGATCCATTTATTGATTCTAGAAACGTTATAATAGAGGGTACCATTAATATGAGTTCAAAAGCCCTAATAAAAGGTACATTTTATATGTTCAATCTTTAGTGATGATAAATGGAAACTTTATCGGTGGTTTTTTCAAGCACAAATAGAGGAAAATGTTGTTAATGTATATTTATGTAGTAGTGATAAAATTGTACATATAATCTTTTTTTGAAAATACCATTACTCTATAAATTTATATTATTCAATTATTACTGTTTGGTATTAAATTTACATTAATTTAATTTCAATTAGTACAATTGTTTATTTAAAATTTATTGAGATGTAATTTATATTATATTTTTTCTCTATAATTATATTTTTGTAAAAATGTTATGATTTTAATTTATAATTATTCTACCATGAAAAATAATTTTGTTTTATTATATTAATTACTATTATTATTTTTAACCCTTTTATAAATTTTCACTCTTAGATTTTTCTTTCATTTATGTGGTATTTAATTTTTTATTTAAATATGCTTCCAAAATTACAAACATGAAGCATAATAAGTTCTTCATGTTTCAAATTAGTTTCACTAAAAACAAATAAAAAATTAACTAAATGTACAATAAAAAGAAAATTAAAAAATAGACTAAAAAAATAAAAAATTATCAAAAAATAAAAAAAATCATCAAACTTGTAAACATAAAATAGTTAATATGATACAAAATAGTGTTTTTTCCACATTAATGGGGTAAAATTGGCTAGTTTCATATCCTCATGAGGTTTACAACAATGGGACCCTCTCTCTCCCGACATAATAATAATTATAGAGGATGTGTTTACTCAGATTCTTTCAAATGTGGTGGAGCATGGATCTATCCATGCTGCCCAAGTATGTCATAATTGACCTGCTGTTTTTCATGACTTATTTGCAGAAGATTTCCTCCTTTTAGATTGGGTTAATATACTCGAATGACAAATAGTATTGAAGATTATCAACCATTATAAAAAGGATTCTTTGCTGCGTATTAATTCATTTAAATATGAACTATCCATAATAAATGTTGTTCCACTGATGAGGTGGATGTAAATTTTGAGAATATGAATGGTTCCTATTGTTGAAAACAAAATAAAATTACTTGGGGATCCCAACATCAATAAAAATATAAAATAAACACGTTTTCACATCAATCAAAGTCAAAGTTCATAAATTTATTAGACAATGGTCTAGTAGAAAATACCCATGAAATAAGTGATTGTTAAATATATGGCCCATGATATCCCATTGTATGCTATGTCATTATTCAAATTCCCACTTAACCTAGTTGATATGATTCTTTATCATTTGGATGAATTATTATTAGGGATCATCTAATGGGAAACAAAACACCCACTAGGTCACATGTAATTATTTTTGTGTTTATAAGTATTTATGTGCCCTAGGATTATGATTTTTAATAGGGTAAATGACGCACTTTTGTAAAAATAATGGTGGCGACTAATATCTTGTACTAATACTATTTTCACTAAGGTCTTTGGTGAATAGTAAATCCTTAATTCTTAATTATTGAATAAATATATTTCATTGAGACCTATCTTTCTGTGGAGTAGCTTCTAGGGTGTTAACCTACTTCATAGATGAGGCAATGTCTAGTGAAATATGGATGGGAATGAGGTTAATGTTTTGAATGATTAGTGGTTGTACATGGGGACAATATGAGAATCTATTTTGTTGTTGTTCATGTGTTTCAAGATGCAAGAGTTTGTGATCTCATTGATGATTCCTTGGAGCATTGTGATCATTATAGAGTATGTGGATTCTTCAATGATACAGATCGACATCTCATAATAACCATTATGTTTTTTCCTGGAGTGGTGTGGGGGTAACCAAATACATTTGTCTGGGGTAGCTTCTAGGAATAAAATATTATTTTGGGGTAAATCATTATGGTTGATAGTTTTTTTAGGTTCATGTATATGACTGGTGGAATAATTTTTTGGAACATATCACTCTAAACCCTAAATGTAATGATTTTGTAGTGGTTGGGTTTCTTGGGTGTCTTGAGGACGTTAAAACTAATAAGTACATGACATGTAGTGGCGAAAGATGCATTTTCCTTGGGCTTCCAACATACCATAACTCCTCTTTATTATATTAATATCTGTTAGAGAGTGGAGGGAGTGTGGAATGAAAGGTCCATGGGTTTTAAGGAATCTTTATGTCTATATATGGAGTTGACCAATGTTTTCAACGATTGGTTTTCCTCTCAAGAACCAAAGGCAATGGGGATGTTGTGAACACATTATTGTCTTTTTTAGTCACATTGTAATGGTTTTTTTATTGGATATGTATACACATGATTGGATTTGGGTTGATAGGGAATCTGAATGGATGAAATAATTACTATTGAAAATGGAGATTTCAACAAATCTTAAACTGCGATGAGCTCCACCATGCTGGATTCCCCATCCAGAAGCATTCCATAAAATTGAAATGGATTTTTCCATCTCTATAAGGTCTCATATTGCGGTGGGGGTGATTGGTCTATAGTGGAAAACTAGGTTGTTGAAGCTCAATGGTTGTATTCTCATATATATTAGATCCTGTTTATTGTGGAAGTATTAGAATTTTTTAAGGGATCATCCTTTACCATGATATAAGATGTAATAAAGTCGTTTTGGTGTCTTAATCACTTGATGTAATTAATTATTATTTAATAAACATAGGATTCACAGATTTTTGGAATTATGTTGAGAAAATTTTTGTCCCTCATTGATTTCATCCACTCCTTAAACATGTACGTCATCTTGCATTATGGTAATCTTAAAGCCCATAAGAAGGTGATTTAATGGATGTACTTGGGTAACCATTGTTGGGTTCTCATTTTCTGGATTAAATTTGACTGTCTGTATCAATTGATATGTAATATATCATTGTTTTTCAAAAAAAGTATTTCATTTTTTATATAATAATAATAAATAATATTATTAAATTTTAAAATAATAAATTAATAACTAAAGTAATAATGTGATACTTAATAATAATTTTTTTAGAAATTTTTTTGCTGATTACTAATAAAAATCCACTTTCTAATAAATAATATTATTATTATCATTGCATTTTTATAATGACTTTATTATCATGAATTTATTATTTAGACTCTATTATTCATGATCAAGATTCTTGTATCTTCAATTTTTTATAGTTAAAAATAAAATGTGGTCATGGATGAAACATAGTTATGGATGGTGTGAAAACCTTTTCGTGCCTCAGAAGACCCTTAAGATTTCAGGCCATGGATCTCCAAATGTCCCATAGAGACATCATTACCATGGAAGTCACCTTATGTCAGGCAAGCCTGACCATCCCGGTGGTCGTTTCTGGTAGTGGATACTTTCCCAACAAAGTATCAATTTAATTGAATCATTAGAGGTGGATAATGGCACACTGTCTAAGAAACATAGTGGAATATGAGAGGGTGTTTTTTTGAAAATTTTCACAAGAAAAATTGTGTTCCTAAAGGTATTCAATTGTGGTGGTGAACAGTCATACCACGTGGTTGCCAAACACATCTACCTCCACACAGTCAATGTGTTTGTGGAAAATTACATGGGTTATGTCAAAATGTTGTCTCTCTATCACCATACTCAATATCAGTAGGTGGATGACAGTACCGATGGTGATATAATGCCAGCATGTTTTGATTGGGGGCGCATTGTGTTGCCTCCCCTGATGAAGGATCAACACATCTACAAATGTTTCTGGGAATTTACTATAGAGGAGGTCATAGAAGGGAATACCGAAATCAAAACTTGTGAGATTGGGAAAATATCAGAACAAAAGATCAACAACCAAAAAAATCTGAAAATGACAGATGCAATGGTGGAAACATACTATGTGATTTTAAATATATCATCGAACACTAGGGAATCACTTGATATGATTATTACCCATACCAATCCATGGAAAACCTCAATAACAATAAACAAGATTCCTCTACATCCACCATCGGTAGCATGGTGTCTGTGTCGACCAACATTGAGGAATTGTTGTTGGACGTTGTGTCCCGGTAGCATGTGTTTTTGGTGAATGATGTGAGCATGAAAAATTTAAAGTACTTCAGTGACGAAATTATCGATGAAGACTACTCCAATAATCTAACCCATGTGGTGACGATGGTCGGTTATGAGATAGTTGATGACAAAGAGAATATTTTTCCAATAAAGAATTCATGGGGGGGAGATGGTGTGATGGCGAAAATATGATGTTGCGGTGGGATGTGGACGACCAACGAAGGCTCTATGGAATGGCCATGTACATATACCTTGTGGTTCATCCACGTCCCACCACATATTCATGTATCAGACAACCCCATTCTCCCATCTCTCCATCATTGCGTTCTTTATGATCCAATATTACTGACCATCTTGTAGCTGACCATTATCACAACCTTGATATGATAGGTGGGGTAGTGGTCATTTAACATACCACCACTATAATAACTGAATTCCTACTCTCTAATGTCTATAACCACATACAAAGAACGTCAGGAAACAAGTTATAGTAGGGATGACATGTTGTTGGATGGCACAGACTGGAACTCGCCAATGGTGGCTTCAAAGGACCCCTGATGGCCAGTACATGTATTGTCTTTCGCCCGGAATGGGTAATCATCCTCTCCAGTGATGCCCATGTGTTGGAATACATAGTGGAAATATAATTCCATGTAGCCTCCATTTCAACCGTAATTTTATGATGTGTAGTCAACTAGATAATTCTCTAATAATGACCATATATGCCCAGTTTTTATTTTTTTCATCCCTTCATGTGCTGCCACTATAAAAAAATCACTATAGAATCTGAAGACATGTTAATAATTTTTGGGGGTGGCAACACCACATTCCCTCTAGTCGACATATTCCAAAATGCTTCCGTTGGTGGTACAACCAGTGGCCTCTGGATAGAGGGAATGGAGATGGATAGATCACAATTGGATGTTTCCAAGGTAGGATTACTTTAACACATCATATAAGCCATGAAAAATGGGTTTTCATAGTACCACCCTTTAACAACGCTATAAATTTCCTTGATACTAGGGGTAGAAATATCAATACTAAAAAATAAATGATAATTGGTACATTTAACATAGTTAATAATCATGTATAAAACTACCACTTTATCAAATATTTATTTTCACTAATAACCATACACCATTATAAGTTCTTTTTTTATGGTTGTTAAAGGGACCCCCTTTATAAGTTCTTTTTTAGCAGCACTTATAATTGGAGGACTTTATCAACTGATTTTTAATCGCTCATATAAAAGGTAATTTTTTTAAAAAATATCAACTTTTTTTTTAGTATAGAAATTTATTTATATTTATATAAATATCATAATTTTTTTTAAATATGTTTTATATAAGTATACAGAGTCATTTACTCATAATATAAAAGAAATTAAATGTAAACTGATTATATTTTTTAAAAAAATTATTAATAATTATTTATTTAGTTATTATTAATGTATAATAATCATATATTAATATATTGAAGAAAAAAAATAAAAAATTAATAAAAAAATTTGAAATATGTTTATAATGTAACACATATATGAAACTATCATAATCGTTTATTCGAGTGTCCATTCAAGCTCTACCACACATTAAATCGAAGCATAAGACAACATCTATGCCCTTGGTGGCATAGGTAAAAATTTGTAACATTTATTTAGGAAAAAAATGCACATAATACCAGTAAAATAGTATTTTCTCCTATACCTCAATTTTTTTTAATTTTCGACAGATTTTCATTGTCGTTTAAGGGGCCTTTTTCCCTTTTTCAGTTGGGACAAAATTTATTCTATACTCTTACATTCATATCGATATTATGGATTTGAAATTTCATTATTTTTAATATTTTTCTATTATTAATAATCACATATATAACAATATATAAATATTTTTTTAAATATTGAGATATTAAAATATAATAATATACATAAATAATTAAGAATATTTATATGTAAAATATATTTCCCAATATATAAGTCTCATATAAATAAATCCATATATAAATATTATTTTTAATACAAATATATGATTATATATATACATATATATTGTGTATGTGTGTCTCTGTATTAGTGTGTGTGTGTGTATATTATCAAACTGATATATATTATCTATATAGTTATACATAAAATATATATATTAACATATAATACAATTAAATATATACAAATATATATCAATATATATAATAATACTTATAGATAAACATATATAAAATATATATACAAGTGTATGTATGTTTTATATATGTATTTATTTATATATATACAAACACACACAAAAAACATATTTTTTAAATGTATTTAGAAATATTTTTATAAATATATATTAATGTAAGAATAAAAATATGTATAAAAGGTAAAAATTTATATATAAATGAATAGATTTAAATATATATTAATAAATGATTAAATATATATACATTAACAAAACTATATATTTTATAATATAAATATATATTGATATGAAAGTAAATATAACTATAAATTTATATATAATTAAATAGTAATATCCTTAAATAGAGAACAAATAATGATTGTTGAGTTGTAAAGGTGCAGACACGTAAGAGGGATGTCTCGAGATTAGATCTATGTAGAGGTAGGGGAGTGTGTAGGGCTTCAGGGGGTTCCAACACTGATAAAGGGCGGGGGTTCACCTACCACTTTTAAAGGGGTGGCGGGAACACACCCTGTAACATCCCAGGTACAATAAAGAACATGAAATTTTTCATATTTAATAATATTTTTTAATTATATATTAATTCTACTTTAAAGGTGACACTATGTTTGATGGCCTACCCGATAGGGAAGACTGGGTATTTTTGAATCTTACGTTGCACACTAATAATACATTATTATTTTTTAAATTGTAGTTAACAAATAGACTTTTTATTTGATTCAATGAAACTAAATATCTAAAATATGATTATACATTTATGTTAAATGTTTTTACATATATCCAATATAATTTAGAGGATTAAAATACAAAAAGAACTCGATTTTAAGCATAAATACTTTAATATTCACTAAAATGAAGATTTACTTCCTCTTGATGGCGAACGATATTTAAATATAGTTGTGGTAACTTTTATAAATTCTATTTGACCAATTAATATTCTTCATTAGAATCAAGACATCAATATTTACTTTGGCTAATTTTTTGGTATTTTTCAGTTAAAATTCATTTTAATGAATAGTAAAAATTACTATTTTTAATTCAAATATGTGTTTTAATATAACATATTTATATGTTTTTATTATCTTTTTAGTTGTTTTTAAATATTAATTAAATTATATTTTTACCATTTAATCTAATGATCGTCATTGGAATTAATATCACTTTAAAATTGGACATAAACAATTGTTAATCTTTTAATAAATTTTGTTTATTAAAAACACACTATATATTTTGACAACAGGAATTGATTTTAAATTAATTAATGAATCCTCTATGTGTTGAATTTGTTAAAATAGACATCAATGTTTTATTTGTAATATCAAATATAGGTTAGGCTAAATTTTTGGTATTTTTCAAAAAAAAAACTAAAATTTTTGATGAATTGTGAAACCACTAAGTAGTAGTTAAAAATCCGAATTTTTCATTTAAATGAAAATTTTCCACTTCTGTGAATTTATTTTAGAAAATCTGACATACATGGTTGTTATCAGTAATTAAAATTTGGTTCAATAAGAAGAAAATAATTTTTGGAGAATAGTATATTTTGACATTCATTTACATCAGTTAAAGATAAATAGGGTAATTAAATGTAAAAAGAATATTATAATAACAAAAAATTACATTAACACTAGTCATAAATTTTTTTTTTCAGTCATGAAAGACTATGGGCATCATTGTGGTCTATTTGAGGGCCCCATGGAACCACATATTTGTTATAACGACACTTTATTTTAATTAACTTCATGTAAAGGCAAAAATGACATAAACATATATCTTTTAATAAATTCATTTTTACATGAGGGAATATAAGTTATCTTGTTGGCTAAAAGTATTCATTGGACATTTTAAAATAGTTCCTACATAATTATAATTATTTTATATACTTTGTATCCATCAAATAAATTAAATTATTTATGATAGAAAAATGATGCATTATTTACCTCATTAATAAATGATTTATATAAATAATATTATAATTACTAAAATATTATCCAAAACCTGATCAATTATTATTGGATGTTTTTATATTGACCATGATCCTTCTTCTCTTTGACTTTAATGATTTTTGGACCATTTCAAATAGAATATATGTTTATAATAAAATTATTGTTTCAAACATTCCTAAACAGCCCCTTATCCCCATTATAAATAGATACCACTTATAAACAATTCCTCTCACCTCTCAAGACATTTTTCTCATCCACCATATTCCAAATTATGCTCCCTACATCCCTCTTCTCATACTAGATGATTTATCTTAGGAAAAAGGCACATAAAAAACCTATTTGGGTCATACCAAAGCGAGTTAGCCTACTTAAGGGTACTATTTCTCTTAACATATTTTCTTTTATTTTACATCTCCAACCACTAAAATATTTTTATTCCATTATGTTATAACAACAACAATATCCCCAATATACTAGGATGTTTTTATGAGAAAGATTCAAACTACACTTACACACACCCTCGTCTAATGGATGAAGAACATACTATTTCTCTGGATGGAAAACTAACGTCTCACGAAACGATGATTGTTCGATTATCTCCTAGCGCCTATCATGCTAGCCCTTAAGATGGAACTGTATTTATATATGATAAATATTTTTTTTATGATGTTATATTTTACAATTATAGCGTACATTTATGGTTTCCATTATTGGTGAACGCGATAATTTAATTTGAGGATGTGTGGATAACCATCCCCACAAAGTGATATGACTTGTTAATGAAATATGTGAGATGTAAAAAAGATGGAATTAATTATATTATATATGATATTATACTGGAATTATTATATAATTATTTATCATTAATTTTTTCATTCAATTAATATACTAAATAGAAATTAAAGTAGCATTCATGCGTACGTACAGCTCACTGTCTCCATGAATGGTGATTTTTATTTATTACCTCTAAATGTTATTTAATAATATAAATACAAATATATATTTGGTTTATGTGATATATTTGATATATAAATAATGAATAAAGGTTGGGATATATTTGACTATTGACCACAAGGATAACCTGTAACTATAAGAAGTCCATTTTTGACTCAAGTACCAAATATCGACCAAACAACCATTATTAGCATAAATGATTACATAATGTTTATAACATGATAATATGTGTCATAAAAAAATAATAAACATGAATTTTTTTTTTAATCAAGTATAAATTAACTTTTTTTTTCCAGAAGAACAAGGAAAAATCAAGTCAAGATGGACACAAGGTAAGGGGTTTCTAATGTCACTTTTAATTCTATGAAATTTCCTTTGATTGCCACTAATTTAGTGCATGTGGTGAATTGTGAAATTCCAATTGATATATATTATCATGAATATCATTATATTAATGGTATTATGGTATTGATTTTGGGGTTATTAACTTTTGTATATAGGAATTGATTGATTACAACGTGGTAAGGTATTTTCGTCTCAATTTTTATTCCTTTGATATTAATGATATATTTGCCACAATTTTTCATTGTGTGGTGTAAATAAATCCAACGATCATATATGTTGTGTAATACAATTTCATTTATGGTTATTTACATCTACATTGAATGACCCTTCTTTCATTTGGTGTATGTTTGGTAAGTTAGCAAATAGGTATAAGTACTTTTTAACCAAATTTTCATTCCTTGGGTTAATCTTCTAATTCATACTTATGTCATGATATGATTATGTGTGGAATCACTGCTTATTTATATATGTTGTAAATTTCCACACCCCTATGTATGGATATTCATTTGATAAACATAATCACTTTATTGAGAATTTCTCATGTCATCAATATGAACATGATAAGAGTAATTTTAACTCAATTTCCATTCGTTGAGTTAAACATCCAAGTCATTGATTTTACCATAAAAACATATGTGAATGTCCTATGATTGATTTACAATGAATATACAATCATATTTAGTGTATTTGTATTTGTAACACATTATTACGTAATTTAATTTTCCTTAATCTAAGAATGTCTTTTTTATATGGAATTTCGTGTCAACATACATTCCATTGAGAGTTCATTGTTGGAATAAACAAATTCACTCTTATATAGTGTATATAATGTCCTTCGGAATATTATATCATGAATCCATTTGTTATCAAGATATTATAATTTTCTGATTAAATGTTATTCCTCAATTATTGGTATTCAAGCGCCTCTCATTTTGTTAAAAACCATTGAACTAAAATATTGTTTTAATTGTTTTAATGATTTTTTCTTATAAATATTTATCATTAATGTCCATGTTTTAACAAATGGTTTTTAGTATTTATTTATTTATATGGATGTTATCTTCTTAAAATGATAATTAATTTATATGATTCATGGTCGTATGAGACAATTTGATTAAAAAATATCTTTATTATATTTTTTTAAATTGTTTTGATAATGATTTGATAATGCATTTTTTATTTTAAAATTTTGATTTGATATATTGTGATTGAAATGTGGAAATGTTTTCTTTACATTTTGTTTGTTTTATATGTTATGAATATATTATGGTTCATAGGATTTTTTACATATATGAGTGGTTCTGTGATAAACCTAGGGCGGGTGAGCCCGAGATAGCTCTCAAATGAATTGGGTAACATTACAGAGGTAAACGAGATGATTCTCCAAAAAGATTTAGGGAATATAATATGATGGGTATTCAATGTGTAACTACCAATGTAGGTGTGATTCCTAAAATTTTAGTTGGATATGGACGCCATAAGTTACATTTATGATTTATGATTTCAGTGTGTAATTCATAAAGCTTATGATTTTCATGAGGTATGTTATTATTGAAAGGTATGGTTTCTTTGATTAGTATTTATTTATTGGATAATGTATTCTCGCTTTATTTTAAAACCCTTTCTGAGATTTCTATGCTCATCCCATGTTTTGGAATTGTTTTTCAGAGGGTTTAATGAAGAATTAAAGAAAAGAAGTATTCAAGACTATTTATATCCAGAAAATAACTCTTATATTATTTAAGGAGTTTTATTTTTTCAAAATATTGGATTGAGTAGATGTGTAAAAATTTTAATATTCATTATGGTATGTAATATTTATGGCCTAATTTTCTAAAACTCTATAACTGAAAAGATCTTCAATGTGAATTTTGGAAAAAATTCAAGATTACGTAATGTTTATGATCGGGTCCTTATACACACGTTCAAGGCTTCCTAGCACTATCGAATGAGGGGTGGGGGTCATGTGGTGTGAAAAGTTTGTCCCTTTGATTATATGATTTATTATAACAAAAGTATTCTTTTTTCTACTCTATTAAAAAATGTGTTGATAAAAGGGGCCTTTATTAGTGTTTTTTAGCCTCGATTAAAGTGACCTCTATTTCATAGAAACACGATTACTAATGCTTTTTAGCACGCATAAAAGATTTTTATCAAAGATAAAACATAATTTTTTTGGTGTGTGGTGTCTGTGATGTGGTTGTCTTCCATGTGGTAGTAGCGGTTTCCATCACAATTAGAAGCCTCAATTAACTCAGTGATTGTTTTTGAAAATTTGTAGTCATTCTTCTTTCTCGTCGTGATCTTGGAAGCACCGATTGTGCACTGCAATACACCTAGAATGCTTCACATGTATTGAAACTAGATCAAGCATGTTGTAGCTGTTGGAATGGATGGTATAGCCAACATAAGGGAGAGCGCATGAATAATGATATTTTTATGGGGGGCCTAGAGATCCACGACCTTCAATCATAAGGGGCCTTAGTGGGGCAATCAGGTTTTCAGGACCTCTTTAAATAAGCCTCACCCATGCTCCCCTTTTATATATTCATTCTAATATAAAGAATTTATATTAATAATGACTACAAATACTAGAGTTAGACTACTAAATTCTTGATAATAAATTCATTATAATAATGTCATTAAATTAATATAATTAATTATTAGTAATTTAATTATTATTATTAAAATTATTATTATTAATGTCGAGAAAAAAATTAAAATGTTATTATATATAAATAATAATAATAATATAATTATTAATAATGATTTACATTGTCATTTTCTATTAAATATTATCATTTATTAATAATTTTATTCTTACTATTCTTGTTTTTATTAAGTCATATATTATAATTAATACTTATTATTTTCTATTTTTTATGAAATCACTTTTATATTTAGTTTATTAATATTTCTTTTGTTTATTTCATTAATTTCACTAACATTATAATTATATTTTATATTTTATATGATTTTAATGTATTCTGGTTTTTTTAAAGTTTTTAAATTATGTTCTGGATGAAAAATCTTTTGTATCATCTATATTTATTTTTTTTATTAAGGTGAGGATTTTTTTTTGTATTTTTACTATTTTTTAGGTTTAGTAAATGTTATAAATTTTTTTTGATTGTGTATATAGTTCATTTTTAATATGTTACCAAAGTCGCTCACATGAATCACAAAAATTATATTATGTTTCAAGTAAGTTACTTTGGAAAAATTTAAAATATAAACTATAGGTACAATATATATGAAAAATAAGACATTTATTATAAATGGATAAAACACGTTGAAAATTAAATGAATTTCAAAATGATAATAGGAAAAAATTAATTTAAATGACACAAGTAATAATGATTAAAAAATAACTTTTCCACTACAAAAAAATAATACACATATATTATATTATAAATATAATGTATATATTATTCTAAAAATTATTATACAAATAAAATTTAATTTACACTAATATTAATGATAAAAATATTGAAAAAAAGTATTTACGTAATAAAATAAATCTCATATAAAACACATTCACCTAATATTTATGTAATTTATTCAAATTGTAGAATTCATTTTAGAATATCATTATAAGTTGATATATTGAATAAATAATTTAATTAATAATGATAAATATTACTTATTTTATTTTATTTTATTACCATTTGGTGTCAATTAATTTTTTATTTTTTTAATTTTTAATTTTTTAATTTTTAATTTTTTCCATTTTGCAATTTAATCAATTTTTAGTATAATATACATATATATATATATATATATATTAACAATGATTTAATATTTTTAATATGTATTCATCATTATATCACAATAGATATAAATGTTTTTAAAATAAATTATTTAATCAATAAAACTTTTCCATTTTTTCAATGTTTTAAAAATGTGCACATTTTAAATTATTCGACTTCATTTATTTTTAACATTCATATACATAATATTAATAGTACATTAATAGTGGTAAAAATATATCTCTACAAAAAAAATTAAAATTAAAATTTTTTAAATTTATATTTACAATATTTATACATTAATATGTTAAGAAATATAAGAAAAATAGTTTTTCATAATTATTTATAAAATTATATATTAATACTAAATTATTAATAAGTATTTATAAATATATAATCAATTTTTTGAAATAATGAATATATGTAATGTATTTATATTTATATATATGTATTATATATATATATATATAATTATATTAATATATATAATGATATAAATATAAATTTTTTGAAAAGTACTTATATAACTATAAATAAAAAATTATATATTTAATCATTTATAAAATTATTATAAATATATTTAAAAAAAAATTTATTTTTTATT
This sequence comes from Viscum album, assembly GCA_963277665.1. Lineage (NCBI taxonomy): Eukaryota > Viridiplantae > Streptophyta > Magnoliopsida > Santalales > Viscaceae > Viscum > Viscum album. Next base: position 2,031,305,304 of record OY728164.1, read on the forward strand.
TTTATATTTATATATAATTATTAAATATTTATATATATATAATTATATAAATATATTTCCAAATTTTTTATTCATAACAGTAATTATTAATCGTTTATCAGTGCTTATCTAATTATTGATGATAAATGAATCTTTAACTACACTTTTTTAGAGATTATAAAGATAAATATTTATTCATTATATGAAAAATTAATAATGATACCTATTATCAATTCGTATTAACAGAGTACTGATAAAAGTTATCTTTATAAATATTTTGTTGTAAGATCTGATAAAAGTGTCTAAATATCTTTTAATAATTCTATCCATGGAAATATAGTTCGGGATATATGATGGTCTCTATGCTCTCCACCAGCTACCAGCGCTCCTCATTGTCAAATCCAAGCTCTTGTCAAGGAGAGAATCAAGACTCTGAGTAATCAAAGGCATTATTCCGAGGCCCGAATGATTCATGGGTTGAATGAATCCAAGGCTCTAACAAAATCTGGGTTTATCAATAACTCATCATTCCCATTGATATTCCACCGAATCTTCCCAACCCACATCCATGAGTCGCAACATCTCCAATTCACTACCCTATAATAACAAACCCAAAATTTATTATTTTTTATATATATCAATGTATCATCTTCCCCAATATCATTTCTCTCTAATTAGGAAAACATGGGTACTATGTGACATGAAATATAACAAATACATTTTTGGTTCAAGTTTCTGTGAGGTATAATAGTCTTCCAATACATATATTCCATGACATCTTCCTCTTTTCAATTATAATCATTTGTTCAAATCATCTATATAGTAGTCAACATTTTCATTGTTTAGGAATATTCCATTACAAATCACTTGCTAACATATTTTTTAGATATGTATTTGGTAATTAATGTTATATGGTTTCCTTGATTCAACTATAAACCAAGGATAATGTTTAAAGAATCTATCATATACATATCAATATCGTAAATCATATGATCTACAAAAAAATCAAATGGTTCTTTTTCCAATCCTAAAATATTATGTCTTCAAAACTATGAAAACCAATATCTATTGGAAAATCTCTTTCGTGATGTAAAGTATTTAATGTACTCATCCATATTAAATATAATTTATTCAATGGTATTTATCCAACCATAAATAGAAGGCCCTTAGTGATTTATTTATCTTATCCAAATAATTTCATACAAGAAACACATTCCGATCATTTTCATCCATAATAAACTAATAATGTTTTTTCAATGTAAATTCACTTTAATATCTCCCATGTGTAAAAAATTAAATGAGTTTCCAACTGAGCTGTGGGAGTAAATTTTCAAATAAAATTTTATTCATTAATGTCAGACATTATTTTATATCTTGAAAACGATATTCCTTCTTCATTTTTATCATCATCATGGTCTTTTTTTGAGTGTTCCTCGACCCCGTGTTTTCTCCACTATAATACTAAATTCATCACTAATTTTCTTCGATGCGTCATCATTGTATTAATTATTTATAATCTCTTTGTTCAAATTAGTAAAAAAAACATATCATTTTTATCTATTAATCACAAAAACATATCTATCCACCCATAGAAATCAATAATTACCATCCATGGAATTCCCAAAAATTAGAGGCATTACCCCATTTAGGTTTCAAAATGGATAAAAAAATTCATCCTCATCCACATCATCCCATAAATTTTTATTATAAATTTTTTTTGATGACATTCAGTCTTTATCCCTTTTATTTTTCATATACTACTCTGAAGAGTAGTAATTCCATGGATGAATGCTTCATAGTGTATTTCAAGAGATATAGTTTTATTCCCATATGTGGAGGAGGATCATTGTAAAACAAAAAATGAAATGATAACGGTTCATGAGATTATTTGATGAGGACAAAATTTGCTTATAACATCCTATGATGGATTAATTTAGAAGATAAAACCTACAGTAGTTGAATAATAATTTTATTCAATTCTATTAATCATTTTCATCAATGAGTACTAAAATTATTTGAAACAATCAATTGTGTGTTTCCCTTATAAGAAATATCTATAACATTCACCATTGATAATGAATAGCTTATTATTATTTAATTATTTATTGTATATGATTAATTTTGTATGAGCCCAATAGAATGGATATGAATAAAAAATAGATGAACAATAATAGATTCATAGAAGTGTCTTAATATTGAGTTAATTAGTTCAACATGTTTTCAATAGTGCACATATACTACCCTTATCAAATCCATTGTCCATGTTTAATTTTTTTTATCATGAAAAATTAGTCTAGAAGAGTTGTAAAAACAATTTTTTTGGTAATAAATATATCATATCAATAATTTTTTGACTAAACATAGGAAAAAACTAAATGTGATAACTAATTGTGATGATACAGTGGTATGTGGATCATTTTTTATGAATACCAGTTTAAATGATGATAGAGAAATCATGGAAGAAATGAAAATGGAAATTGAATATGACCATCATGTTTGTTCAATGTTCTTTGTGATGCTCAATATCTATGCTCTGATACCATTGTATACCTATTTTAATAAATAAAAAACATTTTCAACATTATTGATGATTTATAATTATAAAAATGGAAGCAGATAGAGTGACCCCAGCATTAAAAAACAACTATGTCTCCTGTAGGATATTCTACCAGAACAAAATGTATTACCTTGTAAAAAATTATTCTAAAATAATTATACCATCATTAGTAATGATATCTAAAACATAGATGATAGAAAAAATTATTTCATTGTGATTATCATGGTCCATAAAGAACATATAAAATTCCATAAGTATAGTAAAAATCATTAAAGGAAAAATGAATCAGGTTCGTTAATATCTATACTATACATTCCAATCATTCTATTTTTAAAGGATTCTATTGATATCCGGAAACCCTGAGATAATTAACCTGGCATGTAGATAAAAATTTAAATACGGGAACCTAAATCATCCATCAAATTCACCTATGTGTAACTAAATTGATTATGAGTATCCTAAAATTTTAAATGATGTAAGAAACATTCAGATCACGTTATCTACATATAGAATGAATAATATTTATATACAATGTAGTACTCACTGTACATGGCCCATGATATTGGAAAATTATAACATACCACTAAGTTCATTCATGAATTGAAAATACATTATGACTTATCTCTTTATATATTAATCAAATCATCCTGGTAATGAAATAGATGAAAATTTTAGTACATAGATTTAGGATATAATATTGATGTTAGTTAAAGGTGTTACAGTTTATGGTTCTTATAAAATTGAATGATTCACATCGAGGGACATGTTGTAATAGAGAATAAAAGACTTATTTTTTAAAAAAATATATCAACATACATCATTAATGGAATGTGGTGGTTCTCAATTTGGAAAAAACACAAAAACTCGGTTCAATTGAAACATTCTATGAAGAATATGTTCTTAGGTCAACAAAAATTTTCACCTCAATCAAATAAATACATATACATGATTATATAATTCTAATTGAATATCAATGAAGGAACCAAACCATGTCCAAAAAAATGTATCCAACTATTCAATAATTTAATAGATATAAGAACAGTTTTTGATACACCTTTTTCTAAACAGCAATACAAAATTAGGTTGGAAGAAGATATTAGTTTTTGTTGCATTATCGTATTGGAATTGGATACATGTATGAAATTTTCATGATACCATGAAATTAGAAAAAATTAAATTTTATAGTTTCATTGGCCCTTTAATAAATTTTCATATACAATGAATGATGGTATATTGGATAGGTTAGATATGATTGACTTTGGAAATAGGGAAATGTGGAAAAATATGAAGGGTAAAAGGAAGACTTTTCTTCCTCCAACAGATTACACTATATCCATACATGAAAAATTTCATAATTTCATTTTAATTAATAGTGTAAATTTTCCAGAGTAGTATGAAAATGATATATATAATTTCATGACAATGAAAATTTTGATGTTACAAGGTCAACAATGACACAAATGTCATGTTTCAATGCATGATTTTATTCTTGGACCTTTCCTTTGAATTCATCTTCAATATTTATGTCATACATTAACTACACTATACTTTTTTTAATTCCATATAGAGTAAATTTATAGGACTAATTAATTTTACAATCATGAATAATGAGGTTGGAATCATATTATGTAAATTATTGATATTCTTACAGCACTCATTCCTTCATGTAATGGTCCACCTAATGGTTCACTTGTTATGATATGTTGAACTATGTGGTCATGTCCATTTCAAATGGATTTACCCCATTGTACAATTATTGAATATTTTTAAAGTTTATATTAGGAATTTATGTTGGAAATAATGTTTTATTGATGAACAATATATTGTGGAAAAAGGGATTTAATTATGTACCAATTACCTATCAATTGTCGAAAATTTCTATCTCACAATGTCTCATCACAATAGAGACCTTGTGAGAGATTACATTTTCTGAATAGATTTTGTCAAAATTTCATTGACTGTTTGGGAGAATTCACACATCCAAATTTTACATAATAGTGATGTTTTTATGCATATATTGAATCACACAATGACATTCTAAGATATTTTGATCCATCAATAGATGAAGGATGGATATCAAATAAAACTAATCAATAGTTTATAGGATGAAACTAAGATGAAATTTATAAGGAGCTATCTAAAAAATAGAAATCAATTGATTAATGAGTCCAATGGATGTGTAGGGCACCAAAATGGAAATTTTATATCTTACACTAGTTTTCTACTTAGTGGTAATATGTTCTATAAAAATAAACATGAAGAGGTAAGTACCGTGAAAACAAGTTGTGAAGAGATTCACATATCCAGTTCCATGGATTGAAATCCAATTATAAAAAATAAGGAATATTTTGGAATTATCAAATAGATATATGAGTTTTATCATAAAACATTTCAAATTCCAATTATCTATCACAATTTTGTTAAAAATATGAATGTAGTGAATGTTCATTAAAAAGGAATCATAAAGTTGAATTATATAATGGATGGGTAAAAAATTGAATAATTCATAATCTAATCACAAGTAGTTAATTTATTTAATGTTTCAGATTCAGAATGAAATAATTAGGGAATTATTCTACTACATACTAAAAAAGTTTAGAGTCATATAAAAATTCAATCGAGGATGACACATTCATTGAGAGATCACAATCATATCATGTTTATCACAGTGTATAAAATCAATTTTATGTTACAGCAGACAATAAAGAGTGTATTTTTATTCTATATTGAGGATGAAAATACATAAAAACATTACTAAATGAAATAGATTCAATCAATAGGTTATAGATGATGGGAAGCCTTGTTCTAAAAAAATTATTAAAAAATAAATCATAAAAGTTTCAATACAAAGGGGGATTAAAATGTGAGGCATACATATCACAACATTCATCTCTTTGAATAAATTAATGATAAAAAATGATCCAGAAAGGTCCAGATGAAATTTTCCACCACAATTTCTCTCTTGGGAAGGAAATTAGAAACATGATATTATTCTCTATAGACAAGTGTATCATCAATTAAATGATTCTCCAAGAGTGTTTTATAAATATTCCAGGAAGGGTATATATTCCATAGATAATTAAGAGATTTAATTCTCTTTAGGTAAACTTCAACACATGAATCTGATTAAATCCACAATGAAATCCAACAAATGTAAACCATATGTGACCATTTTTATCATGGACGACATCCCAGTTTCAATGGAATGACTAATACCTATGATGTGATAATATGAAACTTTATCTAATCCTCTATAGGAGTGAAGTATTCCACCACAACCAGAAGGACCTTGTTCACTCGATGTCGCCCCATCCACAATGGCCATTATCTGTTCAAGGATTGGGGGAATCCACCTAATAGATTTAGCAACCCTAAAATTTTTAATCCAACCATAAATACCAAAATATTGAAAAATAATTAGGCCAGAATGTTCAACCATCCAATTTCAGATTTGGATTATAGAAAACATCTTTTCATATCTTTGTATTTCAATAATCACAATATTCAATGGTAGGTATTGATTATTAATATATCCAGAATTTCCCACTCCCATGTAAAGGAAATAATTAAAGATGTATCAGATATAAATACCACCTACACCTTGTGATTTCATTTTATTTAGATGATGGAAACCAAAATATGTTTAGAGATGGAATATGAATGATTACAACCAAATTCATCTTGACCATATCCCCATACCTTTCATGTGAATGAGAATGTTTCAAAAATATGATCAAGGGACTCATTGTCATTTATGTAGAGATAGAAGTCCAATACAAGGCTGTTTATTTCATGTTTCATAAGACACTATAGGGAATTGGGCCTTCTCTAAATCCACAAAATGATTAAATAAGAACCAAGTGAAATGAATGGAATTATATAATATGGAAACAAAGAAGTTCGCTTAGAATCACCATTACATTTAAGCATATATAAATACATAGAAATTAAAGTCCAATTAAAATTGGATTTCCAAATGAGTGTGTCCATATATGTAAATTTGTTTCTATAATACTATAGCATGAAAAAATATGGCAACAATATATATGCAACAACAACGTTATGTATTTATGAAATTTAAAGAGTTTTTAAATGATGAGGAATTTCCACATTGTGGGATATAGGCCATGATATCCATGTATAGGTCCATATATTATGAGAATATTTCTTGGAATATGTCCATTTAGAACATTTAATGATCTCAATACATGCATTCTTAAAAGAGGATAACCATGATGTTGGGATATTCAAAGAGTATCCATTTAGATTATTACTAATAAAATGACCCACATGAAATTTAAATGAAGAATAAATGGTTTTAATATGTTTCTAGGTAAATTCTTATAATTTTTTTCATTAAAAAACCCATGATCCTTTATTCCCAATCCTCCTAGATCCACATGTTTAACACAATCCATCCAAGACTCTAATATAAGTTACCACCCAAAAATAGAACCAGTCCATATAATTTTCTAAATCACAATCTTTACATCATTTATAATGATTCAATGATATATATATAAATATATATATATATATGTATAAATAATGAAAACCTCTATGTCATTACAGAATTAAAATAGAATACCATCGCTACGTGATAAATGTTTTTTCATTTCCCAGTATCCATTTGATTAGTAATCTTGAAGAAGATATTCTACATGTGATATCTTTTAAATCTACCCCAAAATAAAGTCACTCCATGATATGAAAAGGGAATAATCCCTCTATTTAAAAATAGATTTAAAGCTACCCTATCTTTTTAGAAATGTACACAACTTTAGTAAAATCATAGAAGATTTTTTCTAATTAATCGCATGACCACCAACTTCTTCATAGTGCCCAAAAATATATGTCATGTGGGATAGAGTAATTTTATTAGTTATTCAAAATAAAACAATATCATCAGTATATAAAATATTTGAAGATACATGGAGAGATCATGAATCCATTATGTGTTGATATAATCCATAATTCACAAGATTATTTAGAATATTACTCATGTAGTCTTCATGAATATAAAAAAATAATAAAGAAATATGGATCCCCCCATATCACTCTTCGAAAACATTGAAAAAATCCTCTTGGTGACACATTTACCATCATAACCATCATGGAAATTTTTATGATTAATTTGATAAAAATTCTAAAATCAGTGGAATACACATATATTCTCAGAATGAAGAAGAATAAATTCCACTTTATTGTTTAAAAACCCATGGAAATGTTAATCTTATGATTTATATATCCATTATTCATTCAATTTTTTATGATATTAAAACACTCTGATGTAGTATAATGGCTATTATAAATATTTATTTCAAGTACAAAGAGAAACTTATTGTTGGTAATTAAGCCTAGGGGAATTCATCCCATTATAGATTCCTGAAACTTATTAATCATATTTTCAATAAATTTATCAATCTCTACCAGCCTAAAAGACTTAATGTTAATATTATTATCATTTTTGGAAAAAAAATTGAATTATCATTCACATATTATGTCCTTGAGGAATGGTTAAATAATTTATAAACAACATCATATATCTCAATATAAATAATTTACCAAATTAACAGATAAAACTTCTAGAGAAACCATTATGATTTGAAACATTATCAATATTCAATAAAAATGGTGCCACATCATTTTCCTTCTCATTGGGTAATTGAGTAAAAATTAAATTTTCAATTCCATCAAAATTTGGAGTTATATTTTATCCTATTTTCATGTTATAATCATCCCCATTATTTATATAAACATCCTCTAAATATATTATTTCTACATTAGATTTTTCATTCTCAGATATAAATCATTCACTATTTCTTTCCTGGTTTGTGAGACCCCTTTTCTTATTCTTATATCATTTATAAGAAATGAAAAAAAATAAATTTATATCACCTTTCATCATCCACTTAATATTATTTTGACATCTATAAATATTATACTAAGGAGATTGAAAACCATAAAATTTGAAAAGATAAGTCATCTCATCCTTAGAAGGATCCTTTTGATATAGATTATACATTTGAAAATGAAGAATAATATTTTCAACATTTTTAATATCATGATCCATGTTGGAAAATGATGTTTTTCGTCATTACATTTGTCATTCATTTAAAATATTTAGTTTCATTGAAATAATATGCCGAAGGATACCACGAAAAGTAACCTTCCATGAAACCATGTTTATGTCCATATATACAGGTATCAAAATCTAGGAATTGATGAATTTAAAAAAGTAATGATTCTGACTATAAATTAATTATTTGGATGTCCATATGAATATGAGAATTATCCAAATGAGACTTTGGAAGGGTTATACTAAATACATTAAGAGCCTCATTTCATTCATCCTCATGAATGAATAATCCTTCCAATTTTTATTCATGTCTAAAATTAAGAGAGTGAGTTCATCAGATAATGTATGATCCAATAATTATGACCATAGAAATTCCATAGTTTTCAATACAATTTAATAATGTGTTGGAATCCAACTCTAAAAATTAATCTCTATTCTTCATCATCAGGCTTAGCACAGTGTAAAAATAACTAATAATAATCCAACATTTTCCAATATATTGTAGATAAATTTTCCACACTGTTCCAAATAACCCTTATTATAATATGAATATTAAAATAATGGAAATGATAACAAAAATTGAAATGACATTCCTCACCATAGATATAGCAATTTACTACTGATCATTGTAATAACATTTCAGGGATGAATTATGTCACAAACCAGCTTGGGTACCCTGGTAACCCGATAACCATGTCGGCCCTGACATAGACCGAAGGGCATTCCCAATCCCCACAGGTCGATGACTAACACATTGCATCATACAACATACAAGTGGGAACGATTTATTTTCCACAAGAATGTAGAAGCAAGAGTAAAAAAACAGTATTCATAACAAAGGAAACTCCACTGGGAATAATGTACCAGAATACAAAGAGGCATAATATGACATAGTACTACAACCCATGTACCAAAAAGAAAAACAGTCCTAATGTCCCTAAGGACACAACTCACAAATTACAAAGATCAACAATTGGATCCACCTCCACAATATCCCTTCCCTTTGCTAGAACCTAGAAGGAGAAAGTTTACAAACACCCTAAGGAAAAAGTAGGGTTTGTGCCTAAGCCTAGTAAGATACCACCAAACATTCCCTAACAGATGCCAAATATAGATTATCCAAAGAAAAGATTTAAATTTTCAAATAAACAAGTTTGTAAATTCAAAAGAATAATTTAACAAATCATACTATACAATTTCAAATGATGGAAAATTCATTAGGCAATGCTTTAGAATGATGGAATATTTCTAAAACAATGACTTAAATAAAAACAGTTTCATAAAACAGTTTATGTAAATTCAACAGGCATGTAAGGCAGTTCAAATGATTTGGCATACATTTATATCTCCCATATAAATAAACAAGCGACCAACATGGTCATCTGCCAAAAGATATGATTGTATTAATCAGTTATAGGATTCCACACTCTCTATGTGAACTCAACAAAATGTGTATACACATGTCCCTATGACACTGGCCAAAGGAGACTCACCACCAACCCTTCAGGGATATGACCCACCGCAAGTATGTTTTTGAGCATTTTCATAGCGTAGAGTGTATCCAAATAACTCACTAACAACTTAAGGCTTTCATGCACTCTTACATGATGGGGGAACTATTTTAAGAATGCTTAAAATACGGTCATTCCCATTCTTCCATTCAAAAGAGCCAATTTCATTCCATTTAATATCAAAACAGGTTCTATTCAAAACATGCCTTTTTTCACAAGATAAAATCAATCGGTTTCTATCAAAATCATTTTAATCCATTTTCATAAGTTTGAAATACCTTCAAATCCAATTACATCATTACACATTTCATTTCCACAATTTAATTCACCAATTTAATTTAAAACATTTCCATCAAATCCACCATTCAAATTCAATAATTCAAATCGGCCAATTTCCATAAACACACCCAATTCAATGAATCTGGGGTTTTCAAAATTTCCATGCCAAAACCATTTCTAATATCCTGATTTACTAAAATCGAGTTTTTATCAATTTAATTGAAAGAAAACTTGGGCAATTGATTTTAAATCAATAATTGAAATAAATTAAGCATATACATTGATAATAAATTTGCTATGTCGGGATGGAACCACCTACCTTGATTTATTGACAGGTGTTAGCCCAACGAGAATCCCCAAAAACTGTGTGTCACAACGAGGTCGATAGAAATCTGGATCTAAAACATTAAAAACCAAAATGAATATCAAAGGAATCACGATCTTTAAAACTAGATATACATTCACAATCCTAGATCTATACCTTAACTCATAGGTTTATATCCATGTAAACAATGGAAATCTCCCATGAAAAGATCAAGGAATGATAGATGAATAAATGAGAAACGCAATGGGATGAAATCCACTTACCTGGAGGAGAGAAGATCTTCAATCCGAGCCTTCAATCTTGAAAAAAGATGTTCTGATCGACTTTTAATCTCTCTAGGAGGATTTGGGAGAACATAAAATGAGTCAAGCTCAAGCCAAGGTTGAAATTATGGAAGTCACGGGGTTTCATGTGACATTAAAAATGAATTTTCATAATTAGAAATCACGCGCACGGTTTACCTAGGTAGAGGCGCACAGTTTTTCAAACAGTGTGCACATTGTGTGGCCCTCGCTGTTCAAAGATGCTCGGTCCGCTTGGTTAGGTCGCATAGTCTGTAAAACTGTGCGCACATCGTGTGTACCTCTCTGTCCAGTGCTGCTTGGTTGGCACATTTTGGTCACATGTTTTGTCAAATCTTGCACAACCAGTGCACAAGACATTGCCCTTTTGTTTTACTTAAAATTCACCCAAACGCACCCCCATGTCACTACTCCAAATCATAGGTACTTAGTAACTTTAGAAGTACCTAAAAACGTAACGTGATGTTACAATCTCCCCACCATAAGACCTTTCTATCCCCAGAAATCCTATGAAGAAACCTCCACCTGAAAGAGATGAGGCCACTGCTCTCTCATTAGTGCCTCCCCTTCCAATGTCTCATGAAAATCTGATCCATGATGCCAAAGAACATGGACCAGAGGTATCGTTCTCCCACGAAGTACCTTGGTATCATAATCAACAACCCTGACTGGTTGTTCAGTCACAGATAAATCTAGTTCAATCTCAAGATCACTCTAGCTCACAACATGATATAGATCAGAGATATACTTTCACAGCTGTGATACATGGAACACCTTATGTGTCGATGTCTTCTATGGTGGTATAGTTTGAAGGTAAGAAACTTTCAACACTAGACCAATAACCTCAAAATCTACCAAAAAACGAGTAGCTAGATTCCCTTTCCTCCCAAGTCGTTGATGACCTAAATAGGGTGAAACATTACAGAACACATGTTCACCAACAAAGAACTCAAAAGGTTTACTGTGAGGATCAAAATTAGACTTGTACCAAAGAGCTTTCACCAATCTACGAACAACATAAAGGAGATTTACAAGGATGTCCATACAAAGCCTCAAAAGGATACATTTTGATCACAGACTGATAACTATTGTTATAAGAAAACTCAACTATCCCCAGATGATCATCCCAATACCCACCAAATTCGAGAACACAAGCGCATGGAATATCTTCAAGGATCTGAAAAGCTTTCTCTGTCTTGAAATCTGAATATGGTTGGTAGGCCATGATCAAAAGGACCTGAGATCCCAGTGCCTCCTAATGGCCTCTACAAAAGTGAGAAGAAAACTGTGGATCCCTATTAGAGATTATTTCCAATGGAACTCCATGAAAACGAACAACTTCATTCACATAAAAATTTCCCATCTCCTCAACTTTGTTTGTATCTCGAATAGGTATAAAGTGAGATGACTTGGTCAGCCTATCAATCACAACCCATTTTGTGTTCTTCTTCTTTTGGGTTTGAGGTAACCCAAACATAATGTCCATGGAAATTTCATCCCACTTCCATGTTGGGACTGGAATTGGTTGTAGTAAACTTTAATTATTCTGGTGCACATCTGTCACCTGCTGGCATGTATAACAATGAGATACAAACTCAGCAATGTATCATCTCATACCTGGCCACCAGAAATGTCACCACATGTCGTAGAACATCTTTATGGTTCTTGGGTGTACAATCCACTTTCAGTTATGGAAACCCCCCATCACATTCTTCCTTCCCACTAACAGCACAACATAACGGTTTCGATAACACAAAACACCCTCTTTGGAGAATGAACACAGAGTGTCGGTATCCCCACCCTAAAGAGAGTCTCTAATGTTATGGAATTTTTCATCAAGTTTTTGTTACTGAATAATTAACTCATGGAGAGCAGATGTCAACTGAACACTGGCTAAAGAAACTTCATCCCGCTTCCATTGAACTTCAATATGAAACTATGAAAAAAGAGCCATCAATCTCAAATCCTCTAATGATTCTATCACAGCATGGGATCGGAGTTTCCTACATAACGCATCAGCAACTACATTCCCTTTCCCTAGAGTATGGGAAATTTCATAGTTGAAAGATTACATGTAATCAGCCCAACGCCTTTGGCAAAGATTCAAATATTTTTTAGAGAAGATATAGCTCAAACTTTTGTGGTCTGAATACATAGTAAACCTTTCTCCATAAAGGTATTGTCTCCAACACATAAGTGAGTGAATTACATATACATGTTCAAGGTCATGGATAGGATAGTTCTTATCATGAGGAATAAGCTGAAGAGACCCACAGGCAACAACATGATCACCCTGTATGAGTACACATCCCAAACGTGAACCCGATGCAACTCAGAAGACCACAAAACCTATACCAGCCTTAGGATGTGTTTACACTAGCATAGTAGTTAAGAGACACTTTAGCTCAAAAAAAATAACTATGAAATTTATCATTCCAGGAAACATTCACTCCCTTTTGAGTCAGAGAATTCATTGGAGATGCTAACATTGATAAGTCTTTAACTAACCGGCGATAATATCCTGTTATTCCCAAGATGATCTGAATCTTGAAAACATTTCGAGGTAGTTCCCAAGTCATAACAGCCTTCACCTTTTCAGGATCAACTGATATTCCTTATTATGACATGGAATGCCCCAATAATTTCACTTCCCAAATCCAGAAATCGCAATTTGAAAGCCTGTCATAATGCCAGTGATTCCTTTGAAGACTCAGAACTATTTTCAGATGACGAACATGATCGTCATCATACTTGGAGTAGACCCGAATTTCATCAACAAATACCACCAAGAATGTGTCTAGATACTCATGGAAAATCATGTTCACCAAAGACATGAAAACTATAGAACCATTCTTTAGGGCTAAGGGCAAAACAAGGTACTCATAATGGCCATAACTACTCTGAAAGGCTGTCTAACGAATGTTGGATTACTTTATCGTCAATTGATGGTAACTAGATAGAAGATCAATTTTTGAAAACCTCATTTCCTCTTTCAATTGTTAAAAAAATCAACAATTCGTGGAGGTAGATATTTGTTCTTTACCATAACTCGATTGAGCTTTCGATAATCAACACATAATTGAAGAGGACAATCAGCTTTCTTGGAGAATAGAACAGGTGCTGCCCAAGGTAACACACTCGGGCTTATAAAACCATTCTCAAAAAACCATCTAACTGAGACTTCAGTTCTTTTAGTTTAGCTGGATCTATTCAGTAAGACAGAATAGAAACTGGATGGGTTCTAGGTATAAGGTTAATTGAGAAATCAACCTCTCTTACTGGTGGCAACCCAAAGAAGTTAGAAGTAAATATGACGGAAAAATCAGCGACGATTAGAGGAAGATCACCACACATTGAATTTCTCTCAAGATCAAAAGGAAACATTGATATAACTTTTCCCAAATCCTGATAAGACGGTCTGACTCTGCTTGACCTTGGGTCCCATTCTCCTTGAAAAACAAGAGGCACACCACTCAGTGTAGTAAGAAAGACTCGTTAAAGATAACAATCAATCCAGGATTTATTGGAAATGAGCCAATCCATCCCAAATATGTCGTTAAAAGATTTAATGTCATGAACCAAGAAACGCCAAGCATGATCAACATCTGATAGAGATAAGACACAAAAAGGACTACAAAGACCCTTATATCTGATTATACCAATGGGTGTAGTAATATCCATTGCACAAGATAAAAGCTCCATAGGTAGATTAAGTAGATATACATGATGGGTTGAAATAAAAGAGTGAGATTCACCAGTATCAAAAATAGATGTCACTAATGACAGATCTATAGTAATGGTATATCTCACAGTTGTAGGACATGTATTAGCTACCTCTGGAGACTCTTCCACTACGTGAAGAAGAATCGTTCTGGATGCCTATGGCTGGAACCCTTTTGAATGTAAAGCATTTGATTTCCCCACAGAATCTGGAGATGTTGATGATCCTGTGCCACCACTTGGATTAGAGAAGTGATGGTAGAATCTCTGTAAGAGCACTAAACGGCTGCAGGAGCTACAGTTCTTGGGTGCCCTAGTGCAAACCCTCCTAGAATTTCCTTGCTTCCCACATTGATATCAAGTCAAAGAAGCCCCTCGTGGTTCTACCAGAGGTCTGGAATGACTATGTTGTTGAGAACAACCATGAGAAAAGTCACGCTTTCGTTTTCCTTTAAATGAACCAACACTACCACTAGGAGGGAAAAGAACCTCTTTCAACCACGACCTTCCTACCAATTCCATCTCATCCATCATCGCCATATCCATCACATCAACATAAGTGGGTAGCTTCAGTAGGAAAACATGAGAACAAATATCTGATCTAAGTACCAAATTGAATCATCAAGACTTCATCATTTCATTAGATACAATCTCAGGAGTAAACTGTACAAACTCAAAAAAGTGATTTGAGTACTCAGCCATAGTTTTGTTGGCCTTCTCAAGCCTGAAAAAATCCATAGCCTTGGCCAACACCATTGATTCTGGATAAAACTGGTTATTGAAAAGAACCCTAAAGTATTTCCACTCCATATCCTCATGTTTCCCAGCTGTCACCATTGTGTCCCACCATCTCATACTTGGTCCTTCCAACACGATGGTGGCACACTTCACCTTGATCACATCAGGTGTCTCCAAGAACCCAAAAAAAAATGTTCAATCTTACTCAACCATTCCTTCGCATGTTGAGGGTTAGTGGGGCCTTTGAAAACTGGTGGCTTCTGGTGTAGGAACTCTTGGGAAAGAGCTCAGAGAATATCACTATGAGGATCTGTAGCTGATGCCTGAACATGAATTGGAGGTGGTGCATGTCCTAGAGCTTGGACAGTGCGAACAATCACCTCAAACAGACTCGGATCCACAATAGGACTTTATTACTAAGATTCATCAGCATCCACTTTTTGGATCTGATTCCCACGTCTTCTCGGAGGCATGGGGATACACAACATCAGCAGACAAAAAATAAGACATTAGATTAACACTCACATTTAGTAATAAGGAAAACTACTCTTAAAATTAAGGATAACAATATTTGGATTCCACTCTATCCAAATCAAAACACATAAAATACAATAACTAATCCACACGTCGAATTTACCTAACCATCCCTGGTAACATAAGGTTCATTGTGGTGAGGGATGGCCATACACCCAATCAAAACTATCTCCTAAGTCCCGACATGAATACTCAAATGCATAATGTCATGAAGGCATGATGCTTTACCTTACTTTGATAACACAATGTCACGAACCAGCTCAGGTACCCTGGTAACCCGATAACCAAGCTGGCCCTGACATAGCCCGAAGGGCGTTCCCGATCCCCACAGGTCGGTGAATAGCAAATGGCATCGTACAACATAAAAGTATGAACAATTTTTTTGCCACAAGAATAAGGAAGAATGAGTAAAACAAAATGTATGCATAACAAAAGAAACTCCATTGGGAGTAATCTATCATAATAAAAAGAGGCATAATATGCCAAAGAACTATAACCCAAGTACCAAAAAAGAAAACAGTCCCAAGGTCCCTAAGGACACAACTCACCAAGTACAAAGATCAACAACTGGATCCACCTCCAATATATACATCTCCCTTGCTCTAATCGGTAAGGAGAAAGTCTATAAACAACCGAAGGAAAAATTAGGGCGTCAGCCTAAGCCCAGTAGGATACCACCAAAGATTTCATAACAGATGAAAAATATTGATTATCCAAATATATGCATTCAATTTTCAAATTAACAGGTTTGGAAATTAAAAAGTATATTTTATCTAATCATGCTATACAATTTCAAATGATGGAAAATTCATCAGGCAAGGCTTTAAAATGATGAAATATTTCTAAAACAATGGATTAAATAAAACCAGTTACATAAAATAGTTTCCGTAAATTTAGCAGGCACGTAAGGCAGTTCAAAATCATTGGCATACATTTATATCTCCCATATAAATAAACAATCGAGCAACATGGTCATCTTCCAAAAGGTACGATAGTATTAATCAGATATAGGAATCTACACTCTCTATGTGAACTCAGGAAAAAGTGTATACACACATCCTAATGACACTGGCCAATGGAGACTCGTCACCAACCCGTTGGGGATGTGACCCACCACAAGTATGTTTTAGAACATTGTCATAACGTAGAGTGTATCCAAATAACTCACTAACTACAAAGGCTTTCATGCACTCTTACATGATGGGTGGAATATTTTAAGAATTCTTAAAATATGATCTATCAAATTCATCCATTCAAAAGATCCAATTTCATTCCATTTAAATCCAAAATAGGTTTTATTGAAAACATGCCTTTTTTCACCAAATAAAACCAATGGGTTTCTATGAAAACATTTTAATCCATTTTCACAAGTTTTAAATACATTCAAAACCAATTCCATCATTACACATTTAATTTTCACAATTAAATTATTCAATTTAATTGAAAAAATTTCCATCAAATCCACCATTTTAATTAAACAATTTTAATTGTCCAATTTTCATAAACACGACCAATTCAATGAAATTGGGGTTTTCCAAATTTCCATGCCAAAACCATTTCAAAAATCATAGTTTACTGAAATCGAGTTTTTATCAATGTAATTAAAAGAAAACATGAGCAATTGAATTAAAATAAACAATTGAAATAAATTAAGAAAATACATTGTTAATAAATTAGGAATGTTGGGATGAAACCACCTACCTCAATTAATTGATGGGAGTTAGCCAAACGAGAAAGCCCAAAAACCGAGTTTCATAATGACGTCGATCAAAATCTAGATCGAAAACCATAAAAACAAAATTTAAGATAAAAGGAATAATGATAATGAAAAACTAGATCTAGATTCAAAATAATAGATCAATACCTCAAGTCATAGGTTTAGATCCATGGAAACAAATAAATACTCCCATGAAAAGATCATGGGATGATAGAGGAATAAACAAGAAAAACAACAGGATGAAATGCACTTACTAGGAGGAGAGCGTATCTTCAATCCAAGCCTTCAATCTCAAAGATAGATGTTCAGATCGCCTTTTAATCTCTCTAGGTGGCGTTGAACAAACCTAAAATGAGTCATGACCGAGCCAAGGTCTAAATTATAGAAGCTCCAGGGGTTCAGGTGGTTTTAAAAATGAATTTTCAGAATTAGAAATCGCGTGAACGGTTTACCTGGGCAGAGGCACACGGTTTGTTAAAACATGCACACATCGTGAAACCCTCACTTCCCAGAGATGCTCGTTCTGCACGGTTTGGTCACACGTTTTTTCAAACCGTGCACATACTGTGCGTACCTCTCTATCTAGTGCTACTTGGTTGGCAGGGTTTGGTCGCATGGTTTGTCAAACCGTGCGCAAACCGTGCACAAGCCATTGTCCTTTTGTTTTACTTCAATGTTCACCCAAACGCACCCCCATGTCTCTACTCCAAATCAGAGGTACCTAGAAACGTCAAAAGTACCTGAAAATGAAATGTGATGTAACATATTATCATGCATTATCACCAAAATTTCTTCCTAACCATCATGATTGTTTTTTTGAGAAACAAAATAATAACTACTTTTAGACCACTTGATGGAATTTCAAATATTATAGGGAATTTTTGGTTCTTTAATATGAAAAAACATATGATTATTGGTTAAAATAACATCTATAATGAAATTGATCATGGGAGAAATTAAAATCCATCGAAAATTCCAATATAAAATCATTATTGGTGAAGAGACCTGAGGCTTTTCTGGGGCCCATCTTGTTGCAAATTCATAACATTATTATTAATCATTATTTTTTCTTTACCTGTTATTTTTGTAGAAATCCAAAGAACATCCATTTCATATATTGACATAGAGGCTATCTCACTATATGGGGAAAACATAATGGTTGTGTTTCCTTCAAAAATGGTTTCTTCCTCAATCTAATGAACAATATTGTCAGCAGACCAAAAAACACTATTCAATGGAATGAATTTAATCAATGATTTAATAGTGTCCTCACAGACACAGAAAATGGTCCATTTACTATATGATTTAGAATATGGTATTTGTGATAATGGACCATCTTCGTAACCACAACATGATGAGACCATCCCAAGAGTAATAATCTCTATAGGATTGTGGTGATGTGAATGCGGTTGAATGATCTATTGAGCAGTAGAAGGTATAAAAAGAACATTCTATACAACATACAAAACAGAATTCCTAGGATCATCCTTACAAGACTCCCAAACATTCTCATATGTAGCCATATTAGAACTCCTTCCAACATCTAATGGAATGATTTAGTGGTCAATCTCTTCAAGAACATTCACAAAATGAGAAGAAACAATTTCTTTAGAAGATAGATATTTTATATCATCAAAATAAATCCTAGAAGGTTTAAATTTCTTGGAATTCAACACCATACAATTTTTCATAGTTTATTTTGAAAAATAATAATCATTAAAATAACAATGAATATAATTGAACAATATCCTCCAAACCATCAAAAGTAGAAAACAAAGACTATTTAAAGAAGATGAGTTTAACATGATCAGATTTAAATTAAAAGAATCCTAAATTTATATTTGATGGATAATAACATTACCCTCCTTACTAAAATAAATATTAGGTAGAGAATGTGCATGTTCAATATACAAAAATGTTATATTATAGGATCAGGTGTATGATTATCTGGATCTTTCCATTTTCCCCTTTTACTACTATCTTTTTAGAATGAGAATTGATGTTTCCTCTGCTCAATCATAGAGGTAATTTTGAAGTTTTAACAATAATATAATTTTCTATATAATTAATTTATTGCTTCATATTTATGTTAATTTATTTCTATTTAGTATTACTCACATAAGAAATTTTTTCTTTTGCACACATATTATTTTGTATAATTTGGGGAGGATTATCCATCAATCATGCCCTTATGCACAAAAACATCTACTGACTTCTTCTCCCTAAAAAAATTCAGCCATGTTGTGTTGGAATTTATAAAATTTATTCACATTCCCTATAATTCTCAATCATAGAGGGAATCTTGATGTTTTCACAACAAAATAATTATACATAGAATTAATTTATTGTTACATATTTATGATTTATTAGTAAATTTTTAGTATTAATAATATAATAATTGTTTTCTTATAGAAGTAGATTATTTTATCCGAGTAGGAGTGGTGTTTTTAAAACATCTCATGCTCATGAGTGATTAGTCTTTGACCATATAGCTATGTTAATAAAAATAGGTAATTGTGTTAAGAATAGATACAACCATCATAAAAATGTGAATTACTATTACTTATTTTATTTATTTTGTCATAATTTTATCTTCTATTGATATGAAATTTTCATTAAAATTATTATACAATAAATATTTAGTTATTATCACTCATCTTTTTGGAATTAATATAATGATTTTAACTATTTAAAACAAGCCCCAAAAGAGTTAAATGGTCTCTTTATGCAAATGATTCCACGATTTACATTTCCATTGATATCCGAACTGCCAAAAAATCATATTATGTCAATGATCATAACCATAAAACCATTCACATTATTGAAATATAGAATTGTAGTTCAATATCATGTCACAATTATGACTACATTTAATGATATAATAGGAACATGAGTTTCCTCTTCTCTTCATGTTTTCATCATCATGATGTTTTTTGTCAACTAGGAACACATAGTCCATATAGATTGTTTGTAATTAAAAAAAATATTGGAAATATAAATCATGGTAACATCGTCACATAGTCCTTATAGGGATTACTCTCACATAAAATAGATACAAGATGTGGTTGGTATGAGTTAATGTTTGTGTTTCCAATTAAAAATGATTTAATTTTTTAAAAAGTATTGTGATGTCATAAAAACCAAGGAAACACAACCTTATTGTTTTGATACTTTACGAAAATGAACCATAAGTCATTTGGGACATGTAATGGTTAGCCTAACCTCAATCCAATGACTGTTGTTAATAGTATGACACTAAGTGCATCATTTTATTTAAATTTCAAATCAATTGTAATAAAATGAACAACTTCCCAACTCAAAATGGAGTAAAGACATTCATATTGTGTTTATACATTATTGTAATGACCCATAATTCATTTTTACATTTACTTATCAGTCTCACTTCAATATGATTTACATTGTTCCGGATACGATTTAAAGAGTCTGTTATAAATTTAAAATCATCTGTTTAATTCACAATGTGTCACTCACAGAAAGCTAAGAAAACTTGCGCGGATTTTTTTAATACATTATAACAATTATTGATAAGACCTTTTTCATATTTACTAATTGGTTTAACGTCAATTTGTTACAAAATTAGATTATTAGGGTTCAATGTGTGGGTTTCTAATTTAAAATGAGATTTTTGTAAAAAATGAAATGATATGTAACAAAAAATAATAAAATTAATTTATATCATGTTTATACATTAGATAAAATATCTATATGTCATTTTTTACCATTACAAAAATGCTTCGGAAAAATTTGACACAGAGTCTGACCTTTATGACACAAATATAATAATTTAATTGAAAATTGAGATCAATTTTAGTAAAAAGTTAAATTGACCATCTCAAACCTAGAAAACACATTCTAATTGTTTTTACCATTTACATAAATTATTCATAAGTCATTTTTGATATGAAGGATTCAGTTCTGCACAATATGATAAAATATGTTCTTAATATGACCTAATGTGTTTTTTATCTGTTTAAAATATACATTTTAGATCAAAAATTTTCACTTCCCAAAAAATGAGCTAACCTTATTACATTTTCATGATAATTTACGAAAATCATTGATATGTGATTTTAGACTAGTGGGAATTCGTCTCACATAAAATTTATTCATGATTTGATTTGTATGAGTTGAAGTCAGTGTTTTTTATTTAAAAGAACTTTTTAGTTGAAATGAATGCGACATAATCATGGATGATAAAACATATTAGTATTGTTTTGAAAAATTAGGATAATTATACATATTTCATATGAGATGTGAAGGAATCAGACTATCCTCTATCCAACTTATGATGTGACCCAAATTACTCCATTAGAATATTTTTATTTAAATTTGACATCAATTATTCTAAAAAGGACAACTAACATAATCAAAAACCAACAAAATGTATTCAAATTGATCTTATACATAATATAATTGATATGTATGTCATTATAGATGTTTATGAAACATCTAATCCTCAATAAAATAAAAACTCTTCACTACTTCACTCAAATCATCTATTATCATTGGAAAGTATTTTTTTTTTCAAAAATTGTCACTAACTAAAAACATTGAAAGCATTATCAGATTCTCATGATAATTTTAGAGATTGATTCATATGTTATTTTTGTTGTTTAGGAATCAATAAAGTGTTATAATAACATGTAATGTGTTTGGTAGGAGTCACAATCCTTGTTTTTAGTTTTGGATGAGATTTTGTTAAAAACCATAAGGAATATACTCAAGACTGAGAAAACACAACTAGATTGGGTTGATACATTATAATGAACATTCATAAGTCATTTTAGTGTTTTAGAAATTATAAAAACCTAAATTTAATTAATAATTTGAAAAGTATTACTCCAATTGAATCTTTTTCATTTAAATTGACATTATTTTCTGAAAAATAAGAAAAATGGCCTACTAAAAACTGAGATAACATATTCATATTGATTTGGTATGTTACGAAATAAATCCATAAGTCATTGGTGTGGTATAGGAATAATCTTAATCCCAATATTTTACATGATGTTCCCAGTATGACTCAAAGTTTTTGTTATCATTTTCAATTGAAATTTTAGTTTATAATATATAACTCATTGAAAATTATGAAAACATTCTTGGTTTGTCTTTATAATTTACTAATAATATTTATAAATCATTTGTGATGTCTAGGAATTGTTATCACAAAAAAACCTAAACACTGTAAGGATTTTTGGGTAAATGTACATGTTTCTAGATTAAAATTACATTAAAATAAAATGTAATGTTATGTACATTAAACCATGAAAATAAATATTGATTTTTTATTAATGATGAAAACTATCAATAAGTCATTTGAGATTTGTACGAATCTTCCCCACTCAATCATGTACATGTTGTTACTGTTATGACTCAAAGTCCATATATTCAATAAGTAATTTCCATTTTAGATTAAAACACTCATCACATCACCAAAACTGTGAAGATGAGTCTAGATTGTTTTCTCATTCTTTTATTTACAAATACATAATTAATTTCCTTATCATTTTTTTTATAATTATATAGTAACATTTTAGTTAGATAATGCATGATGATTATTTGGAAAATGTGTAATGTTCCAGAATCAAAGTCCACTCAATCTGATACTCAGTGTTCCTGGTTTGAAAAAATTATTAGTTTAACATTCTAATTTCATTAAATTTATTAACTTATATTATTATTATGATAATAATTTAATACTTTAACAGGGTTCTTTTTTCTTTAGTATGCATTTTGATCAAAATACAAAAGAAAATTAATGTTTATGAATGAATGTAGAATTTTTAACTTATGTAATTAAATAAACAAATTTAAATTTAAAAAATAAATCTT
This sequence comes from Viscum album, assembly GCA_963277665.1. NCBI lineage: Eukaryota > Viridiplantae > Streptophyta > Magnoliopsida > Santalales > Viscaceae > Viscum > Viscum album. Next base: position 2,031,328,898 of record OY728164.1, read on the forward strand.
TAATTAGTGTATTTTTTATATATTTTATTTCATTTAAATCAAGTTTTTTAACTTTATAATTCCAAATTTGTGGTATTTTGGATCTAGAATTGTGCTAGTACAACACACAAAAAGATGAAACTTTATCATCTTCTATAGAAGTGATGATAAATGGGTGATTTATCAAAACTATTATAAGAACTAATAATGGTGTCCTTTATGAGTTCTTATAAATGTTCTGATAAAGGGTTCCAATATTAGTTGTTTTTTAACCTCTAATAAAGGTAACCTTTATTAGTGATTTTAGAAGAACTAATAAATGTTGATTTTATCAGTGATTCCAAAAGAACTAAAAAGTACCTTTTTTCAGTTCATGTTATAGTTATCATAATGGACACCATTAGAGCCATTTTTTTAGTGATGATAATAGACTAGGGATTTCTATCTCACTCTAGTAGTCATATCATAATTAGCACTAATAAAGATCTTTTTAATCACTATTAAATGCCTATTTTGTAGTAGTTTATATTTAGAAACAATGATATTTTGATCCATTGAATTTATATTCCTTTATTTTTAATAAATTATTTTTATTTTCAATTATTTAGTATATGCTTAGTCATTGTGTCATGTTACATTTAGGTTTTAGTTATAATTTCTTAATTAATATGCATTAAAGGTGACATGCATGAATCTTTATTATATATCAAGTTGGTGAATTTGAATGAGTATTAATTATAGGTTTTTACAACCCTTATAGTGACTTCGATAATAATATTACTAGGAATGGAAACATTTCATACATATATGATAACCATAAATTTCTTGACGACTGTATTTAGGAATGAAAATTGTCTCTTAATGAACAACATTTCATATCTTGAAAGGGTAAATCATGGAAACTACATGATCTGAGGATCCAGACTCATAATTGTTGGTTTTTTGATTAATGTATAATGATTTAAATAGTTAATGGATTCATTCATTTTATCCCTTAATAGAGCACATATTATTTCCCAAGAGCATTGGCCTAGTATCTCTCATACTAGTTTTATAATTTTTCATGAATGTATTCCACTATTTGATCTATTTGATCCTATAAGATCACTCACTGAATCTAGGCTCAGAGTTAGGGTATAAGATGAGATTTTTGGTACATAAAAATACTCTGGGATATCACCTCTATAGTTGGGACACTTTTTAATATTTTTAATGAGATTGATCATGCTTGAAATGATCACTATGCAAGATTTTTTGTCAAAATTGATCTATGACATAATCCTATTGTAATTGTTTTTTGATTGTATTAAACTTCAAGATTGAACTCTCATTTAATTTATTGTGGCTACAATAATATTTTTGGAGCATATCTGGCATTGGCCACTCTTCGATACAATGTACCTCAAATCTATATTGTCCACAATATAATAAATCAGGTCACTAAATAGACTATTGTAAGATAATTATGTAAAATAATGGGGATAGATTTGTGGGGGTATAATTTGATCAACATTGGAAAATATTTTCATTAATTTTTCCAATGATATTGTGGATCCTACTAATGATCATTCTACTAGATCTTCGTGGTTTAAATGTGGCTTATGAGCATATGCATATTGTTGTGGACCAGATAAAAATTTTATGGTGTAGGAGATGTTTTCCAGGTGACTGGTGTTTAAGTTGTAGTGTTTCATGTTACATAATAGATTCCATGAGATTCATAAATATATGATCATTTTCATGGAGGAAATTCCTATTATTTTTATGGTAATGGTAATGTCTATATTTATTCCTTGTTCACGAATAAATGAAAAATTACATATGTAGGGGATAGTAAAGGGAAAATGAATGTTCATGGACCTGTATCATCTTTAAATCCTATTAATGGACGAATCATGGAGGTAACCCAAGCTTATCAGTTGATTGGACCATTAAATAAAATAGTTTCTACTAAAGTACCCACATACATTCAAGTGAATGTAGGGTATTTTATTGTTAGTAATGTATGTAATGTCAATGAAATATATATTGATATTATTAATGTATGAGAAATTAATATATGGCCTTTGGGTATTAGTGATCAATTAGTATAGGAATATCATGTTCATGTACATAGTTATTACTAGTGTATATTGTTACTGAGTAAAAAATATTGGTGTAAAAACATGGATTCTTTTTGGGACCCCATTAAAATCAAAGGTATGTTAAGGAAACATGTTTTCTAGGGATTAGGATGAGGAATCTGTTAGTGCATGTTATATATTTTATTGTATCATTACAATAGATGATATCGAATTGGAAAGGCCTATTGAAAGCCTTGGTAAGAGGTGTTTTATTGGATTTTTTGCAACATGAATCTATCTAATATATGATGGAACAAGAAGTTTTTGTTCTCAATGAATACATACATGTGAAGAAGTTGTTGGAAATTAATAAATTGTAATGATTTCAATCAAACCGAGATATATACATTCAGGATCTGTTGGAGAAGTTCAAGATTTGTTCCACTAAGGAAAAATCCTCTAAATAATGACCGGATGACGATCATGTGACCCACAGTAGGCCAAGACATGTTGGAGTGGATGATAACTAAATAGAAGAGGAATATATCCAAATAATTTTGTAACTAGTAGGAATTGTAAGAAGTTACTCCTGTTTTTGGGGTGGGAATATTATGCCTTGGTTTATCTCTTCTTCTCTTTATAGATTACTTTTCCTATTAATGAATTTGGTGTCATGGATTCGTTCTCAAAATGCCTGACTAATCCTTTTTGATATATAATTATTTATTACATTATTATGTTCAATTAAAAATTATACTATCAATATTAATTATTATGAATTGAATTATTAATAAATATAAAATAAATTATGGAATGTATAAAATAATTACCCTAATAATTATGAATGGTGGTGTAAATAATATAATTTTTAATAAAACTAGTAATGTAATTAACAGTGTGATAAAAAATAAATATTAATAAAGTATTGAATATATAAAATATAATTAATAATAATATTGATGATATTAACATTATACTATAAAATAAATAACAACTTATAATTATAATTATAATAATAAAATAATGACAAATTTTATAATGAATAAATAATTATTTTTTATAAATTTTTAATATAATCAATTTATTTTTGAATATAATTAGTATGAATAATCATATAACTAATAATGTATATAATTCTTAATAATAATACTATTATTTTCATAATCATCATTATTATTAGTAATATTATTATTAGTCATAAAAATAATAAATAGATGTTAATTTACATGGAAAAATGATATATATTTAATTATTATTTTGGATGTTAGTAGAGATTATCTCATAGTAATGGGGAGTCTCTCTCACTTAATTTTTGTGTCTATCTATCAATGTAATGATGATGAGATAGTTATCCATTTTCCCATGTTTGTAGCTTTCATATCATCTACTCAAACAACTTTTAGAGGTGGTTTTGGGGTGGAACGTGATGAATTCCATATCAATTTGTATTCTGATTTGTGGTGTGTTGAGGGCGTGAAAAATGTGTATGGTGGCGACGACATGCATGGGCCGATATAGAGTTTTCCTTGGACATCTCATATGACACATTCTCAGTAGGAAAGGGCTGAAGAGGATCGATGACCTTGAAATAGCGATGATTTATTATGTTCACTGGAGATATAAAGGTGATGACTGATGATGATGGGAAGATGTTGATCGGTGAGGGATGCATACCGTCAATGGAGGTTGGTGATGAAGGCATTCTATGGAATAGAGAACCACAGATCCAGGTGGTGGTTTTCATGTCGAGTTCAAGAGACTGATGTTCTGGGGTAATATTTGGCGGGTATATTATAGGATAATCAATAGATGATATATGTTTGGACCTCGTTTGGGTTTTTCAGATCATGATGGGGATATGATCATCTCTATGTGTGTATGGAATAATTTTAGGGGTAAGGCTCTGGCAGAGCACAGGAAATGTTCATGTCATTGGTCAACCGCCTTGCGATTCGTCTTGGGGAGTGTGAAGAGGGGGAGGGCTATAATCTTTTGGGTGTGTATTGTGTCAGTCACACATAGGGTGAGTTTTGAAGTGTTGAGATACCTTGGAGAGACTGGAAGAGTTTTATTGATTGTGGGGGATGACTGGAATCTATTGAAGTCAGTGACAACAGGTTTGTGTTTAACCTGTGTAGGAGAAAAACTCGAGATATATGTTTGATAACGCCATGGTTTACAGATTGATATGTGTATGAATCAGATTGTGAATTCATTGGCTATCAAGTAAAATTTTCCGGTACCATACAGATATATTGTATAATTGACACAATTCACTACGGTGATCCTTTTTTTGATTTTTTGGATTTCCCATTTGCTGTTTTGGGTGAAACTGATATTTCCACATTTATGTTCGAGTTGTGTCGTGTGGGAAACATTGTGTGTGTTTATTATATATATATATATATTCATTATGAAAAGTTAGTAATATGCCCTCATGGTTATAGAACATCCTGATATTTTATTATTTTTATTATTATAAATAAATAATTTAAGAAGAACATAACTAATTTTGATTATATAACTAGTTGTTATTAATTATTTATAAATATATGATTAAATTTTAAATTAATTACACAACTTATATTTTGTATTACAAAGACTTATTATTTATAATTTTTTTATTAATTAGTTAATTAATCCCATCATATATGAGAAATTATTATTTATTATATTTTAAATAACATTAATGACATTATTAGTAATCATGTGGTGTGATAAGAGCCACTTCAAATGAAGGTGGCGTTGTCATATGTCATGGAAAGGATGGAGAGGAAACCAACATGGGAAGATGGAATGGAAGAAATGTAGTGGCTCCTCCTATGGCTATTGAGTGACACATCGTGTTATGGAATAGAAAAGGGTCATGATGGCGTGTGATAAATCAATTTTCAAGAACAATAACTAATTATTCAGGATTGACCGGAACCACCAAACCATCTTCTCTCTATAATTATTTTTTCCAAACCAATCAATTGTTTTTATATATCAAAAATAAATCTTTCAACAATAAATATCCAAAACACACAGAGATTTGGTTTCTAAATTTCTTCTTAATGAGAATGTTATATATATATATATTAATTATTAAGGGGGTTTTAAATATTTAAAATTTAATCTTTTTTATATATTTATTTTAATATATCAAAATCATTTTTTATTTAACAGTAATTATTAATATTTTATATATATGTTTATTTTTATAAATTATATTATTATGGTTGAATAAATTTAGATTTGTGATTCTATAACTATATTTTTCAAATTTTCAGGATTTCATTTCTGTATTTATTAAATATTACCTAATAATAAATCAATAATGTATCAATAACCATAGGAAAAAAAGGAATATCTTTACTCATATATATATATATGTATATATATTTATTAATATCTATACTAGAAATAACTGACTATAAATTTTCATTTCATTATAAGAACAACAAAAATTTATAACCTTTATGTGAAAAATAAAATTAAAGTGAAATAAATCAAATAATGGATATACTAGATAATAAGTTGAATATAGCATGTGTCAATATTTTTTCCATTGAAATATAAAACCCACGGAGAAAAATCTATAGATAAAAAACTATAAGAATTTTCAAATAGAAACTAAACAATAATTGTAAAAATTAATCTATCAGACCATATTATTTCACCAACTCCAAACATAAATTCATAGAACATGTATAATGTGAATATTTTTATAAGAATTTATACAAAATTAAGTTTCCCAATTTCTACAAATATTCCAAAGAACACAAGAAACTGTTGAATTACTTATTGAAAAAAAATATCATGTTTTCCAATTGGTAATGATTTGTAGGAGGACATAAATGAAAATGTACATTTTCTATGAATCTCTCTTTTGGAGGAGGAAAACCTCAAAGAAAAATGAAGGAAAAATTAATTGATAAGAAAAATAATTCAAAATCAATTTCACCACATAATATTGAAAAATTCATTTAAGAACCTGTAATATGATATCTATTTAATTTAGACAATACATTCAAGTTGTATCTCAAATTTAAAGAACAATTAAAGTTAATTAATTATGTCAGTACATGTTTTAAGAATATATATGTTGAGGTAATTGATATAGGGATCCCAGTAGATGATATTCCAAAATAATTAATTGTTCGGAGAACAATGATTTTTTATATTGCACTTTCACATCGCAAAAGATAAATTATTTATTATAATAAATGAAGATAAAATTAGAATAATTAAATATTATTTCATTCTGAAAAAATATTTTAATTAATTAAAATATATTTGGGATTATCGAAGCCATTGAATTTTTTTGAACTATTTACATATTTATAATTATATTTAACAATAGAAAATGATATACATATTAATAAATTATAAGATTAATAAATATTGACAATTGGGGAAACACAAATAATAAAGAAAAAAATACATAATCAACATAATATATAAATTAGTATGATACATATAATTCGGTGTAACATTTTCTATATTGATGTTAATGATATTAACCATTTCAATAGAACTCTTAACAACTATCCAAGTCTTTTAGTATGAAATTTGAAATTTGTATGAGGTAACTGCATGGATTGAATGGGTATTCATTAATTTTATTTTAGAAAAATAAATAAAAATAAAACTATAATTGAATATATTAATATAATAAAACAAAAAATTTAATAATAAAGATGATAGTGGAAATATATTTTATGACTGTAAAGTCATTCCTCTATATGAAAATCAATATGTGTGTGTGCATATGTGACTAGGGTGATTCATTGAGGAAGTATATAGACTAAATTTCAAAATGAATTTTTTCTTATAAATTCATTCAATTATTTGATTACAAAAAACTGAAACTCTTCACCAATTTCATTATTAGAAAAAAAAAATTCATAATATCAATTCACCAAAAAAACAAACAATTATGGGGGGAAAGTAATTGAATATTATAAGAAGAATATTCCAATATAATTAAAATTCATACCCTCATAGTAATATGGTATAGATAGTATAATTGAAACATTACGAAATGTAAAACTGTGTCTTCATTGTAATTTGTGGTTTGTAAAAGGAAAATAAATAAATATAATGTTCACTTATATCCTATGAATTTTTCCATAACATGAATCCATAATTATCCAATACAAGTAAAATAACAACAACACACACATATCCCATGATTTCTTCCATAATAAATATTTGTGAAGAACCTGTTGAAGAAATATCTTTTATTAATACTAATGCATCAAAAGGAACCAATAATCTTTGACATTCATGTCATTGCTGAAAATTGAATATTTATTTTGTATAAAAAGGAGATTCGAAGTGGTAGTGAAAATAAGGATGCAAACCACTGTAGGTTATTGTAGGAACAATATATCACTAGCAATAAGAAGATTATTTCTTCTCTTGGATGATATTACAACACATAAAATACTCTCTGTTTATAGTGCTACAAATAGACACAAAAATAGATATGTGAATCATAAGAAAAAATAGAAGACCATATATTGGTTGTTATAGGTTTCTTTCAATAATATGAACCCAACACATCATGTTTTCATCTTTGAATTTCCCAAGCCTCCATCGATATATTGAATATAGGTGTTATTCATTGGAAATACATGCTTGTTATTCAAAAAACCCCTTCAACATGTATTCATTGTATAGAATTTGAATATCCATATGGTTGATCAATATGTTCAAATACTTATTATATTTCCATAAATCCATTGGTTATGTCACTGGAATTTATTTTAACATATATCACTTCCCTCCCCATATCATTAGTTTTATAATCCTCAAAACAAAATGGATTATAAATCACTAAGGTGTAACACAAATATACATACTCATCTAATTGTTCCATTATCTCATATACTACTACAAGGATTTAAAAAATTTTGATCTGTATATGAGAATTTTCTCATTCAATGTCTTCTTATGTAGGAGTTTCTAGTGACAACATCTATCGTTCTTCAAATTCCTAATCCTCCATTTGTAATTCATCAATGATTCTTTCAACTTTATTAATGAGTAGTAACAATATTAAATCATTATAATAATTTCATTTCATGGACTAATATCAATAATAGTTAATATATCCTCTATATATAATATTATTTGTTATCAAATTATAGAAGAGATATTATATTTCTCATTCTATATATCGAATAGTGATAAACTTCATACCTTTTCCCTTGATCATAATTCATTTATCCTATTAGTTTTATGAAATAAATGTGGAATAAAAAAAACTCAGATTTATTACACATGGATTGTTAGAACTCAATGCTTTATATTATATCATTACTTCATGATTTTTTATTAGGAATATACTAAGTTGATACACAATAACCAAATATTCATCTTCGAAAAAATTGGTCTCTCCATTGACGTTCAGCATTTTTCATACCATATTGACAATATTTATAATTGTTCTTTTACAAAAACCAATTGAGATTTGGTGTTTAAGATGATGATAATTGGTTTCTAATTCCATTTTTCTTGTGTAACTATATAATAACATCATAGGAGTACTACCCACCTCAATTAGATCACAAAGACTTTATGTATTGGTTTCTTTGATTTTCCAGCAGCGCCATGAATTTTTTAAAATATCTAACACTTATGAGATCTTCTTGAGAATGAATATCCATGTCTTTAAACAATAATTGCTAATAAATATCATAATTCTACTGTATTTTTCTTTTGATTTCTGATTCATTTAACAACAGACATTAGTGTGGAGTAACAAATGTGGCCCATCCTCATTCCATTTTACCTTATTTGAAATTATACTCCAATGTTATTATCATAGAATACAACTTTTACATATTTTATTCTGGTTTCTAATGATAGTAATCTCACTAACGATGTTTTTTATGTTTAAAAATATCATACATTAAATGATTAAATTCATAAACTATTATTCCATAGTCAACCATTGTCATCATTTACAATTATCAATCCTTCTGATATGTTCGGTTGGATCATAAATAAAAACATGTTGTTATTAACTATCAAGAAATTTTTTTACCATCATTACTTTATAATTTAAAATAATAATTTATTTAAAAAATCCGGATTATTTGACCTCTTTTTTCAACCAATTCCTTTGAGACACAAGATGTTGGATTGTATCTCGAATACATAGTAAACAATCGACATGAAGGTATAATTGAAATATTTTTTCTTTATTGGAAGATATATTCATCCATGTAAACATATTAATGAGTAATCCAAAAATGAAATATCTCCTCAACCCATATCATCTAGGTTCAAAGACAAGTGTTTTTGACCTATCTTGTGGTTTGTAAATCCAAATTCAATATTCCACAACCCTTGGTTTTTTGTTTGTAATTGTTTCATCAACACATGGGACTATTCAAAAATATTTCCTTCTATTGATATATATCCATATTTAGTTTCATTCTCCATGGTTTTTTTTAATCATTCATTCCAATAATTTTCATATTTTTGAAAAATATAGCACAAATATTTTTTTTACTTTTAATAGTTAAATCCACCAATTATTACTGTCCCTCGTCCCAATGATGTATAATTTTGAAATCCATGAACACCTTAATTAATGTTTTTCCACATCATCCTCCTCTTTTGGGATTATAATACTATCCATGAAAACCCTTACCTCGAAATCATGAAAATGTCACCTTTCTAATTTTAGGGGTTTTGAGATATAACTTCTATTTCATTGAATGCTCAACTAAATTGTTATAACTATAGAGATTATACTTTAGTTTGAATTCATATAGGGAACCCAAATGTTCTTAAAAATAAATTGTCTCTATCTATTTTGATTCTTCATTGGAAACGAAAATATAATCAAAATAATGATCTAATGATTGATAAGTATTCACACATACGAGCTTGGCTGGATGATTTTATCAATTTATTCATAGTTGGTTATCCTTAAAATTTTCAAAATATTGATAATCGATAATGGTATTAGATGATTTCATAATCACAGATTCAAACTCACCAAATAGTGATCTTTTCCATATACAATTCCCATTTTTAAACCATCCATTGATTTGAATCTATATCCCCATATATACAATAATTATTATTGTGAAGTGATTATCTCAAAGTTTGATTCATCAAGTACTTGAATGATGATGGTTTTTCCATGAAGAATCACTTCTATTCCACTTGAAGAGTGGACATTTAAACATATGGAAGAGAATCCAATACTGCATGGGATTATGGATTGTTTTATCCATCATCAATGATTTCCATGAAATCATGACTGTTGATATGTGCTTGAATTATTATTCTACAATTATCAAAAGTTTTATTCAAAAAATTTGGTATCAAATCTTGTGACACCCATCCTCTATAGAGAAGAAGTTATACTGTGTGGGAAATGAAATACATAGTCTTCAATTTTCTATAGATCATAATATATATTTTCCATAATTTCAAATTTATATTTTCTCAGAAGTGAATATTGCTCCTTTTCAAATTAAAAATGAATGGAGGAATTTTTTTCACAACTTATGGAATGAGTGGAAGCCCAATTGGCATGTAGATTTAATGTAATCATGGATTAAATAATTATATGGGTAATATTTTTTCCCTTACAAACTAAAGGGGGAGAGCTATGTTGAGGAGGAAATGTAAATAGCATGTGAAATATATTTTTATCAAATGGAGACAGATGTAGGTGGAGATGGATGGGTTTGAATGTTAGATATATCTGTTTCATATTTCCTAAAATTGATTTATTTGAAAATAGGGAAAAAAATAAATACTTATTTTAATTATAATATATAATGGTAATACCAGCATGGAAGGTTTCAAATCCTTTAGGATAGACTAAGTTTTTATCTTATTTAAACTCCACTTAATGATATAGTTATGTAGTTGTCCTAATGTACCTCTCAACTAGAATCAGAAACACAGTAAAAAATTGAAATCACTAGATTTACATTTTCTACTAAAATAGAAATACATATAGAAAGTGAAAATTAGGGTGAAACACACTGGAGGTGATTTTAGTACTAATATAATAGTAATATGAAGAATATATATTTTCTCACTAAGAAGATATTTCAATTCCTAAATCATAAAATATATATAGGGATAAAACCCCCACCAAAATAGATTATGGATATAGAGGAAATATAAATTTTTTATTTTGGTTGTTGTATCTGATACCCAATCATATGTACCTAATCACATCATGTTTATATGTTCAATGGGTTAGAGCATCCATCGAAATAATGATGATATTTGATATCCAAGGAAATACTAGTTTATTATTCATAAAATTGAATTTAAATTTCAAAATAAATATAATAAATATAATGTCTAGTTGGATAAAAAAAATTCATCAGTCATTTTTCGATAAATATTCATGAGTATCAATATGAATGATTTACATAATGTAGAGATGTCAATCAGGAAACCATTCATTTATTTCTCAAATATAGCATTTCAATAATATATTCAACATGTAATATAATATAATGTGTTTTAAGTCGAGTAGATGGTTTTGACACCTGGAAATATGGGAATTACACTAACGGTTCTTTGACATCTATTTTTTCTTTGATGACGGGGGAGGTCATCCACATTCAATATCTTCTTCCTCAATCTCTTCCTCATTTCCCAATAAGAAAATTGATTATTCTATTTCTATTGATTTAATATGAACTACTATATTGTTTGATATATTCCATATAACCTATATTAATTTCTGTAATCCATTTTAATTTGGGTTATTATATTGTGATTTATAGAGCAAGATGAACAATGATGAATAGTGTCAATAGTGAAAAAGTGCATAGGTTTTAATATTAACTTCTGTTTCACAAAATATATATGCATTTGTTCGTTGTAAAAAATATTAAATTATAGATAATATATATAAATATAAAATATGTATTTTCATAACACATATAAGATAAATTAAAAAAAATGATGTACTCAATGAAAAACATAATGAATGTATAAAACATATATTAAAATATACAACAATTAATGGTTGGGGATTATATCATTATCACTATTGGAATAATTTTGAGAGAATTCATCATCAATGGATTATTCTTCCTCACAATTCATGTCATGAAAATATTCATATTATCACATATTTCCATAGGACCAATTTTGGAATGAAATTGTGGTCATATATCAACTAACCAAATCTTTCTTTGTTCTTATAAAATCTCCAATTGTTAAATTTCAACAAATTTTACATGTGACTCAAATTTTTTCTTCAGGATATTCTACCATGAAATATCTACAAGCTCAATTATTCCACGCATCAAACATTATGAAATAATAATAAATTTAGTAAATATATAAATAAAAAATTAGATATTAAACAATTTATTTCTAAAAATGAATAAATAAATTATAAAATATAAAATAAAAAATAATGGGAAAACATAGTAATAAATAAAAAATTAAATAGTAACTTGAAAAAATATTAAGGGGTAGAAAATATAAATAAATATAAATTTAAAAAAAGTTACTAGTGTAAACATAATGCTATACCTCACATGAAGTGACCATGTATCAAAGTTGCAGCAGTAGTGGGAGTTCAACTAGTTCATTATCAATAAGGTTTCAGTGGTCAAGGGAGCTTGGCAAGGTTGTGATGCATGATGAGTTTGGGCACAAACTTCGTTTTTTTCATCTCAGATAGAGGGGAGTGTAGCAAATCATTAATATTAAAGTTAATTGAGATTTTTACGTCAAAATAAGTTTTTATAATTTGGTATTAGGAGTTAGCATGTAAGTTCACCACTGTTTGATGTTGACCATGATCTGATGGCTCTCCATGGAACAAGCCATTACCAATAATGGTTAACTGATTATTTGTGGCCAAATTGAGAGGTGATGATCATTGATCAATTAACGAAATGTGTGATTAAGATATTGGAGACCATTTTAGCTATGATAAAAGTATTTATAGTTCAATCAATGAGTGAATTTTGTGTATAAGGTAGATGATTGAGGGATGTTTGTTGTGAGAGACATCTTTGGTGCTGCAGAAGTGTTAGTTGCATGTTTCATGAATTTTGATAGATTGGATCATTACTTGAGGGGGCGGGAAATTTAGTTAAAATATTCTCTAAATCATATACTGAATTTCTTATGTTGATATGATATTGAGGCTTGGCATCCACAATCGATTATAAATTTTAGGTGGAAAATATTTTCTATTGGATACCTAATTCAAATATTGAGAGATAGCCAAGAAAAATATCTTTTTGAATAAAAATGTTTCTTCTGAGAGATATACCAAGAGTGTAAATGGAGGTGAGTAACAATCAATATATTTAGTTAAATCTAACGTAATGAACAGATCAAGATATTTTTTGGTTTTTTAGTTAACATAATTTGGATCAATACAAAGAGAGTATAGTGGTCATTGTTTACTAGTGAGGATCCATTTAGATAGATCACAAATAAAAGGAGTATTTCATATTTTTTTGAAATATCATATGATATGTAGTTTCTGTACTCGATTTTTTGTATTCTGTACCCAATTAAGAGTTGTTTTCTCAACATGACAGTATGAAATTCCTATTTTCACTATGATGTTACAAAAAATGACTCTAATGGAGATTCACTACAATAGATGAGGGTTGTAATTGTTTTAGAAGAAGTAATGAAAAATAAAAAACCATTCACTACCTACGAATAATTCGAATTTCTCTCCCAATATCAGTTCTATAAGAATTAATGATATGGGCCCCCTTATCAGTGCATACAAAATCACCGATAGAGGGGCCCTTATTAGTGCTTTTATGTAGCTATATTAAATGAGTCTTTTAGTAGTGAATTCATTTTTAGTTCTAATAAAGCGGATATTTATTAAAAATTACACTAGAAATAATAATCGAAGGATTTATCATATATTTTATTGTACATCTAATGTTTCCCATTTTCATATCGTTCACTAGTTCTTAAAAAGGAGGCCTTTATCAATGATTTTACTATTACTAATAATGGCCATATCAAATGGTACACAACTGCATCTCTACAACACCTCTTCAAAATCCCTATAAAAAATAATCCAAATTAGAATACATAAAATTGTATAAAATTTTACAAAAAATCATATTTTAAAACAAATATCACATTGCATGATCATTTCAATTCAAAATTTATGTAAAAAAATATTTACATTTATCTAATATTTAAAATTAAGAAAAAAATAAACCCATATGAAAAATCAATTAAAGAATAATTTTTTGGAAGAAATATATCAAGGAAAAATTGAATCATTTTTGGGTTGATTGTGTTTGTTGACAATGATTGCTTCCATGGTGGTTTGTGGAGTTCCATTGATATTTCTATAATGCTATGTTGATAAATATACATGATAAATGAATGAACAATATGAAGGTGGTACAAAATGGTCATATATAAGTTGGTGGTGTTTCCTATTGTTTTCAAAAAAAATTGTGTCCAAAAATTATAGAATGGAGAAAATTGATTATGGGAATGGAATATGCATGGAACTTTCAAGGATGTTTGGAATGTTTCTCACCATACATGATCCAATACCAGCACATAAAAATAATGAAATGGAAATAAATTCGGGCATTATATAAATAGCATTGATAGTGATTTGCACAATGATAATTGAACGAATGGAATTTTTGAAGTCATGAAAATGTTTCACAAGCTGTGTGTAGTGTCGGAAAAAATCCAATTAATAGGTGGCTACCCCCCTTATTTTTGAATACTCAAAACATAGAGAAGATATAATCTCTTGATCATGCAAGTAGTGTGGACCGTGTAAGTAGGGAGTAGTCGTCCAAGTATCTACGCAAGAAGGGAGTTGCATGAAAGGAGTGAGTTGTGATAAAGTAGTGTGTTGTGTGCAAGTAGTGAGTTGTGCAGAAGTGGTGAGTTGTGAGAAAGTAGTGGGTTTCATGCAGGAAGTGGGTTGCACACAAGGGTTGTGCACTATTAGGGAGTTTCACGTGAGATGTGGAATTGCATGATAGAAAGTTGTTTCATACAAATATTGATTTGTGCACAAGTATTAAGTGACATGAGATATATTATCCCACCACCATTAAATATGTTTCAAGTAAGGAATTAAAGAATTTAAATATCACAGTAATATTAGGTATAAGGATTGACATCTGCCAGCACATCTGTGGTAATGTGGAATTTTTCAACTGGATAAAATTGGAACAACAATATAGAATCTATAGTCAATGGAGGATGCCTTCATCAGAGATAATTAATTATCTTAAATTTCTATACACTACATGAGAATACCTTCTGTGATCAGTGCGAAAAGGAAGACGAAGATTGTGATTCTTTACCCTGGTTGCGCTCTTGAGAGTGAGACATAGGGTGTGACCCTTGGAAATGAAGATAGAAGTCCCTAAACCATGTAATGGCAGGTATCTTGGTTATATATGAGATATAACCCAAACCATAATTATTAGACGTGAGCCTCAGGGAATTTGTTTTAATCAGCACATCATTATTTTATGCTTCTTGTATGTATCCCAATGAGAGTGAACCAAGTAAAAATTTATGCATCTTTATTCTATATTTCCTGAATTAAATTCAATACATCATCATCAAATATAGACGGAATGTATTACATTTAAATTAAAAAAAAGATTAAAAAATGATACCCATGTAATATAGAGTTGGAGATCCGGTGGGGTAGGAATAATTTTGAATGAAATATATACACCCAGAATCACGCCACAACCATGGAATATAGGCCCCTTTTGGATATAACAATATTTTTTACAATAATTAACCTACAAATAATGATTGTGACTTTAATATTTTTTTCTTTAATGGAAAATAAATATAAAATAATAACATTTAAATTTAAATGAAATATAATCTTGAAATGATAAAGTATGTTGTTAGTCATTGTATATATTAATGATAATATTATTAAATTGTAAATTTGGTGAAAGTGTGTCCAATTTAAACACATCAATAATGATTTAAGGACCATTGTAATGATGTTTGAAAAAAAATGAGCTTCTTTTATCAGTTTTGGCTATGTGACACGAATTATAAACTAAAATTATACATTTTTTTGAATGCAGGCTCTTTGAGGCATACCTTTTACATATTCTATCAGACTAGCATACAATCAATTCCAAAAAATCTAAAATGAATTATATTCCATTCTCTTGATTTATGAATACAATTTAAGCTCATTTTTTTCAATTTGGTCAAGTGACATGTGTTTTCATGTAAAATAGATCTTTTATGTAAAAAATTAAATCATTGAAACGTATAAACCATCTAATGTGAAAGAGTGACATATATTCAATTTCTAAACCATTTAATTAGGTTATGGATTGTTTTCTTTTTTTTTTAAAACAATCTGATATCATTTTATTGTACTGAGAAATGTTTCATTTTATAAAGTAAATATGAAATTTTATATTGAAACCATGTCCCATGAGTTATCATGCCCACCTCATTTGTAAAATTAACTTTTAGCTGATCCTTTATAAAAAATGGATCATTTTTTTGATGTATCAAAAAATGGAATGTTTTTTCTATGTCTTGAGTATTTAATGTGAGATTTGAATGAAAATGGAAATGTTAAACTAAAATCATACACATTTAATCATAATGGACACATCATGTATCAAATTAAAGTGAGGTTTAATTGATATTTTTAAAAATTATATTTTAGTTTTTTAAATTTTTAAAATTATATTATCATATTTCATAACATTTGGTAATGTGATCCACATTTTAAACTAAAATATAACTTCTAAATGTAAAACATGAACATACACTTATACCTACCACTTCGTTTGATGAATTTATGTATGATAGATTCTAATATGTCAAAAATAAAATATGAATCATTTTCATAATGTCTAAAAACAATCTGATCATGTATTATCACTTTTATCTTTGTGATGACTATTTTAAACAAAATTAGAACATTTATAATGAAAAAATTCCCAACGAATCATATTTTCCACATCATGTGTCATATTGGTGTGTGGTAAATTATTACATGTCATGAATAAATTATGATCCATTTCACTAAAATTTTAATCCACTGATCTTTTTCATATTTTTGTCTAATGACGTTCATTTGACACTAAATTGAAAATTTTATATACAAAAATACTCACTTATAATCACTTTGGCTATGTAATCAATTGGATTAACAAGAAGTTGATTCTTACATGGAACAAATGAATTATGGAGAAATATCATAATGTGTTGAAAATATAAGATCTACTTTTTTCATTTTGGATAATGATTAGTATTTTAAAAGAATTGGTTTTTTTAATAAAAATATTCACTTTGAGTTATACTAGAAACATCATTTTTCAGAAAGACATGTGGTAAATTAATACAAATCTAAAAATAATTATGGATAATTTTCCTAAATTTTTAAAATGATATGATATTTTTTATTGGTTTGGGATATGTGGAATGTATTTAACTAAAATTAGTTTTTTTCTAATGGATACACATACTTAGAGTCATATAGAACACATTTTGTATTGGATTTATATGTGTCCAATTACTATATGTCAAAAATAAAATACTGATCATTTTTCTAAATTATAAAATAAATTTGATTTTGTTTTCTCGGTTTTCATTATGGCACATTAGTTTTTATCTTAAAGACCAATTTTGAAGTGAAAATATACACTTTGAATCATACCGACTATACCATGTTTTAGATTGAGGTGCAGTTTCAACCTATACATTAGAAATTTATTATAGACCATTTTCCTAAATTTTGTAGCCATCAGTGGTCATTTTATACCTTATGTCTATGTGATGAATGTTTTAAACTAAAATGGATCTTTTATATTCAAACACACTCTTTGATTCATACCAACCACATCATGTGTTAGATTTATGTGTGGTTAGTTCATACATGCAACAAATGATTTATGGATTATTTTAATAATTTTTGAAAACTATGAAATCATGTATTCCCGTTTCTTGATTGTGACATATGATTTAAATAAAAATGGAACTTTTTTATTAAAAACACACACTTCAAATCATATTTTTGACATCATTTGTAAAATTGTTGTGTGGTCAATTCATAAACATCATAAATGAATTATAGAGAATTTTCTTGACGGTTTAAATCATTATCTAATCATTTAGTTTTTTTTGGTTAGGGGAGTGGTAAACAAAAATCAAACAATTATATTAAAAACAAAAAATTCGAGTCACATCGGACAAGTCATGTGTCATATTGATTTGTGGAAAATTCCTAAACCTAAATATTGAATTATAGATCATTTTCTAATTATTTTTAAATTAAATTGTTGTTTTCATCTATTTGTATAACTTATTCCATTAAATATAAGATGACATTATATATTAAAATAAAAGCTTCTTTTCATCGGACACATAATATTAGCTCCATATTGATCATTTCATGTGAGTTTTGAACTAAAATATAAAATTTTATACTAAAAACATACACAACGAATCATACCAACCATTCTTTGTATAATATTGAAGTAAATTTGATTCCTATACATCAGAAATAATTTTTTGATCATAATCCAATGATTTTATTATAATCCAAGATCATTTTACAAGTTTTGGATATGTGATGCATTGTTTAAACTAAAATAGAACCTTTGTAATGAAAACAGACACTTCGAGTCATGAATTCCATAGAAACAATCAAATTGAAATACTGCTAATTCATACATGTCACAATTGAATTATATTTATTATTATTAATTTTTTTAATAAAAAATTTGTCATGTTTACAAATTATTTTCATATGAATATAATTTAAATAAAAAAAAGTCAATTTTATATATAAACGTGTAGTTTGAGTCATACTGACCACATAATTTATCAGATTGATGTGCATTAAATTACTACATGTCAGAGATGTTTTATGAAGTTTTTTTGTATGTTTTTGAAATAATTCAAGCTCATTTTATAATTATTGGATAGTGAGATGGAAATTTAAAATAAATGAGGATTTGATATTAAAAATATGAATTTTGATTCATATTCGCCACATTGTGTGTCACATTGACATGGGGTAAATTATTACACATTAATAATGAATTATAATGAATTGTCATACAGTTTTAAAAATAACATATTTTTATACACATTTTTATTCTAACAAATTTTTAATCAAACATTACCAAATTATATAAAAATCCTCCACTTTAAAACAAATTAGGAACACCAATAATCAAATTAAGGTTTGATTTATTACTAAACATTACACCATTTCTTATTTTTTCCAAAAGATTGACCCCTTTAATAAGATCACATATGTGGTGATATAAATCTATCTCCATGTATGTGATCCATTTCATGGGAACATGCTTTTTAGAATAACCATCTATTAACCATCACACCAATTTTTTTGTTCATCTTCAAACAGTATATCTATGAAAATCATCTGAATAATTATTTGGAAGTCACCATTTGTAATGTATGTGTTCGTTCTACTATAATTTCCCTAGAACCCTTATCTTAGTCTTATCCTCTATGTCCAATCACTAATGAGCACGAGAAGCCTTGTAAATGTAACTAGCTCTACCAGAATCTATAGTGCATAACCCTCTATTATACATATCCTTGAAAAAAAATTCATTAAATACATATATGAATTAAAATACCTACTATTCACATCACAAAATATATCTATGGAAATATCCTATAAAAGATAATAAATATGATATAAAATCACCTAGATCTGATGTTTGTTAAACATTATAAAATTATGTACTATACCCACTCATCAATATGTAATTATACTTCTTCATTTGAGTTTATATCTTATTATAAAACATAATAGTTCTAAAATAGTATAAAAAATAAATAAAAAACAAATAGTTTTAATGAAATATAAATTATCCTCGGAAATTATATGTTTATGGATTCTAGTCTACTGATGGTAAATTATATCTTTCATAAAAATAAAAATTCATGATCCACAATCATTTTTTTTTCTTCATACACTATAGAAACCATATTCAAAATAATTAATATTTTGAAAATATTTATTTATAGATAAATCATAATATGTATTCCTCAATATGTATCTATTTAGATATATACATAGGATTATTATATTAAATCACCAACCATATACCATGATTTTTTTTATATTTATAGATCTCCCTATCATGTCAAAATTCCAATTAAAATAAAAAAGAAAATATATAAGTTGATGTTTTTATATAAAATTTTCATTGTAGTGATTAAAAAATTCAAAATAATCATCATCAATGGTCATTTTGATGGACATATGTGTATTAGATACTAAAAATATACATCTTGGGTATCCAAATTGATGTCAATGAGAATCCAGTGCATATTAAAAAACCAATTATGTACTGAAAAAAAAAGAAAAATATATTGAACATTTGACTAGATTATAAATTTTTATACCTAAATTATTGGCATTGAAAAGTGTCTACTGTATATTATTCTATTGTAAAATTATATTATTTGTTTGTATTTTTTTATTTAAACAACTTCCAATTCAAAAGAATTTTATTACGAATAAATTATTCAAAGAACAATGAGCCCAAATCATGTTTCAATGGGGTTTCCCTTTTTGTATTATTTTCATATATGCCTATAGAAACAATGAATAGTTATTAAATGAAATGAATGGAGTATATAATTTGTTGGAAAAAATTAATTATTAAAATTTACCTCTTTTATGTATTCACAACCAAGACTCTCATCTATTCAAACATGACAATATGATTTATAATCTCATGACCGACCCTATATGAAATGTAATCTCCGAATATTTCTTCTCCATGTCATATGAATGAAATATTTATAACTATAAATTTTGTGTACTTATGAACTTACAATTTTTATATACTTGTTAGGGGAATTATATGAGAGAATGTACTCTGAGATGTTTTGTTTGATTTATTGTTTATTTCTCTTGATTTTTCTAATCTGATCTTCCAATTTCTAATTGTTTCCTCATTCAATTCTATCATTCCTCTTTTTATGTCATTTTCACCAACAATTAACTAGTTTTAATTTGAAACAAATTTATAGTGATATACCTTATATATCATTATATGATTAGACCTCCATACTATGAATGTTCAAATATCATTATTGACTATATTATCATTTAAATCATCATGTAGAATTGGATTCTCAGTTCATGGCTTGTGTGATTTTTCAATCCCAGATCCCATCTGATATTTTTCGAGTTTTCTAATGGATCAGGTATCTTAGGATATTAAACACCATACCCCATGCAATAAAGGAATTCAAGAGTTTTGATAGATATAAATAACATATAATTTATCCATATGTAATTTTGTCAATATAACATCATGAGAATTTATTTGATTCAAATTTTTGACAAATGATATTGAAAATATATATTTCCTTAGGTATGAAATATATTTTATGGGTATGGGTGGCCATAATGTAAGTGGGTTCATTTTTGAATTCATTTACTTTTCATTATTCCACATCGAGTTCTCTTAAATACATTCACATAAATTAGACTACAAAAACATAACAAAAATTAAGACCTTAAATATAATTTATCTATATCAGTATTCATTTTATATTATCATATATACCTACTCACATCTTTCTTCCCTAAAATATGTTCGAGATGACACTGAAATGATTGCACCTCTAAATGGCCATGTTGTTCATTCTGCATAAATGTTACATAATATTAAATTTTTCTGGTAAGGTCAATTATTATTATTAGGTATAGAATATAACAAATTTTATGAAAATAAATAGATATTTTTATTTGAAAATATTTTAAATAATAATGAATTATTATTATTTCATACATATTCATGATTCCAACACTTCTTGTGTGCTTTTATCAACTAGATTACCCTATTTATTTAAACATGCCACATCCCATAGAACATTATGTGGGATAGAAGGGTATTCAGAATTTGATTTATAAATATCTATCTCCACACTAGAACATTTGTTCTATCTCATCACATAAAAAATTATTATAGATATAAAATACATACCATTTTATATTCAAGTGAAACATTCTCCTTCTTTTATTTCAATAGTGTTAAATTGGTTTTTCTAACACAATTTTTTATTACACGTTTTATTATTAGTAAATTTACATTTTTTAATCAATGTGAAAAAAGTAAAAATAAAATATTATCAACTACATTTTTCATTAAATATTGTCTCACCACAACAACTAATGAAATATTTCCATGTATCATTTTTTATATATTTTTTCAATAATATTTATATATATTATCATTCATCATTATTTGGATCAAATCATAAATAATAAACAATGACTTGTTTGGGTCAACAATTTATTCACATTGATTCCATTCTAACAAAAATTTAAAACCCTTTCTTCTTACCTTAATAATCATATTTAACATAGTGATGATATGTTCTTTATTTTTTCCGTCAATATGTTGTTGATCCAGTAACAATTATAGTTTTTTACCATCAACCATAAGTTCTTTCTTCGAGATCAGTAACATAATTATGTGATGATTCCATAATCTACATGGTTTTTCAAATATTTGATTTATATTACATAACTATATTAGAGACCACATGATATTGTAATGATAATAATAATATATTAAACAAACATTAATCTTCTCTTTGAACTCTAATTTTTATTGTTCAAGCGTTGAAGGGATTTGGATCCACTACTAGGCATCCAAATACCCTCATCGTGTTCACCTCTACCATACAATACATTTTTTCATTTCAACCACGAGGAAATGGTTTTGATCTATCAATGAACATGTCATCCACAATTGAATTTTTATTTGACACCTAAGTTGATTTAGTCGCCAAAAAGTCAACTGACCAATTCTTATTTACCTGACCTTAGAAAAAATATACCTACAAAACTATTGACTACATTATTTATTGATCATACATAAACCCAACCACGGTGAAATTTACCTTCAGGAATGCCAATTCAATGACATTAATTGAAATCATGTTGTCAACCCCTTGGAAATGGATAATTGACACCTGAATGTTATATAATCCAACTAGTATGTTCAAATTATGATTCCAAAAAATTATATATGCACATATTGGATATTGATTCATATAACTAGATATGTTCATCACTTCAGGATCAAGTGTAAAACTATTATTTTGAATAATACTATGTTAATAATATTCAATTACATAGAATGTATGACAAATAATTAAAAATCTGGCATAAGATATAATATTTACATTTTGTCCCCTAAATATCCATCTGAGTTATTTGGTAATTGAATTCATATTCATAGACAATACCTTATAAAAATATCATTAGGAAAATCCTATAAACTATTGATCATTGGAATTTTATATCCATATGTCATCACTTAATGGATTCAAATGTATTTGATTAAATTTTCTGTCATTAATTTTTAGATAAATATTTTCACTACTATGTAAAATATATAGGTTATATTTATCCCTCGCTCTAGTGTTAATTATAGAAGATTATGCATTAGTTGTATATTCTCCATAAGTCATCTGCAAGGATGGGACTTCTAGTTATCGAAGCTATAAATAGTTGAGAAGTAATATATCTATAACTGAATAGCTTAATAAATAATATATCATTCTAATATAAAAATATATGATCAAATTCTATTCCTAACATACTATTTCAAAATCATAATAAATTATTCAATGGAGTACCCCAATATATAATATACACGAACACATTGTTGAACCTCAATAACCAATTTATCCATCTCGTTGACCATTATATCAAATATTTAGGGTCAGAAAATCATATATATTTCATATAATATTTCTAAAAATATCATATTCAAGATTGTTAAATTAATTGAGTCTATCACTTTACTTCATATGGATTTGAAAAAGAAGCCAATTTTTATTATTTTATGTCATTGAATTTTATACATAATGCAATGATTTTTGACAAAAATAAAATGTTTCATCATAACATTTCTGTCGTGTAATTTTAGACCGTGTAACATAAAATTATTCATTAACACGACATTTCATGATATTTTATAAATACCCTAGTTTAACTTTTACATCATTAACATAATTGAAAATTATCGATTTTTATTGCCTACATATATTTTAATAAGTAGGAGTAAAAAATTAATCCATTAACATTTCATTAGTACCATATATTCTCTTATCCACATTTTTCATATTCTTTTTTGTCCATAACAATAAATAACAATCACATAAGGCTATAAAATACACTTTTCCTACAATATAGATATTAAAAAAAGCATATCTTAAATAATAATTCATTATGTTAATTTAATGAAAATTGTAATCATTTTCATACATATTTCGAAATGATTTTTCAATAATATTTTACCAAAAAAGTATCATTATATTTTAACTTTTCAAATAGGTGAAAACTCATTAGGAATGATGTTTTGTTAGCATGTTTGATATTCCCATTGAATTCAATTTTCTAGCATCGGTATTAATTTCACCATGGTAAAAAATTGATTTCCTAAAAAATAGTCTTCAATGAATGTTTTCTTAATTCTCATAGGATTTATTGTAGAAGGACTAGAGGGGGTGGGTTGAGTTGGAATATATTGAAATTTTAGGTTTTTCGAAAAAATAATTTCTTAATATTGTGGGTTATAAATATTGAATTATTGATGAATAAAATAATTATTATAGATGGTGTGTAAAGTGAGTATGCATAAAATTAAAGAATTCAACATAAATAATTTTATAGGAGTTAACATCAATAAAATCATATATATATATATATATATAATTCACACAACATAAATTCAGTTTATACTAGACTATGAGAGTGAAAGAGACTTTAACGTGGGAATATTTAGGAACCATAGTTTTCCATCGGAGGAATCTCATCCTATGAATTTTAGAGGAGCAGATGCAATACTACACATATCCTGTTATGGGAGTTTATAGGATCCCAACCCATTTATAGGAGTATCCACAGTTTGTTTTATGTTTTGGCCAAGTGTGTATAACCAAGGGAATACATTAAGGATATATAATAAAATGTTCGGAAATAATTATTTGTAGACCTCTAGAGAAGAACAAAAAATATTAGAATGATTTCTAATAGATTGATGTTGAATTATTGTTATTAATGATACAATAGATGAATACCATTAGAATGAATTTGAATTATGATGTATCGGTGGTCTAGAAAAGGGAAAATATGTCTTTAGTAGAGAATGACATTATAGAGGAATTGTTCCATAATATAGATTTATTCACAAATGTTGTAAATGTTTGAGAATGGGATCACATTATTTTATAAATAGAATGAATTTATTTGATCCTCTTTTTCATTATGTGTCATTTCAATGCTTCCTATACTATTTTAAAAAAATTCCAGGACCATAGACTTTATTGATCGAAGGATGACTCATGATCATAGTATCCTAGATTAAAAATACATATAATATGTTATTATTGGTGTGATAAGAGATAAGCATACCATTAATTTCATTTTAATAATGCAATTCATCGTGTATTTGTGGGGATATGGAATCTCATACAATAATTCATGTCCTGAAATGAAAAAATATTTTGAGAAGGATTATTGAAATTTAGAGACATTATTATAGTTTTTTTCTTTTTTTTAATTGAGATATCATCTCCTTAATTTGAAATGAGATTTATCAACTTTAAATAGTGGAGTATGTGGTGAGATATCACATATATATAGAAAAATGATAATTTCTACATAATTTCAATGAATTATATAATTTAATCACTGAATAAAATTCTTAAAAGTGGAAGGAATTTATCTATATGGAATTTATAATTGATTTATCTTATTTTTAGCCACTCAATTTGGAAATATATGTCCCATAACACTGGATTCATAAATAGTAGATATTAAGAACCTGGATTCGGGGAGTTGGATTAATTCTATTCTATATATTCCTTTCACTCACTATCATGAGATACGTCATATATAATATGACAATCATTCGATCACTGGAGAAGTGAATATCTAGCATGATTGTTGAATCCCCCCTTCCTACCATCTGTATTTTGTGAGCCAATCTTTGGAACTGTGTAGAAAAAATATCCCGAGGACAACATGAAAAAAACCAAACATCAAATTTTGGGTTTGTTAACATTTTATACAAAATCTATAAATATTCATATTTTATGCCAATGGTGTCATTTAAAAAAATTTCATACATTCTATTATAGAATATGAACAACAAAAGCTATATTTCCTATAATGAATAGAATAAATATGTTGAAAAAATCATGATGTATATAAGTACATGATGTTATTTTTAAAATAATATATTTTCCTTGTATTTTTATCATTGGAAGAGATGTGAGAACACGACATAAAAAAATAACTGAATTCATCAATGATATCTTAAAGGGGGATGGAAAATTACCAATCATGATAATTTTTTCATAGATACATAATATATTCCATAAATTCATTGTTTAATTATCTGAGGATGCAGATAAAGAAGTAATGATGGGTTAGGAATAATACATATTTCTGGTAATGGAGATTATGTTTAATAAAACTCATGACACATCAATCTAAGCATGTTGTTTTGGTAGTACTGGAATTTGGCATTATGATGAAGATGGTTGAGATCGAATGACCAATGTTTCTGCTAAGAAGATGACTATTATTATTGAGATACTCAATAATGAATGTGGTTTCATCCATGTTTCTAAGTTTCCATTATCACATGTACTTGTATTGTGGGTTCATCTTAACCTACCATTTGAGAGTTTTGTCAATACCGTGTATAGAATGGATGAGTTTTGAAATTTCTTCAATGAAAAATAGATACCAATTGGAGATGTATAAATTTCAAATTACCCTCTTCATATTTTAATTGTTTTTCTCAAACCATCATGTATTCATGGATAAGGTTATCTGAAATATACATGAATGAGAAACAAAATAGATTGAACTTAGGAGAAAGCGATGTGAGAAAAATGTGGTAGGTGTACGAAATAGGGACATCGTGATAGGCAATTTCCTTAGAATGATATAACTGAAGGTTTAACATTACTCCTAGAAAGATATTTTTCACTATGGTATGATTAATATTAATGTTTAACATTATATGTATATTGGTTTATCAAATCATGTATTTCATTATATCAAATTTTTCAACTAAATATATATTATATTTAAATTAATTATGTGTTTAAAATTTCTTTATCAATTTATATAGTTTGAATCTATAAATCTAAATCCATCCCCCAATGATCTATCCTTTATTATAAAAATTAGTGATAATATATCATAGTATTTATGGATTACTAATGAATCGTATAAGTTGAATGTCCACTAGGCCCATCCCATCATCCAAAATATCCCACTAGATCTTATCATTCCATATTTTCAACAGTATTTATGATTAACAATAAGCACATATCGATATATACACATTGATGGTTTACCAATTTATGGAATGGTTGAGCATTGGGGACCCAGGATACATAAATATAATACAACCCAGGGGGATATGATGATTATATTATTTCATGTATCTTTATTGTTGGGTATTCCTTTATATGGGGTTGTATTTATTGTTATAATGATATACCATAATAATTAATTTTAATACAACGCTTTAGATTTACTATTACTAGATACATTGAGGACCCTTATAGGTTGTATGTTATGGATACCCTAGTTAGACAGCCATTTCGGCTCGATTGTTATTGTTGAAAATTAGATGATATTGAATATATATGTATGAGAATATATTTTGTGTCTAATTTATTTTCAGATCACTCTGTATCATATGTTAGTCTAATCCACCTACCATTTCATAGATATTTTTGAGTGTTTTTGGAAGTATTATTGGAGTTCAACATGTCATGTACATCTATATAGATATTTTTTTAGGGAACTATTTATCAAGTAACATGTGGTTGTTATATGTTGGTTTTTGTAATTGTTGAAGTAATTGATGTGATTTCATACACGTTCACCAATGTAAGTCTCTGATTTACTAGTTGATGAATTATTAGTGGTTCTTTTTTCTCATATGTAGTGTAAAATTTTAATAAACACTATCATTCCCATCTCATTTGAAATTTAAAATATTTCTATAATTTTCTCATTTTAAGTTCAGATATGGATATACTCAAATATATATTTATATAGCCTTATGAATTACAAATACTATTATGGTCAATATTTGATCATATTTCCATTTAAAATGTATGAAAAAATCTCTGTTCATATAATTGTATTTACGTTATTTAATTAATTATCAATTTTATTTTCCACATTGTAGATTTATTGGATTACATATATAGATGATCATATAGGACATCTTCAAAAAAATTGTATGATTAGGCTGCATCATTCAACTGGTGTGGTTCCACTAATCTATTTTCTAATTGTTGATTGGTATATGATTATACGGTTATTAGGTAGTTTAGATATTGACAACTCATTTGGGGGCCACAAAGATTGGTTTTAGAGGTTCATAGTACTATAATTATAGGAATAAAATATATATATTGTAATATTATATAGAATCCATATATATATATATATATACATGTAGGATTCATAGAGTGGTTTTGTGTCAGTAGATATGTTGGAAGAAATGTACATCATCTATCCCATTCTGAGTATATACTCTGCTATAAGCGAGTGACCATGCATTTTATCACTCTACTTGAAGTGACATATTTTACAGTGGTAAATTAATTTTTTCACACATCATGATAATTTATTATTATATTATTAATTTATTATTTATTGTTTTTTAAAGTGATGGGATTGATTGGATTTGAGATATGATCACATCTAAGACACAAAGTACATTTATTTTTTATGAGTTTTGTTTAGTTCATATGTCGGTGATAGGTATGTTACATGGGGCTAAATTTATATCTCTACAGTAACAGTGTGATCATATCCATTATTAAAATAACTCATAGGCCACCATCAATCCAATAGGAATATATGAGGACTGGCCTTCTAACTGATATATTTCACATCCATCAACTTCTCATATGACTATAAATACCACTATAAAACCACCAAATTCACATTCCCCATCATAGATGGTGAAATATGTGACATTCCACACAAACCCTTATATAGAGTGGGGGTACCACTAGAATCCCACTAATGGTAAAATCATCATCTTACGTGGATCCAAACAAGACAATGACCCATAATCCATCATTTATTTGGGGTACCACTACATCTTCATCTACATGACCTTCCTTATCATTCATTGTATAATCTAAGATATTCCACCCACAACCTTCTATATTATTCATCACCCCTTGTGGAACTATGTTTGATATTGTCACATTTGTTCCATATATATCTCATGTAATTCCACATTGCACATTTTGGAGAACCAATTTTGTGTTCCACTCAGTGATTTTATGTGACATGATACATTTAGATACTAGTTTCTTTTTAAACACTCTAGTGGATGGGAGAGAGCATCATGTTATATTTCTAGACCAACTATTGAGAACATCTCATCTAGACTTATAGATGATAGAATAACCCAATGACCATTACATTAACACACTGCAGATCATGTCAAGTAGAATAGTCAATATGGGCTTACTATTAGAGAGCTTATGTCTTGGACTATATGACACCTATGTACACATAGATATTGAAGATGTATTACTCTTACATTTCAATTCAATTAAAATTAAAATTACTTTTTATAATAAAATTAATGAATATTCCTTGTATATATTTCTAATTTCAAAAAATATGCTACTGAATTTAATTCTCTATGAACTATTATTTAGTCATTTTGGGAACATCACATGTGTGATTAAAACTCTATTTTCTTATACATCTAAAAATTATTTCTAATATAGTATTTATAAGATTTGACATCAATTAGAGATATTTTTATATTGTTTCAACCATCATAAATATTTTATGGCTTTTTAAATTACTAAATATTTATTCCAGTTATATCATGATTACGACAAATCAGTTGGACACAATGTTAGTTAGAATATTTAAAAAATAAATATATGGTTGTTTAGTTGTCATTTAATAGAAATGTGATCTTATTTACTTTTTTCACTATATACTACATGTTTTTTTTGCAATGAAATTTTATAAGAACTCATTATTTAGTCTGTTCAGGCACGTCAAATGTTGGATTGATCTGTTGTCTACTCACAGAAGTTACAAATTAATTTAATGAAGATTTAATTATATTTCACGTCAATTAGATATTTTTTCTTGGGATTTAACTATCAAACTCATGTATTATTGTTTTTATAATTATTAACAACTCATTTTGGTTCATATCATGAAAAAGAACCTTGTTAGAAATTCCTTATATTCCTATATTTAACAAATCAATATACGGTTATTTCCATGTGATTTCGTAGGAATCCAATATAATTTTTTTACTCTATGTAACAGGTTTTAAAAATCCATTAATTTTTAATAACTTATTGGTTGTTCATTTTGGGTAAATATCATATTGCATTGACATTCCATCTAATTGAATATGAAAAAAGTATTTATATAACAATTTTCATATGATTTAACATCATTTATAATTCAAAATATAATATTTATACAATCTAAAACATGTTTTAGTGTATATAATTACTAAAATAAATTCTATGCCATATCATGAAAATGAAACCTCTTTTTATGCATTGCTAGTATCTATATTTTAAAAAATATTCATATTGTTTTTTTCTTATGTTTCAAAGTAATCGATGCTCATTTTTTAATTTTTTACTCAGTGGAACACATTTTTAATTATGATGATTTTTTCTGAACTCCTTATTTAGTCATGTTGAGAACATCACATATAATATTGGTGTGTTTTCTTCTTTTACGCGTGAAAATTTTTATGCAATCTTTTATATGATCTCATTCAAATTGTAGAGAATTTTATAAATTTTTAATAGTAAAACACACATATTTATAGTAATAAGTTACTAAAAAAGTTATTCAGTAATCTATGGAAAACAACACCTCAATTTGACACCTATTAAATATATGGTTTCTATGTAATAAAGATATAGTAATATGAGATCAATTTGATAGTCCTTACACTATGGTGGACAGTTTTAATGTCCTATATTTTCTATAAACTTCTTATTCATTTATTTCTTTCACATCACATATTGGATTGAAATTTATTCTACTCGAACAAGTAAAAACTATTTTCTTGACAATTTTCATAATATTTCACATTAATTGGATATTATATTATATGGGTTTAACTATATAATTCATGTTTTACTTTTATAAATTATTAAAAATGAGTATGTATTCATCTACAAAAAATAGAACCTTGGTTTTACACACTTTATATTTCTATATTTCAAATATATATAATATTTCATAGATAATCAATGATCATTTATTTTTTTACACTATGTGGTGCACATTTTTAAATATATTCATTTTATATGATCTATATATATAGTTATTTTGTGAAAATGGAATATTGGACTGACACGTTTCCTACTCGCACACATCAAAAATAATTCTATGATATATTTTATATGTGGTCAAATCAATTAGAGATAACATTATACACTGTAAATGATAAAATACACATTTCATTATTTCTAATTAATGTAAAGTGGATGTAGTATTCTTATGAAAATGAAACATTGGATTGATACTCTATCTATTATTATATTTCAAAAATAAATATATGGTTTGGTTCATGTGATTTCACATAAATTTGAGCTCATTCAGTATGTTTTCACTATTTCGATCATGCTTTTAAAATTATATGCTTCTAATAACTCCTTATTTTCATATTTTGAGAACGTTGCAAGTCAGATTGACACATCATCTTTTCACACCCATAAAAAATAATTCAAATATAAATATGACAATATATTTCATCAATGTGAGATAGTTTTCATGGGTTTAAAAGTTCATTGAATGATTTAATGTATCATTTTAAATAAAAATTCTTCGACATATCATGAAAACGACACTTTAGTATGACATGTTTTCAATTACTATATTTATGAAATCAGTTTATGGTTATATTTTTTTCATTTTACAGTAATACAAGATCGTTGTTTATTTACACTCATATGTGCATGTTTTTAAGGTCCATTATTTTCTAAGAACTCCTTATTTTCTATGTTTCAGTACAAAAAATGTCGTATTGATGTATTCTCTACTCATAGAAGTCAACTAAAAATATATGATAGATTTTATAATATTTAATGTAAATTTTAAAAAAAAAATTGGATAGTTTTAACAATCAATGGTGTTTTTATTACTGTAAATTACAAAAAATTATTTTTCAAACATCTAGAGAAAATGGGGCCATGGTATTCTATGATGTTAGTCACTAATGTTTAAAAATAAATATATGATTTTTCTTGTTATATCATTGAATTACGAGTGTTGGTACAAGAGGAATGTAGAGAACATGCAAAAATATCAAAGCGAACGTGCTGCAAAATAAAATCATTTCCCTCAAAACAAAAGTTGATGTGCAGCGACCCAAAAAAATTGTGAAGAATAATAAAATCTGTTATTAAAAAATATATGAATATTACGGCAATGGAAAATCCATGGGACTTAATCCTGAAGGATGGATCCACTAAATTATCAAGGTACATGGTAGAAACTCCCCAAATTTGAATGGAATATTTAATGTAATATTCTCAGAATAGAAATGTGGATTCAAATTTTTATAGAAAGAATAATTATCCTCATGAATAGGTGATAAAATTGGAATTTCTCAAATTATGACTGATGTGTAAAAATGAAGTAAGGAGGTGCCAAAAAAATCCCCCCTTGTACTGAAGTAGTGATCACCTCTAACCCTTCAATTAAACTGCTTGTCTCAAAATTTTCTCTTGGTAAACTCATGGTCTACATGTATGACCTATTTTCATCATTATTGATCTTGTCATTTTCTTACAATCTTGAATCAAGGATGTTGATGATCCAATTATATCCAACATCAGTATCTTCAAACCAACCTTAGAAAAATAAACTGTTTCCAAAAAAATAGAA
This sequence comes from Viscum album, assembly GCA_963277665.1. NCBI lineage: Eukaryota > Viridiplantae > Streptophyta > Magnoliopsida > Santalales > Viscaceae > Viscum > Viscum album. Next base: position 2,031,361,901 of record OY728164.1, read on the forward strand.
CACTAACAATAAAATAAAAAAAACATACATTTCTTGATTAAAATTGAGCTATTGAATAATATTTTTCATACACAAAAATTAATATCATGACTTCATTGTTGCAATATACTCAGACTCTATTGAAGATAAATAAACACATCTATGTAATCTAGTCTACCAACATACATATCCCCCTATAAATATTATCAAATATCCTTACATAGACTTCCTAGAATTGATATCTCCATCCATATTTGAGTGTGTATAAGAAGAAAGAATTGGTTACCCTTTTCTAAAACATAATATTATATCATAAATACAATAAAGATAATGAGAAATATACATCAATGCCCTCCAATTCTCACTACGTAGATTTTGTAGAAATGTACTACCACACAAACAACATGATCTATATCACATCTAGTAATTATTATTGCATACATAAAAAATGGTAAATGAATTAGGCATGTGTTGTGTCTCATTTCTCTATCTATCTTAATTAGTTGAAGGTCACTGAATGGAACATAGCTTAAAATTTAATGAATGTTGAGTTCTACCCACTTTCTATATATCCATTGAAATTTTTTGGAGAACATTATCATTGTATCTACATAAAGATAACCATAATTTATTATCCATCCTACCACAGGATATAAGAATTCCTCTAATATTTGATGTTAGGCCCATGTCACTCATCAAAAATTCCTGACAAAGATACTTATTCAATCTATCCATTCTAGAACCATCACAACAATTGAAATGAATATGATCAACATAAATAAACAATAATATAAAATCAACACCAATAAATATTATATCAAAAAAATGATCTGAATATATTTTCGAGGAAATTATAATGAAAAATGATAGATTCAACATAGTTTTACCATAATCTCATATGATGCATCAAACCATACAAACACTTATTTAACCTGAAGACATTATTTTCATCACTTTTTTTAAAAAACCTCTTAGTTGGATACATATAAATTTCCTACACTAAATATCCATGAAGTAAATCTATCATCACATTCGTATTCTCAATATGCATAAAAAATCTATTATCCAAACGAATAACAAAATGAATGGATGACATTTTGATTATAGGTGACATAATCTAATAAAAATAAATACCTTCCATCTGAAATAATACATTAACTACAATCCTTGCCTTGTATCATTGAATATATCTAGATTCTTCATTTTTAATATGATAAGTACAACAATTTTTCGAATCCCTCATACCTGTTGGTACCATTACAAGCTAAAAATTATTGTTTTCATGAAATGATTTTATGTTTCCATCAATTTCTGTAACCCATCTATTATTCTGTTCACATTACATCACATCATAAAAATATTATAGTTCTCCACCTTCAATGAGTGGCACATAATAATTAGGTGAATAATAGGTACAGAAAGTACGATGCTGAGATGACCTCTGTAGTGGATCCTCATGTTCAAGAATAACCCCTGGAATTGGATCATCAGAAATAATAGGAGCATTAAAAACATCAACACCAACATGTTCAATCTTTGCATCAATTTTTAAATTCAAAATGATCGTCAGAATCAATGATATATGAAAATATTTGAATCATAACATGAACCAAGACTAAAAAAGACATCAGAAGTTTGAGAAGTAGATTTTCTCTCTAATCAATGTATTTAATTTTCTCGTCCTTTTTTATCACTTCTTCAAAACATCAAAAAAAAATCAAAGGGGAATCATAGATCCTAGACCCAAACTCATCAGGTCTATAAAAAATAAAAATACACTATCATGCCATACCATCCATCTTCGATCTCTCATATCAAAGAAAATAAACATAATCAATATAAACAAAAACACATAAATGATCAGACCAGATCTCATTACCATACAAATAAATTTCAGGAGTGTGGGTATACAATGAAATTATAGGTGTTTAATCTTTAATATATGTATAAGTTTGTAATGACTCACCCATATAATTTCTATGAGTCATTCATTCCAAAATAAAACAGAAAACTTTTTCAAATAAATCCATGATCATCCACTCAGCTACATTATTATGATAAGGTGTCTTGGGAGGCATCTCCTGATGTTGAATACCCTTCGACCTATAATATTGATCAAACAGACCATAATACTCTCCCACATTTTCCGTGCCAATATTTTTCAATTTCTTTCTTGAATCTCTCCCAACAAAAACATGCAATTTCATAAAAAACTGAGCACATTTATTTTCGAATTCAAAACATAAATCCAATGATTACATGTGTAGTAAAAAATAAATGTAACCAAATAATGACCCCCAATAATATAATTAAATTTCAAAGGACCACAAACATCAAAATGTAATAATTTAAGTACCTTTGACTTCATGTGCATATAATGACTACTAAAAATCAATATTCTCTATTTTAAATATATACAATGACCACATGAATCCAATATAACAATATTAAAATCAATAAAAGAATTATATTATACAACCAGTAAATCCCTTTCACAATAATGTATCTTTGCCTCTTCTTCCATAACTAGGATGAAATACTACACTCAAAAATGAAAGTAGTATCAATAGGATCCAAATATCTTTTCCATTAAAATCATAAATTATTTTTCCCAAGATCCACAATCAATGATCTCTGGTAATTCTTCCAATATAAATCATCAAAAATATAGATTAACCCTTCATCATCAAGAATTCTTGTAGAAATAAGATTTAACTGATTCTCTGGCGCATGTTGAACATTCTTCAAAATCATATAACTTCTTGTACTAGTCTCTAAAAAATTTTCATGATTCCTACATCATCATCACATTTATAATTACGCATCATCGAAATCTCTAAATAACCTAGTTTTTATGATGCAAAGAACTCATTATTTCATTTCACTTGAAAATTGAAACCACTTTTAATAACTGATAAAGAATCATCTGAAGTAATATTAATAGAGTCATAAATAATAACAAGATCACCCCTGTAGTGGTGATGACATGATCATCTCCCACACTATTTTTCTTCTTTTAAGTTTCCTTCATTTTATTTTATCTTTTAAAATAGTAGAAATACTTCATATCATTTTATTTCTTACCATAATGATGACATTAAAAATATCACTACTCTGACCTAGATTTTCTTATTTCCTTTTCCCTTAAATCAACTACTCTGTCCTTGGTCATGGATTGTATCCCAATTATTTGAGGCTAAAATCTATAAAGATGATTTTTTCTTATGTGCGTCTCCAAAAAACTTCATTAAAAACATCTAACTTAAAAAAATTAATTTCACCACATCATTAAGAGCACATCTGGTTAGATTAAATTGTAAATTATTCTGAGAAATTGTTAAAGTGTTAATAAACAATATAGTCAAAACATCATCATCAAAATTGATAAACGAGTGAAGAAATTTATCCCATAAACAATGTTATTCAATAAATTATTCAGAAATTGATTTACTATATTGTTACCATAGATTCATTATTTTTTTGAGAAGAAAAAAATTAATTCATTTTATCATATAAGTGTATTTTGTCTTGATTTTCTACAGCAATGTTCTGGTATCAGTGATATTCACAATGCAGTTCATCATTTTGTCATTAAACATTTGGTTAATGAAAACACAAACCATCACATAATCGAACACCCATTCTTCATCTGATATCCTTTATGGATTCTGGGTACTTCACAACAGAGGATTCATTCACTTCAAAAAAATCTGATCCTTCATTTAAAGTTGCCACAATTTTTTGTTGGTACCATTCAAAAAAATCAACTGACTATAAATGGAATTCATAAAAAATATCAAATAAAAAATCCCTCTAATACCGTATATTTGGAATTCATAAAAGAGATGAATGAAAAAGAAATCAAAAGTGTAGAAAAATTAACCACCATTCACTAAGTAGAAAAGTGCATGTAGAACAACCCAAAAATAAATCTGTAGAATAATAGAGGATGACAGCAAAAAAATTGAGATGGAAAATACAAAAAGGGAAACACCCATGAGATGTTGTCTAGAAAGGGGGGATCCACTAAAGAAAAAAGGAACCTGGTACAAACTACCAAAAATGGATGGGATATCAAAAATAATTATTAATAATAATTAAATTTAATCAAAGATGAAGAGTATAAAAAATTATAGGTCAAGAAAGTCAATCAGCAAATGAGATTTCCCTTAGTAATGTTGTCGTTTTAAATTTTTTGTTGTTTCTCGTTATAAAAGGTTGAAATATAGGTCAAAATGTGTCCCCACTTCAATATTTTCTCCATGTGAAGATGAAAAATTTTCAACCCAATACATGACAATTTTTAAACTTGTTTCACTGAACTGTGTGTCCCTATTTGGGGTAGGATCCCAACACCATGCTCTATTGTTTAGTTTTCACTATGTGGCTCACAGTTTGAAAATAAATTTTTTTGAACAACTCCTTATTTGGTTAGATCATGAACATCACATGTCATATTAATGCATCATCTTCTCAAATATTTTAGAAAATAATTCCATTATAGTTTTTAAAATATTTCACATTAGTTGGAGATCATATTATATATTTTTAATCCATAGAATCATGTTTTAGTTTCTTAAATTACTAAAGTAGTGTTTTTGATCATCTCAGAAAAACAAATATTCAATTTCAGGTGACGTTAATTCATATATTTCAAAAATAAATATATATTTTCTAATTATTTCATATTAATATGATATCATTTTGTTGGTTTTCAGTTTTTATGAACATTATTAACAACTATCATTTTCTATGAACTCCGCATTTAGACAGTTTGAGCACATCACAAAATAGATTGATATGTTGTCTTCCCACACATGTAAAGAAATCTATGAAATCTATCATAAAACATCATATCAATTAGAGATCATTTTCTTTCACTTTGACCATCTAAATAATGTTTAATTGATTTGAATTACTAAAAATGCATTTTTAGTCATCTCTTCCAAAAAACACCTCTCTTTTACGAGGCATAAGCTCCTATATGTAAAAAATAAATGTATTATTGTGTTAATATTATTTCATAGTAATATAATTTCATTTGGTTGGTTTTCACTCTCGGAAAGACATTTTTTATTTTTTTGGTATATAGTGGTGTGTTATGTAAATTATTAATCAAAATTTATCGTATTCTCAAAAGAAGATTTATCCGGCTCCATGATCCAACTATATGAAGTTATTTAAAAAATCACATTGTATATTTCTACAGTTCTGATTAACTATTTGTCTTCCAAAAATGGAAGATATTTATTTTATTTTTATTTTTAACAGATATTTTTTGGAAATCCAAATCACCACATGATGAGTGGTCCATTCCATCCAATTAAAAAAACATTTTCATTTTAAATAATTTATGCTCAAAATTTATAATATAAATATAATCAAACATAATCTTAAAACATTGTCCAAAAAAGTTAATTTAACTTAAAAAAATTGTCAATAAAATAATAAAAACAATAAATTTACTGAAAGAAATGTTATCAGAAAAAATTAATTAAATGTTATTTATTGAAACAATAATAATTTTTTTGCATTGAAAATTCATTTTTTTAAATTTTTTATAGATTTTTTTTTATTTTAAATTGATTTATATTTTATTAGTAACGTTTCAAAATTTCGTTTATATATTATTTTAAAATATTAATTTATAGGATCTCAAAGTCACCTATATGATTTATTATTGTATTTCAAGTAAGTTATTTTTTAATATTATATCTTAAAAATTATTAATACAATCAAAATGTAAATAAATACAATGAGTAAACATATAAAAATTGATTAAAAATAAAAATATTCCTATTTCTAATAATTTTTCTAATGAAAACCCATTATTTAAAAAAAATACATTAACTCTTCAAAAAAATTAATGTCATATTTTTTATTATGTATAATATTATTAATTGCATTATTATTAATTATTATTAATTATATTATTATTATATATTATAAATTTCACTATTAATAAATTTTAATTATATAGTTAAATATATAAAATAATTCCAACAATAATTATGAATAATGGTGTAAATAATATTATTAATAATGTTACAAATAATGTATCTAATAATATCCATTTAACCATCCATGCGTTAAAAAAATAATGTATCATATAATACAATTAAACATTAATATTAACTAAATTAAGAATTTAAAAAAAAATAAATATTAATAATAATGTTATTAATAAATAATTAAATAAGTAATAATAAAACAAACACCAAAACACAAATATAATCAATAATAATAATAATATATTTAAAAAAATCATGAAAGAAGGACTCTATCCGGAGTAACATCATCATTAGAAATTTACTAAAAAATATGTATTTTAAAAAGGGACATTTCATTTAGAAGGAACTCTCTATAAGAGAGACTTCATCATAAAATTTCTAAACATGATACTCTCTGAGAGAGTGCCCATTATTATATAAAAACTTTATTTGATTCCATAAGTAGTTTTATAATTCATTTATCGAAATATCTATTTTGGAAAAATAATTAATTTCCATTATTTGGGAAAATTACCCATAAACAAAAAGATTCCCCATGATAACCTCCACAACACCACCATCTATTATGCATCATTCCACTCAGTTGGTACGTATCAGATATGATGATATGAATAGTTGAGGGACTCGTCACAAAATACCTGGCATCCAGTAGGCTTCCTTCTTAGTAGTCTCCTCCACACCAATTTCCCCAGATGCCATGATAATGAATCTAGGCTAGTTCATTCATAATTTTAAACCCAAAACATCTTGGTCCTCCATATATATTTTATTTCCAGCTTCTGGATTGAGTCATCCATCACATACAGTCGGTGGTAGTGGAAACAACCATCTTCCTCCATGGTTTTGAGATACTATTTTATGTGAAAATTGATATTATATTTTTTTATGTCAATTTTTTATTATTTATGCATATTGTTTAAAAAACATATTATAATTATTAAAAAATTATTCTATACTGGTTTTTTAGAAAAGCGGCTTCTACATAAATTTTTAATTGATGTAGTTTCTAAAAAATAACCCACCTTATATTACATAACATGAAATAAATTTACATAAAAATATTTGAATTGAAAATTAAAAGTGATATTTATAGGTCAAAGTGGGTTTGAATGAAATGGAATCTAATGAATTCTCATCATGTATCCATGAGTGAAGAAATAACAGGGGCATTGTATTGGTGAAACCCTAGAGTGAGTAGAATCTGAAAGGATTGAGAAAGGAAGAAGCAAGCAAATCATGTTTATGAGTTTCCATGGATGAAGAACTGTAGACACCGTCATTGGAATTCCAGAGATACTCTCACAAACCATTCATCCCCATACAATTCATTATTATTAAAAATTTATATAATTTATAATAAATTTTATCATTTTATTCAAAAATTATTTAACTAATATTTTTATAATTAATTTATAAGAATATTTTTATGTTATATATATTTCATTATTTCATTTTATTCAAAATGTTATCATTTCTAAAAAGCATTGATAAAGGATCCATGTATGGGCTCTAAAAAATCACTGATATATGGATCCATTTATATGTAGTAAAAACGCACTGATAATAGGTCTCCTTTATTAATGCCTTTTTTTGAAATGATAAATACCACCTTTATCAGTGATTTTTTCAAGAATTGACAAATGAATGTGTTCATAAAAACAAGTTTTATATTAGTTATAACATATGAAATTGTAATTTCTTTTTACAAATAACATTTTTTGATAAATTTATTTATTTTAATTTTTTTGGAATTAATGTTATTTTCAATTTAATTTCAATTGTACAATTGGTTTTTGAAATATAATGTATGAACCCGGATGTTCTCTTCATGTATGTATTTCCTTTTCTGGTCATTTTTTTGGAAAGTGGAGAATATGGAAATTTTAAAAGTACACGCCATGTACTATATAAGTACATGCCATGTATTGCGATGTTGCCAGAGGTCGTGTGTTGGTCGTGTCATGGCCACACAGACATCCAAGTAGGGGTGACTTGGAGGCTGCCTAAAGTGGAGTACAGAAATGGAGAGTACACATTGTGTACACCAAAAGTACATGTTGTGTACTTTATTTTTTTAATTAAATGCATCGGGGTCGCATCTAATCACCATAACGGACTTCTTTTAGGTCATATTTGTCTGAGGGTGTCGAGAAACCGCGAATCATCGACAAGCCCCTAAACCTCAATCTGTCCTCTGATTCGAACACTAGTGAGTACGTTAGAATCACAGTGGTGAGTTCTCTCTTCTCATTGATCATTATTTCCCAATTCCATCTCTTTTCCATGTTGTCATGGGTTAAATGTTTTATACATTTTTGTAGATATTCGATATTCTAAGGCGATTCAATCCTTGCGATTCAAGTATATCGATCTCCTAAAGTCATGGTGGGTGGTTTGTTCCTTTCTGTATAAATTCTTTGAGTATTTTGTGAAAATTCCTACAATACCCTTGAATGGTGTATTGTGTGTTTACCATTTTATTCCATAGTGATTTTCTTATTTTCCTGTATTCTAGAGTAGATGATTTTTTTGTGTCTTGGGATAATTGTTAGGCTTTGGAAGTGTTTTCCATGCATGTTATTGCATTTTTGGACTGTTGGGTCCATTTAACATTTTACTGCTATTGTTTTCCCATGCCTAGTATTACAAGATGGTGTGACTGTATTTCTATAATAATTAGATGTTGTAGAATGCTAGCCATATATTTCTTGAGGTTACATTGGCCATTACGAGATTTGATATTTTCTGACAATACAAAGGGCTACGGGAACCTAGTGTAGTAGACCTTAGGGATAATGGATGTAATGACTTCTCCAGAGTGTCTTTGTCATACGATGAGAGACCACTGGGGGAATTGAAGTTGAGTGATTCATCGGAGTGTCAGTAGTTCCTCGATGTGGGCCACAGGGGGAATGATACGTTGATTGCATCCTTAGAGTGCCTTTAGTACGATATGTGACAATTGGGGGAATTGACCATGAGTTCTTCCCCATAGAGTCTATTCTTTAGCTGAACCAAATGGGTGAGACTGTGTGTTCATCCTAGAGTGTTTCTATTACTTGTTGGTTGAACCATAGTGGTTAGGCTATAAGGACTAACCAGAGGGTTTCTTGTTTGTTCTACTTTATTGAGTTGCTGCTTACTTGTTTGTAAATTATATACTAGAAAATGTGTATTGTTTAATAATTTTTTGTACATTTACCTTCCATATATTCACTGACTATTAGGCTCTGATAATCGGATGGTTGCATACTAGGATTTTTTCTCACACTCTATTTGGGTCATTCTTTTGGGCCTAAACACATTATATAGTAGCAGGTAATGATAAGGGCAAGCGCCCTTCGACTTCCGGTTTTTGATTGTTGTGGAGTTGGAGAGCATGTGACCAAGATATGGCATTTGAGGCTGAGGAGTTTAGCTGCTTTATTTTTCACTTTGGTTTAGCACTGTTGTATTCCATCGTTGTGACTTGTTTGGTTATTTTCCTGGAAATGTATGTATGATGCATCATTTATGTATATATATTATCTCCAGTTGTTTACTTTATCATTATATTGTTGTTACTATTGTTTGGTATTTACTTCTTCCATTGTTGTATGTATTTGTGTACTTCCACTATGTACTCTGCCAATGGGGGCATAGTTTCCCCACTATCACACCCAAGGCCCTAGCTTCTAGTCGGCAGCCTCTCGCGTTTGAGGAAATGTGCTTGAGTCTATGTTACCAATCGGCTACGGGGCACCTCTGGATGGCTCCCAGAACCAGGACGTTACAATGTGGTATAAGAGAAATTTAATTTCTTGACATACTGTTTAGAGACTAAAGCTAGGGATTTGATGGAATAGGTACTTGGTAATATGTTCTTCCTGTGAGTAGCTAAACTGTGTATAGGGAAAATCCATACTACCTCGTTTATTCCAATTTTACTGGTTTGAAAATTTTACAGCTGATTTTATTTCACAGTTTGGTTATTCACAGGCTTTTTGATTTTAACGTTGTTGTTATTGAGGTTCTATTTCTGTCGAAACCCGATGAGATGAGGATATTCCATCTCATGAATCATATAAGAACTTGTTAGTAATCACATGCATTGAATTCATTCCATGCCACCTAGGATGAATTATAAATTTCATGTTGTAGTGATAGATGTTGTGTATAATATGCATGTTGTTGTGATAGATGACTTGATAAAAATATCTGATTCTTGTTATAGTACTTATTGTGTAAAGTTTTACATGAATGAATGCCAGATTTTGGTTCTTGAGGTGTTATGGGCCCTCTTGGAACTGAATTTGTTGGATCATTGGCTTGTTTACCTTGTTTGAAACTTATTAAAGTAGTCAAAAATTTATTGCCAGGGAGTATGGGACCTTACAAATCATAATTTGGCACATTCAGTGTTTTTTTCAGTGTTTTCTGGGCTCTAGAGTAGTTTCGGAGGCTTACTATCATTAAAACCCCAAAATACACGCCGTGTAGTTTTGAATACACGCCTTGTGTTCTTTTATTCGGGGAGAAATAGTTTTTCTTAAATACACGCCGAGTATTCTCTAACAGTGTCACATGCCATGTGGGAAGAGACATGGGATATATATAATCACGTGGGAACACGCTGTGTACCGATTGTACACTATGTGAATGGTAATCATATTAGTTAGGTCGTGTAGTTAATAACACGGTTGGTGGAGTCTCTTCTTATTCACGTCATGTCTACCTTGAACATGTTGTTTTTTATGGTCTAGGTACCTATCCATGTCACGAACAACACAAGTCAGTGTTATCCTTTCGCATACACACCATTTCTGTTAGGAACACGCCGTGTGGTTCGAGCCATGTGTCTGACCGTGTCACTAATAACACCAGACAGGTGAAGCTTATTGGGTACATTTCATGTCTACCTTGAACATGGTATGTAGCTATTTCTTAGGAGATCCATGTGGCTTAAGGGTGTAGAAGGACTCAGGTAGGGAAAGAGGATTTAGGTACATCTCGTGTGTAAGGATAACAAGCTGTGTATTTGGTGTGTTATACATCCAGTTTTGGAAAAAGTGCACGAACATATAAATGACCTAAGTGAACACTCTGTGTAGTCTTTATACACACTGTGTAATAATGATTTTTAAATTTTGACTGCTTTCGTTCCCTTGTTCCCTTCTTACACTCCTGGATTTCATTCCATGGTAATGTGATCAAAAGTGTTCATTTGAAGGTGAAGAGTCATGGCACCGACATGTCCTCCGGTTGTACGTCAGTTGTCGGGCGTTGATCAGATGCCGAATATGGCTGATCAGGGACATCCCAAAGATCCTATTATTGTGACATCCTTGGAACCAGCAGTGATACCAGTTATAGGAGCTGATGCGCAGTTTGGGGAAGACTTCTTGAGGATCATTTCGACCTTCCTGGGAGCCCCGCCTCCTGCCTCGACTATGGAAGCCTTGACGCAGGTTTTCCAGAAGCAGCATCCTCCCACCATCAAAGAGGAAGGAGGACCTCAAGCTGCAGAGTCTTTACTGAAATCCATGATGACGATCATCGAGAATCTGGAGATGTCTCTAGAGAGGCGGGTCAAGATCTCGACCTCCATGTTATGAGATTCCTCCAAGAGGTGTTGTGACATGATCTCACATGTGGTTCATCAGCAGGTCATGGCGTGGGAAGATTTTCAGCATGTCTTTTATGACTAATTCTATCCGAAGACCCTGTGGGCCGATCAAGACTGGGAGTTTATGAGTTTGGAATAGGGTACTCTTTTCGTCATAGTGTATTCCTCCCATTTCACTGAGCTTCAGCGTTTGACACCCCTCCTGGGCAGAAAAGGATTGTTCTTGGAAAGGATGTTTGGGGATGGTCTCAAACGGGAGATCCGCTCGTAGGTGAATATCATTAGGCTGACATATATCGCTTCCATCTTCAACCAGGTACTGATTACGAAGCGCAATCTAAGCGATTCTAGAGCAGAGTGTCAGGGCAGTTCTGCTTCCAGAGATAGGGATTCACTAGCTGATAGCAGGATGCGCCGTAGGGAGTCTACCCACAATGATCCGAGATAGTGAGACATATCTTCAAGTAGCCAGGTCGTATGCTACCATTGAGGATGGGATGGAAAAACTAGGACACAGTGCTAGATAAACCCAGTGGAGAGCCTATCTTGAGGGACGATGGATCACTTTCAACGCTTCTGTTAGGTTTTCTCACCAGTATCTGGTGATATGGGTTTATCCTTGACTCCTCATTCAAGAGCAGTGCCACCAATTTCTCACTAGTCTGGGAACTGGAGTTCTTCTGGTTGTTCGTTTCGAGGTGGAGGTTGAGGCCATGGTGGTCAGCCACCAGCCTTTCAAAGATAGTATGTTGGATTAGCTTAGATCGGTCAGGTAGGTTCATAGGGTCATGGTACAGGTCATGATTTTGCTGTGGTGCAGAACTAGTATGAGTAGGATCCCAGACCCTCTACAGTTCAATGTATGTTATTAGTAGCCTCAGATTTTTCTTCTGCCCTTTTTGATACAGGGGCTTCCCATAACTTTATGTCTTTTGCTGTTGTGGATAGCCTTGTGCTCTGCATCTTTTCCTCTACCAATACTTTGACTCGAGACACACCATTGGGGACTACTATGACTGTTGTATTCCATTGTAAGGAGTGACCTCTAGAGGTTGTTGGGTATCACTTTCTATGGGATATCTATCTCCTAGAGATGAAAAAATATGGTTTCATTCTCGGAATAGACTGGATAGATCCATTCTATGTAGTCATAGATTGTTATCGCCGCAAGGTGAGTTTCATATCACCGAAGGGTTGATCTTTTCTTCATCTAGGCGAGTGGGATTTTTAGGCGAGTAGAGCAGGACCCAAGCATCCTGGGCTTGGTGGAGTTACAGATTAGATTTTCAGTCTGTATCTAAATGACTAGGGTATTTCGCAGTTAGACATTCCTCCAGTGGTGGATCATTTTAGGGATGTCTTTCTAGAGGACTTTTCAGGTTTGCCTCCAAAGTGTGAGGTATAGTTTTCTATTGTTCTTGTTCCTGGAGTGGTACTGGTGTCCATTCCACCTTATAGGATGGCTAGATTAGAGTTACAGGAGGTCAAGATAAAGTTTGAGGAGTTGCAGGAAAGGGTTTCATCCAACCCAGTATTTGTCCTTGGGGTTCACATGTCCTATTTGCGAAGAAGGTGGATGAGACCCTTAAGATTTTTGTGAATTATTGGAAGCTGAACCAGATGACGGTCAAGAACTGATATCCCTTGCATAGGATTAATTTCCTCTTTGATCAGTTTCGAGTATCCTGGGTGTTCTTGACGATTGATTTGAGGTCCGGTTACCATCAGTTCCACGTTAGACCATCAAATATACCTCTTACAGCTTTTCGGAGCATGTATGGTCCATATTATTATATGGTTAAGCCATTCAGCCTCATGAACGTGCATGTAGATTTCATGTCACTACTGAATCATGTTTTCCATCCATACTTAGACTCTTTCGTGGTGGTCTTCGTGGACGATATATTGGTGTACTCTCACACATTCCACGAACATGCTACTCATATTGAGATCGTTTTGAGTACAATGAAGAAGCATCAGTTATATGATAAGATATCAAAGTGCCACTTTTGGATGTATTAGATTCACTTCGTGGGTCATGTTATCTCAAAACAAATGTATTAGTAGAACTAGAAAAGTGAGAGAAGTAGTTTCCTGGGAATAGCCGAAGAACGTCTTTAAGTTGCAGAGTTTTCTAGGGTTGTTTGGATACTACATACATTTCATACAAGACTTTTCCTGATTAGAAGCACCGCTGAAGGGTCTGACCAAGAAGGCTGTGAAGTTCTTATTGTCAGATTCTTCTGAGTCATCTTTTCTAGAGCTGAATGGGAACATGAATTCTGCACCAATACTAGTCTTTCTAAAGCCATGCAAAAGCTATATGGTCTTCTATGATGCTTCAAGAATTGGTCTAGGAGCTGTGATTATGCAGGGAGATGGAGTCATTTCGTACGGGTCTTGGCAGATGAGGCCACATGAGAGGAACTACCTGACGCAAAATCTGGAGCTGGATGACATTGTTCATGCCTTACGCTATTGGAGACATTATCTTTTAGTAGAGAAATTTTTATATTTCACCAACCACAAGAGTCTCAAGTACATCTTCACTCAGCGTTATCTGAATTTTAGATTGCTTAGGTGGGTTGAGTACATTCAGTCCTTTAATTTTAAGCTTGCCTATACGCATGGGAAAGGAAACACAGTGGCTGATGCGTTGAGAACCAGGAATCATATATCGGCAGTTCGGGTGGCTAGCAGTGAGTGAATTCTTATGGCTCTGTTCTCTGAGATGCATCTGGAGGTGCACGACTGATAGGGGAAAACGTTTATTTCTTCTGTGTCTGTTACCTCTATTCTTCTTGAATGAGTTCAAATGAGGAAGTTGTCAGATTCTGAAGACCTAGTCCTACGAGAGAGCATGTCACAAGAGGAAACTATTCCAGGGTGGACCATAGGCGAGTATAAGAACTTGAATTTCCAAGGACGTGTATGGGTGCCAGCAGATATATGTGAGGATCTGATGCAGGATTTTCATTCCTCAGTTTGGCATGTTCATTCTGGAATCACCAAGATGTATCGAGACCTACATCATCAGTATTGGTAGCTAGGTACGAAGTGGGATCTTTCTAGTTTCGTCATGAGGTGTTCCAATTTTCAGTAGGTGTAAGTAGAGCATCGGCGACCAGCATTTCTTTTATAGAAGCAACCCATTCCCAAGTGGAAGGGGAACGATGTCATGATGTATTTCGTGATGGGGATGCCAAGGTCTCCTCAAGGGAAAGACCCAGTTTATGTTGTCATTGACAGACTCATGAAGGTTGCACATTTCTTTCCAATCAAGGAGACCTTTAGTGTTGACGAGCTGGGATTGTTGTAAATCTGTGAGATTGTACATCTACATGGAGTTCCACTCTCAATCGTTTAAGACCAGGATGCAGATTTGACTTCTCGATTCTGGCATGGGATTCAGAAGTCTTCGGGAACACATGTACATTTGATTATAGCTTTCCGTCTACAGAATGAAGGCCAGTCTGAGCGTATGATTTAGGTGCTTGAGGTCATACTCTGAGCATGCATTCTGATCTTTTAAGGATCTTGGGAGAAGCATTTTCCTCTTGAGGAGTTCTCCTAAAATAATAGTTTTCTAGAATTTATTGAGATGGAAACATATGAGGCATTGTATAGTAGGTTATATCGATCACCCATATGTTGGTTGGAGGTAGGAGAGGCAGCTTTGCAGGGACCTCGTCATTTTTAGGAGACCATAGAGTAGACAGAGTTGATTTGGAAGAGGATGGCTACTGCACAGTCCTGACAGAAGTCGTATGCTGATCAGCGGAGATGAACTCTAGAGTTCGAGGTTAGGGATCAGGTTTTCTAGCATGTCACACCATGGTTAGGGAACAAGAGGGTTAGGATATAGGGTAAGCCTTCGCCGAGGTACGTCAGACCGTTTGAGGTGTTGGAGAGTGTTGGATCGGTTGCATATCTTTTGTAGTTACCTCAGGGGTACTGGGCTATGCATGATTTTCTTCACGTTTCTTAGCTCCGACGTTACTTTCAAGACCCATCTTATATTTTTCAACCCGAGGAGGTTGAGCTTGATGTGGATGCATCATTCGAGGAGCATCCTATCTGGATTGTTGATCGTAGTACAATGGTTCTCTGTGGTTGGTCTGTTCCTCTGGTACGGGTGCTATGGCAGCACGGGCGGGTATTGGACGAGACTTGGGAGATAGAGGATGATGTACGATCGAAGTGGCCAGTGTTGTTTGGGGTTTCTCCCTCTATTCCGTGCTAAGGAAATTTAGGGATGAATTTCCTTAATGGGGGAAGTTTCTAATAACCCAGATCTTCTTTTCATGTATGTTTTTCCTTTTCTGGCCGTTTTTTGAGGAAAAGAGTAAAATCTGGATATTTTCAAAGAACATGTCGTATACTTTATAAGTACACGCTGTGTACTGTGATGCCACTAGAGGCCGTGTGATGGCAGTGTGATGGCCACACACATTTCCATTTAGGGGTGACATGGAGCCACCTAAAGCGGAGTGCGGAAAAGGGGAGTACACACCTGTACTCCAAAAGTACATGTCATGTATTTTCTTTTTCTTTCATTAAACGATTCGGGGTCACATCTAATCGCCAGAACCGACTTCATTTAGGTTATCTTCATCTGAGAGTGCCGAGCAGCTGCGAATCTTCGACGAGCCCCTGAACCTCCATCCATCCTCCGATTTGAACACTAGTGACTGCATTGAAATCACAGCGGTGAGTTATCTCTTCTCCTAGTGCATTGTTTCCCAATTCATTCTCATTTCTATGTTGTCATGGGTTGAATGTTTTGGACGTATTTTTAGATCATTGAATTTATAAGGTGATTCAAGCTCTGTGGTTCAATTATATTCATCTCATGACATTAAGGTGGGTGGTTTGTGCCTTTCTCTAAAATGCCTTTAAGTATTTTCTGCGAATTCCACCAATACCCTTGAACAAGGTATTGTGTATTTCACATTTTAGCCCTATTGATTTCATGTTATTCTTGTATTCTAGAGTAGAGTATTTTTTATTGTGTCTTGGGCTAATTATTATGCTTTTGAAGAGTTTTCCAAGCACGTTCTTTCAGGATTGGAAAATTGGTTGAAGTTACTATTTACTATTATTGTATTCTGATGCCTAGTATTGTAGGATGTTGTAATGATAGTTCACTAATGCTGAGATGCTGTAGAATGCTATACAATTAGTTCATGAGGTTACTTTGGCCGTTACTCAATGCGATACTTGATGACTTTACACTGGGCTGCGAGAACCTAGTGTAGTATACCATAAAGAGAATAAACGTAAGGGATTCTCTAGAGTGTATTTATAATACGATGTGAGAAAAAAGGGGGAATTGATGTTGAGTGCTTTTTTAGAGTGTCTGTAGTTCCTCGACGCGATCCACATGTGGAATGAGACGTTGATTACTTCCCCGAAGCGCCTTTAGTACCATACGAGACTATAGGGGAAATTGATTGTGAGTGCTTCCCCAAAGAGTCTATTAATTTGCTGAAATAGAGGGGTGAGACTGTGTGTGCCTCCCAGAGGGTTTCTAGTACATGTTGGGTGAACAATAGGGGTTAGGCTATGAGAACTAACCAGAGGGTTACCTGTTATTTCTACATGCTTGAGTGGCTGCTTACTTGTTTGTATATTATATACTAGAAATTGTCAATTGTTTAATGATTTTTTGTACTTTTTCCTACCATATATTCACTGACTGTTAGGAACAGATCTTCAGGTGGTTGCCTTCTGGGATTTAGTCTTACACCTTGTTTGGGTCATGCTTTTGGCCCCAAACAGATTATATTGTTTTAGGTTTAGATAAGGGAAAGCGCCCTTTGACTTCAGGTTCTTGATTTTTGTGGAGCTGGAGAGCATGGGACCATGCTATGGCTTGCGATGCTGAAGAGTTTATTTGCTTTATTTTTCACATTGGTTTAGCACCGTTGTATTCCAGCATTGTTACTTTTTTTGATGTTTTCCAAGACATGTATGTATAATGCATCATATATATATATATATTCTCCATTTGTTTCCTTTATCATTCTTCCCCTGTTACTGTTGTTTTTTATTTACTTCTTCCGCTATTGTATGTATTTGTGTACTTCCACTATGTACTCTTCCAATGTGTCCATTGTTTCCCCACTATCACATCCAAGGCCCTAACTGCTAGTAGGTAGCCTCTAGCTTTGGGGGAAATGCACATGAGGCCATTTGACCAACCGGGTACGGGGTGCCTCTGGGTGGCTCCCAGAACTGGGACGTTACATATAATTTAGATTTTATTTATAAAATATTTTATGCGAATTTATTATTTGACGTGAAAAGGTTCTGTTTTTATTCATTAATGTTTGTGCCATGTAAATTAACTTTGTATTTTTATATTTGTGAAATTATTTTAATTTTCAATCAGGTTTTATATTTTCATTCATTATTTTATGTTTAATTTATAGTGTTCTTGTTGTTTATATTTTACAAGCTGTAATAATTAACTACATTAAAATTAATAAGTTTGTTGTGTTTCTAGTGAGCGACCTTGAAAAAATATAAATATTTAACAATTTGTAAAATCACTAATAAATTAAAAATATTAAATAAACTGATAAATAGTTATTAAAAATGACAATAGTTTCAAAAAAATAATAAACATAAAATAATAAATTATACAAAATATTGTGGTATAAATACAAAAAATTTGAAATTTTAAAGAACTAGGTAACTCCAAATGCATATAAACTGTATATTATATTAACATTTTAAATGAAATATTTGATATGAACATAAAGATGATTAATTAACTAAATATTTAATTGAATTTATTAACATAAAAATTAATAATATTTATAAAATATGACAAGAAAAATAATAAAAATAGTAATAATAATAGTAATAAAATTATTAATAGATAATATTTATTATTAGAAATATGATTATATAGTAAATAATTATAAATTATATTTTTATAAACAATATCCATAAATAATAACATTATTATTATATGCATTACATTATTATAAAGAATTCAATATAATGACATCATTTTAATGACATTATTATAATGAATTCATTAAAATAACATCATTATAATGAGTTATTTATCATTATATTCATAATATCCACAGATTATTTTCCTAGCATTATTATTCATGTTCAAGTTCATGGATTCATGGATTTTATTTGTATCTATGTGGGTATTTCATTCTATTTAATTAATAAAAATAATTATAGTGATATTCATTAATATATAAAATATAAATTCAATTACATTACATAAGTAATATTGATGAGTTAACTATTAATACATTTAATTATTTATATATTAATAAATAATTTTTTTTTGAAATTGTAATCAATACAATAATAATGAAATTATTAATGAGATAGTTAATATTAACTTTGTGCATTGATTTTTAAGAATAATAATTAAAATAATAATGATGATGATTCACATACTAACAATTATTAATATTATAATAATGAATTTGTTATAATGAATTTGTTATCGTGAATTTATTAGTCTAGCTATATTATTATTATTCAATATGCATTTATTTTTTTTTTGTATCTGAGTGGAGATATAAAATGTTGGCTTGGGTGAAAATTATATAAGGATGTCATGAAAAACTAATATCTCCTCATAATCCCCTTAAGAATTAAAGCCAAGGATCTCCACATCCCCCTGAAAATCATTATTTTCCTAGTACTCAGACTAATGTGGGCTAGCCTGACCTTATGGGTAGTAGGGTTAGGTATCCATATCATTGCTGATCATGTATCCTTTCATGAAATTTATGAGAGGTTGATGTTGGTGCACACTAGGAGCTACCTTGATGACAAAGCGGTAGAGACATGGTTTCATATTTTCAAAAGAAACATGAATTTCCTTGAGGCATTATACCCCGATGAAGACAACTCATACCATGTGGTTTCCAACCACATCAACGACCTCAGAGACGACAATTTCATGGATTCCTACCTAGGTTATGCCCCATTGTCATAACTCTATCATCATTCTCACAAATTGGAGGTGGGTAAATGTATCAACGATGATAGTTTGACATAAAACATCGATTGGATGGAAAATGGGGATGTAACCCCTATAAAGTGTTATCACACCTACATATGTAATAGGGGATTTCATGTAGTGGCAACCATGGAGGGGATCAGCAAAATCATAACTGGTCAGATTAGGTAACTCTTGGTGAAGCTTCTCATTGACTGCACATCCAAAAATTACTACTGCAAAGGAGGACCAATAGTATGGGATCTGTCATATATTGTCGAACACTAGGAAATCAGAAAATATGCTGATCACCCATAACAGGCTAGGGAGAATAACAGTAACTACCAGTTGACATCCTCTACAGCCATTTTTGGTCGCTTCCAGTCCATGCCATCAATGAGCAAGGAATAGATGCTGGAATATGTGTCTTGACAAATTGTGTCTCTGGTGATAAATATGAGTTGTTATGATTTTTGGTACTACAATGTTGACACCTTCGCCAATTAATACTCCAGTAATCTTACACATATGGTGATGATGGTCGGATATGAGATTATAGAGGATAGCATATAATATTAGGTGATAATGACCTCGTGAGGGAGAGGTGGGGTTATGGTGGATACATGAAACTATAGTGGTTCGCGGTATACCCACATAGTCTGTGTGTTGTGGCCATGTATTTATCCATCGTGGGTTATCTATGTCTTGACACAACTTTATGTATCAGCTATATCCCCATATCTCCCCCATGAGTTCTTTATCTCTCAATATATCATGTTATCCTAATTCATCCCATAACTAACCATCGTCGTCACGGGGGGTCATGTTGTTGGAGTATTTGTCGTCGAAGGTGTCACCACTCTTGTAACTGAATTATGACCTATTAACATATATCACCACAGACACTGTCTACCGAGACACGACATGTAGTAGAGATTCCTTAATATTGGTTAGAAAGGACTGGAAGCCACTGATGGTATCTGTAGGGGAGTCCTACTAGTATTTATAGGTTTCGTCCATGGCTGAGTATGAGTAAGCATACTCTATGGTGATACCATGGTGTTGGAAGACATTTTCCCAAGCTTGTAACATGGTTTCACCTTTGCTATCATCATTTTCATATGTGCATCCGATGAGTTGATGCTATTAGAGTGACCCAACCAGACCAGTTATGATTTTGGTGATCCATTATTGGGCCTCCACTATAAAAAAATTCACACCAACATCCATGGTTTTTTGATCGTTTCTGGTGGTCAAAGCATTATGTTCCCTTAAATATACATTTTTCAGCATGCTACTATCACCAGTATTTATAGCCACTTTTATATATTGGGTAGGGTGACAGAAAGATGATGATGAGACATAGCCCAGGTAGGAGTCCGCAAACTCATCTTTTGATCCAAAAAAGGATATTCTAATGCCACCAGTTGAAAATTTTAAAAAAATCAATGATAATGGAGTACCTTTATGAGTGCTTTTTAGGGATAATAAATGTACCCCAATTATCATGGAATATTTAGTAGCACTGATAAATTCAGGTCATTATGAATTAATCTTTTAAAGAAATATTTCAAAAATTATAATAATAAATAATGTGTTAATTTGTAAACCTATAAATATAATTACTAATATAAATGTAATATATATTTTTTTAATAATGATATTGAGAATAATAAATATATATTTACACTTAATTTAATGAATATTTTGAATAAATGGACGATTAAATATTTATAAAATATATTATTAATTATTACTTGTGAAATTATTATTGATTATTAATCAAATAATAATAAATTTTTGTCAAAGAAGCATAAAAAATTAATAAAATATCTAAAATAAGTTGAAAATGTATCTCAAACTTCAAATTGTCTTAACTATTGATTCGAGGGTAATTCAAGATCTACCCCATATGAAATAAAATCCATCTATGAGGTCTACCCACTTGATGACATTAATAATCCATTGTGATAATTTTAAACCACAAAAAATTGAAAAAAGGCCTTGAAAAGAATGTTTTTATCCAGAGTACACCAATTTTAAAACATTTGATGGATCATAATCATTTTTTATTGAGTTTTTTTCCACATTTACATGGGGAATGAATTTATTATCGGGTCTTACATTAATATAGATATCATGCATTAAAATTTCTATAATTTTTCACAATATACATAAATTTTTTATAAAATAATAAACAATTTGTACGTATTGTTTATTTATTTCCACAAAAAAATTAAATTTATATAGAATAATTAATCATATATATCTATATTTATAATATAAGTTTCGATATATAACCATTAACTAAATAAAAACTAATATAGTTATATATATATATATTATATGAATATATATATATATATATTCATATAAATGTGTATATATTGATAGAAATTTATATTTATATACAAAAAATTATAACTATATGTGTAGATATCATTAAATAGAGACTAAAACTAGACGGGTGAGTGGTAAAGGTGGCATGCAATTGATTGGTCCTGGGCTTGAATATATGTGGAGGCATGGAAGTGATGGCATGTGCAGGGGGGATAGCACTATAAAAGGATGTGTTGGTGTGACTAGCACTGTTAATGATGTGGTGGGTGCATGAAATGGTGGGGCATCATACTATTATTGAAATGTGGACATGCACTATTAAAAGGGGTCCCTCCAAATTAGTTTATTTTTTTAATTTTTTTTAAAAATTCATTTATACATGCATTTAAAAAAGCGCAAACAAAAGGGACCTCCTTTTAATTGGGCCTCGATTGTCAGTGATTGTATATCATTATTTAAGACTTCTTTATGGACATAAAACAATGTTTTTTAGTTGTGTGGGGTTGGTGAAGTGGTTGTGTGACATGTGATAGGAGTGTGCATTGTTGAGGTTCAAATAATTTATTAGCTCCATGTTTCTTTTCCAAATTTTTAATCTCTCCTCCTTCTCATTGTCATCCCGGAAGCTTCAATTGTGTGACGACATCCACCTCTCATGATTCACCTGATTAGAGACTAGATTGGGCAACATACAGCTTCCAAACATGACCGCTGTGAATGTATAGCTATCCCTCACCAGGGAATCTACAAAGGCAATTATGTCTTTTATCGTGATACAGATATCCATGATATACAATCTTAAGGGGATTCTGAGGATGGGTCATTTGTTCATGCCCTCCTTAAATAATTCTCATCCATGTCCGCCTTTTATATTTCCTCTAATATAAAATGAATATACATGCATCTTTATTTTTATTAATGGTGTAAAAATATTAAATTCATGATTATAATGTAATTACAATAAATTCATGAAATTAATATCATTAGTTATTAGTAAATGTATTAATATTATTATTGTTATTATTATTCATTAATATTTGTGTGAAAAATTATTATTACGTATCACATTATTGATTTAATTATTGTTTTAATTGTTTAGTATTTGATAATACGATTTATTTGTTAATATATTTAAAATTAAATATAATAATAATTAACTATTCAATAATGATTAGATTATGTGAATCATATTTTGTTATTGTATTTATGAATAACAATGTGATTGTTATTTTTAACTAAATAGGGATACATACCAACATAGATAAAAAGTACCTTCATCGAGGAACATGAAAAAGTATAATAAATATTGGATAATAAAATCAGAATAATAGTAATTTAATGATTATTTACTCATTATAATGATTTTATTTTAATAAGGACATTATAATAAATTCATGATAATAATATGATGAAAATAATAATAATGTTATTATTTATAAATAATAATAATAATAAAACTATTAATAAGGAACTATATAATGGTATTACTATTAAAAACTATCAATTATTAATAGATGTATGACTATTATTATGCCGTCATTCATTGTAAATAATACCTAATATTTTATAATTATTAATATTATGAAATATTTTTTATATTCTAATAATTATTATGTTTTATGTTCAAATCATAAATTTCATTTATATTAGAAATATAATTTATATATTAATAGATTATGTGGTTACCTTGTTCTATTAATGTCTATGTATTGTTTTTTGAAAAAACCTTTTTTTCAATCATATGTATTAATTTATTTTTATTATGTTGATAAAAATATTTTTATTTTAACAAATTTAAATGGTTTTTTTCAATGTTATCAATTTCATATCTATTGTAGATATAGATCATTTTTTATGATTTCAATGTCTCTCGCTTGAAACACAAAAAACATATGATGTTTCAAGTAAGTATCTATGGAATTCTTTAAAATAGAAACTAGAAGTACAGTGTAAATGAAATATAAAATATAGATTGAAAATATTAAAAAATATTAAAAATAATAATAATTTCATAAATATAATAAAACTAAATTAATTTACATTTCTCAAAAATTAAAGAACAAAAATATCACATAATATCATCAAACAAATTATTAACATAAAATATAGTAATAGTAAAATTTAACAAAAAAATTATAAATTTATTATAAAAATAATAATAAATTGAAAATAAAATTGTTTGATAGAAAAAAATTTAATCCATACAAAAATGTTATATAAAAAAATTAGAAATACAAATGTATCAGTAATACCAAGCTGGTCATCAACAATGCTAGAAATCGGTGTTGGCAATGGATCAATTTACATGCACTAAAATAAGAAATAATAAATTCTACCAGTTGTCGTCATTTGTTTTGCTTATAAATGGTAACCTTTACCAATTCATTTATTATTTCCCATAAATGTATCCATTATCAACAATTGTTTTTCAGTAATAAATGTTAGAATAAAATTAAATAATTATATAAATAAAAATAAATATTAGATTATTATACAAAAAATTCGAATTTAATTTATTATATAATTATTTTTAAAAATAAATAAATGTATTACTATATATATATTATAAATACTAATGAATAGTATGGGGATGAAGGTTTTGTGTTTGATGCTATTGAGTTCCAAAAATGGTGTGTAGGGATTGTCTTCCATGGTGGCATCTAATCAGGTTGTGATCACTAATTCCTTTATCAGACAAGGCATATTTGATTCAAAAAAGGGATCATTGATATTATTCCCCTACATGGTCTATGCTCGAGGATTCTGAATGAGACGTTAGTTGATTCAAAACGATTCTACCACCCCTCTTTATAAACTACTGGAAAATAATATTGATTATTTCATGAAGATGACCTCAAATGAATCATAGGTACTATACATTAACATTCATTATGTCATATCTGGGGATGAATAACCAATATATAACTACAGAAAAAATGGTTCTAGTGAACATATATTTAAATGAGGTATGTTAGTGCACGTATGGGTAAGTCAAGATTTTCATCCGGATAGGTTTCAAATTATCGAATTATTGATTATTGGAAGAGTGGTGTTACCAATTGGTAAAAAAAATGTAGGGAATATGACATGGAATGGAGGCTCATTGTTTATTGTGCATTTCATGACAAGAAATGTAACCCATTTTGATGGGTCATTTCTACATAATATTCCCCTCTAAAGAGCTCCAGCTCTAGGAAGGGGGGTTCAAGTAGATCTCCCTCTACCCAGGGACATTGTACATCACATATTGGGTGCATCTTTTCAATCCAAAGGTTGTCTACAACATGAAAAATCATGTTTGGGTCAAAATTTTATTATTTGAAATGAATTTTATGGCATCTGTATTTATCTATTTGACATTGTTTTATTAATTGGTACTCTGATAAATCATGATAGAGCTACATAGTAGGCCTCTTTTTGATTCTATATATTATCCCTAGTAGTGGTGGATCTCAGCTCAATTCCCATAGAATATGTGACTCTTTCTACAACACACATCAATTATGATATAACTACATGTTAAAAAACCTCCATTATTATTTAGTGGTTTTGAATCCATGGGAATGTCCAAGAGAATTTAAGAAGATATTTATGATTTTAATATATAATTTGTGTCGTCTTTATGTTGATTGATGTAGATACATAAATTCATATTATAGAGAGGGTTGTGATTCTCCACTCTAACACTGTAGATGATTCTACAAATAATGGTGTTGAAAAACAAATTACTAAATATAGGGATGCAATTAATATTGTTCATTCCATGGTGGTTTATTAGAACAGTAATAATTGGAAGGATATTATTGAAGAAGCCTCTATGGATGTTGATACCCACGTGACTTCCCACTTAACCAATAACATAAAAATAAAATAAAGAGTAATACAAATTCATATTTATTAATATTTTTTAATTAAATGTAAAATTTACTCTAATGGGAAAGATATGTTCGATGTCGTACCCAATAGGCAGCAATGGGTTTCTCCAAAATCTATTGTTTCACACAAGGCTAAGTCAAAATGGAAAAAATTTTAATATAATATTAATTTTAATGGTAGTTAACACATATCTATTGTATTTGAGGGAATGGACATAAATAACTAAAATATTATTACAATTTTTGGTTAAATGATGTTACATTTATCAAATAAAATTTATAGGCTTAAAATGTTAATGAATCCAATTTTAAACATAAATACTCTAATATTCCTAAAGAGGAAAATTTGTTTCCTTTTGATGGAGAACCCTCTTTAAATATAGTTTTGGTCACTTTTATATGTTCTATTTGAAAAAATACAAATCTTATTTACAATTGCGATATCCAAATTTAATTTTTGTATAATTTTGGTATTTTTATGAGAAAATTCATTTTTAATGAATAGTGAAAAATATTTTATTGTAATTCAAAACATATTTTTAATATTATTTATTTAATTGGTTATATTATCTTTTTAATTATTTTTAAAGTGTAATTAAATTATATTTTTACCATTTCATACAATTTTGGTCTTTCGATGTAGTTTCGCATTTGAATTGGACATAAACAAGTGTAAATCTTTTAATAGTTATTATTTCATAAAAACATGCATTTTGTTTTGACAATGGGAATTAATTTTTAATTAATTAATGCAACATATATGTTATGAATTTGGTAAAATAGACATCAATTTTTAATTTAGAATATAAAATATTATTTTGGGTGAGTTTTTGTTATTTTGCTAAAAAAATTAAATTTTTTATTAAAAGTGAAAAAACTATGTAGTAGTTGAAAACCGACTTCATAATTTAAATTAAATTTTACCACTTCTGTGAATTTAATTTCAAAAATATGACATATGTGTTTGTTATCAATAAGTAAAATTTTGTTGAATAAGAAGAAATTAAGTTTTAGTGAATAGTAACTTCTGCCTGTTATGTACTTCAGTTAAATAAAAATATGGTAATAGAATGTAAAAATAGTATAATAATAATATAAAATTATGATAACACTTGCCTTAACATTATTTAATGAGTCATGGTGGGCCAATACATACCATGGGTGAAAATTTTGGCCTTTGAAAGCCATTTGGGTATGATAATGACATTAATAATTTTTTATTTAATGTCAAAATAAAAATATCAAAAGCATGCATTATTTTTCTAAAAAAATAATGTTCGGTTATATGAGTGATATATTTAACAATAAATACACATTAGACTACTAAAAATATTTCCAAAATTGTGGATTTTTATTTCAAAATTTATACATCGGTAAATACAATTATATATGACAATATAATGATGCAAATGTTTACCTCATTGGTGAATGATTTAAATATATATGATTATAAAGAGTAAATCAAATTTCAAAACATTTCCAATTATTATTTTATGATTTTATTTCAAACAAGAGTCCTGTTATCTTCAACTTTTACTAGATTTGGACCACTAGAAATCTAAAATCAGTATATAATAAAATAATAATTTCAAACATTTCTAAATAGACCCTCTTCCCACTAATAAAAGCCCTCACCTCTATCCCATTAATCACACCTCTCAAGACCATTGGATCGTCCAACATATACCTGAATAATTTCTCATGATATCTTCCTTCAACCTATAAGCATTTACTGTTGAGTCATTAAAGTTTCCTTATTAATTTTCCATTCCTTAATGTTTCTGGAGATTGTTGAGTCAATAAGGTTTCCTAATAACATTACCAATCCTCGTGTTTTGAAAATAAAAAACAACTTATCTCAAGGAAAATTTCATTGTACCATGTGTTTAACATTCATAAGGAAAATTTTTTCTTCCCCATGGAATTTTATCCTTACCATGTTTTTCATTGTTCACTATATTGTCTAAGTGTAAAATTCGGTTTCATATATAAAACATGATAAAACTATAATACATAGATAAATAGAATTATGTTTTTAGGATCTGAATTCATACTCTGAGTTCTATAAATTCAGACTTTGAACACTTCCAAATTCAGACTCTGAGTTCTAATAATTCAGACTCCGAACTATTCTGAGTTCTAACTCCATGTTCTCTGAATTTAGACTATGAACTCTTTTGAGTTCTAACTCTTAGTTCTCTGAATTCGTATTCTGAACTCTTCTGAGTTTAGACTCCGGGTACTCTGAATTCTGATTCGTAACTCTTATGAGTTCTGACTCTGAATTATAATTAATTCAGAGTCCGAACTTTGTAATTTCAGACTCTTAATTCAAATGAATTCAGGCTCCGAACAATGTATGTTCTTAATACGAATTCTCATGAATTCGTAATCTGACCATTGTATGTTATAACTCAGATTTATCATGAACTCTGACTCCAATCATTGTATGTTCAGGTTCCAAATTCGTGTGAATACATATTATGAATTTCCTTGAAAATCAGAGTCCAGAATTCTATAGATGTTAGGTTCTAAATTCCAAAGAAAATAGATTCTGAATATTCTTCTATTATAGATACCGAACGTGTTTTTGGTTAGTCTCTAAACTTTTATTTCCTTACATTCCAAAAACTTGACTTTGGTTATGTAACCATATTTTTTCTTAGACATGTTTTTGTTATAAAATGATGTCATGCATTCAGTTTCTAACTAACCGTTGTTTGAGTGACAAATTTATAGGACCCACCAAAACTCACGGAAAAATAAGGCCGCTCGAGGAGGGATCCGACTGTTGGAGATGTACCTATAAATAGAATATCATCTGAAAGAGCGTAACACTATTCTACGAATCTAGATATTACATGCTATTGATGTGATTTCTAGGGAGAGAATATCATGCTTAGTTTGTATTGAACGTCTTGTACAGATTTTCTTCGTGTGACTCTGAATGTTACTGATTAAATTTGAGGACTTCCGGGGATAGGAAGATAGAGGTTCCGACAATCAAAATGTTCGAGGTCTTCTATACTGAGGAAGACAGAGGGGGATACTACCTTGAAGTTAAGGGCTTGTGGGGATAGCAAGACAGACTCTGATCATTGTATTGAGGGCTTACCCAAGTGTGGGTAAGACAGACTTTTTTTGAATGTATAAATCAATGGACCCTTATCAAAGGGTGTAAAATACCCTTCTCTTAGGGTTAAAAGACTTATTACTTGTCACTTGTATTGTTTCATGTATTCACCTGCATTTTATTTTTTCAGGAAAAGTATAACTATCTTATACTTCCTTATACTTGTATACTATGATTTATTGAGATTATATACGCTTTAAGGTATAATATATATCTTTGTATACATTAATTATGTTTCATTTTCCAAAACCATCTTTTCCAGAGTCACTTTCTCAAAATCCTATTTCCTGAATCTAGCAAGTGTGTAGAACTACGAGTTTTGTGAATTACCTTGTTTAACCTTGATAAACCTAACCATATTTAAAAGTTACAATGGATTTTTTTAAGGAATAAAATTCACCCCTCTCTTATATTTTGAGATATATTATATACTTCATTCTATATCTATATTATTTCGATTGTACATTTGGTATTATATAGTATATCATAATCCTCATTCCATCTCAACAATTGGTATCAGAGGCTGGTGACCTCATACCTCGAACCAATTCATCAATTGGTATCATAGGAGTCCTCTAAAATACTTATATTCACATATAAGTTTTCCTTGCTCAATTTTTCATTGTTCTGGTCTTTCCTTGCTGAGGAATATTTTTCTTGTTTACATAACCATATTTATAACAAGTTTTTGTGGATTCAATTTTCTTTATTATGGAGGGAGTCAATGTAGGTTCCATTGAAAACCAAAATCCGACAATACCACCTATTTTTTATGGTAATGATTTAGAATATTGAAGAGATCTAATGAAGGAATTTATTATCAATACTAGAGAGGACAATTATATTATGATTACTGGAGGATATAAAATCCCTGACAAAGAAGTTAGTATATTCACAAATCATGAAAATAACCAACATCAACTGAATTATAAGGTATAAAATACGTTGATTTGTTCCATGACTAGAAATATATATATCTAAATTTCAACTTGTGAAGAAGAAAATTGTATTTGGAATAAAATTGAGTTACACACTTTTGAACTTCAAAAGGCATTGAAACTAGAAGATTCGTGCTCAGAGATGAATATCATGGTTTCTGATTTCCTTTCGGAGAACCCATATGTAAGGTGTAACAATTATTTATGACTATCGTTAATAGTTTACAATCCATGGGAGATAAAGGATTAGATAATGAAGCTCTTGTAGACATGATCATAGGCATCGTGCCTGATGATTGGGAATCCAAGAGAACTACTATTGATGAAAATAGAAAGGTTACTCAGATTACTGTTGATTAAAATTTTGGAACTCTTCTTCAACACAAGACTAGAATGATGAGAGATGCATATAATGTAAAGAAGAAAAATGGGAATGGGAGTGTTGCGTTTACTACAACATCAAATCATATGAAATCCAAGACTCCCAAGAGAGTTATTAGATCCAAATATAAGAATAATTTTATGAAATCCGAATATGGTTGACGTGAATCTTCATAAAAGGAACTAGCCAATATTGCTCGAAATATGAACAAGATAGTTGGTTAGAATAACATTCAATCCAGATATAAGAAAAATGAAGGGAAAGATAAGAATAATTCAGAAATTCCATGTTAAAAATGCAAGGGAGATGGACATATAATACCTAATTGTCCTATGATTATGTGAAAAGGATGAAAAGAAAAACATTATGAGAGAAATAAAAAGAATTAATACAATGATAATGCTAAGAAGGTCTTGATGTATAATGACATATGGAGTCACAGTGGTGGTGACTCTTCAGTTGTATCATCATATTATGAATCTTCTGGACAGAAGAATCTTGGTTTAAAAACCAGAATACCTATTGAAAATCATTGCTTAATGGCTAAGTTACAAAATGCTGAATAAACGACCAATGATTCTTGGAATGAATATTATAGTAATGATAAATACTATAACTCTTATGATTAAGAATCTTATTCTGATGAAGATAATACCTTTCTTACCAATGAAGATGTTTCTTGGTTTTCTATGCTCCTTGAGAATGAGGATTCAAAACTCAAGATAAATCTTGATATAGAAAATTATAGAAATACTATTTTTACTAAGAAAATATAAGATCATTCTAAAGATCTTGAGAAGAATGATTTTTATTGGGAAAGTATTTCAAAAAACAATTGAGGAAGCTAATTCTGAGAAGGACAAAATTTATAAGGACATAGAAATGTACTTTCTATGAAAAGTGTTTTGGAGCCTAACTGTAGCTCAAAAACATATGTTTTGGAAGATAAGAACATAGTTTTCAAACCAGAATCTGAAATTATTTCCTTTGAGGAAGTGTTTGTCAAACTATACCATAGGTAAGGAAAATTTTTATAAGCTGTATTCTCAAATCCAACTTCTAAGGAATAGTTCTGGATTTGGTTATACTAGTTCTAAACCATTTTTGAGTATCAATTATTTTGTTCCTCAAAGTGCTCCTTTCCGCACTAAGTGCTATTGTTGTGGGAATTTGGCAAGAAATTGTTTCCTAAATGAAACTCAGTCATTAGGATTTTAAAAATATTATTTTTCTAAGAAAATGTGGGTGCCTAAATTTTTTCTTTCTGAAATATCCAGTTCCCAGAATGTTTGGGTTCCAAAAGTCTAACTCTTTTATTTTCATAATAATATAGAAATTACCAAACACAAATAATTGGTAAATTGATAGTGGTTTTTTATGGCATATGACTGGTAACAAAAACTACTGTGAAAAGATTATCAAGATGAAAGTAGGAAAAGTATCTTTCTGAGATAATGCTCAAAGAGAAATTATTGGTATATATAACATCATATTTCTTGAAATAACATTGATCTAGAAAGTTTTGATTGTTAAGATTCTTAAGAACAATATCATTAGTGTAAGTCAATTATGTGATGAAGGTTACCTTGTGAATATTAGGAATGACAAGTGATTAGCACAAAATTCCAAGGAAGAGTTTATTCTTTCTGCAAATAGGCAAGAGTATGTTTACACACTAAACATAGAAGAACTTAGGAGCCATGACCTACCTTGAATAGTGCAATGGAAGATCATTCATGGTTTTGGAATATAATGTTATGTTATTGTATCCTTATGAACCTATGAAAACATTCTAGGATAAGACTAGATAAGGATTTACTAGAGTTAAGATTTTATTCTTCAAAAGTTTGTGATCCTTGTAAATATGGAAAGCAACCTAAATCATGTTTTAAATCAGTCGGTGAAGTCTCAACCACTATTGCATTACAGTTGGTGCATATGGTTCTTTTTGGACCAACGTAAACTGGAAGCATTGGAGCCACGTATATTGTATTTGTCTTAGTTGATGATTACACTAGATTTACGTTGGACTATTTTCTATCGATGAAATCTGAATATTTTTCTTATTTCAAAAATTTTACAGCCCATGTTAAAAATTTGAAATACCATCCATTTAAATCTATTCATATTGATCATGGAGAAGAATTTCAAAATTCTTATTTTTAAAACTTTTTGTTGTAGAAAAGGCATTACTCATAACTTCTCAGCATCCAAAACACCTCAACAGAATATTGTTGTTGAACGAAGAAACATAATTCTTTAAGAGATAACTATAAATATGCTGAGTGAGTATTTTGTAACCAATCATTTTCAGATGAAGCTATAATTACTACTTGTTGTACTATAAATCGAGTTTTGATTAGACCGTTCCTTAATAAAAGTCTTTACGAGTTGTAGAATATAAATCATAGACTTTCCCACTTCAAGGTTTTTGGTTGCAAGGTATTTATTCTGAATACTAAAGATAATCTACACAAATTCGCACCAAAATATGATGAAGGAATTTTCGTAGGCTACTCCACAACTTCTAAGGATTATATAGTATTCAATAAAAACACTCATACTATTGAAGAAACAATACATGTTAAATTTGATGAAACTGATC
This sequence comes from Viscum album, assembly GCA_963277665.1. NCBI lineage: Eukaryota > Viridiplantae > Streptophyta > Magnoliopsida > Santalales > Viscaceae > Viscum > Viscum album. The sequence continues at coordinate 2,031,394,753 of OY728164.1, forward strand.
CATTCATTTTTAAATAAAACCAACCCACATCGATGGATGTGTTTTCAAAAACTAATTATCTCCCATTGTCAAAAGATCCTTCTAACATGGAAGATTCCAAAGAAATGTTTTCTTTAGAATTTACCCCAGAATATTTCGTACCCTATGTGGATGAATGGGTTTTACAGAACCAAAATCAGTGGTTTCTAAAGAATATTTAATAGTGATAGTATCATTAGTGATGTAAATCAACCTGTAAGGACGAGAAGTTCCTTAAAAATGAATTATAACGTCTATCATTTCATTCCCAATTAGAACCAACAAACACTGATGAAGCTATAAGTGATGATGATTGGATAAAATCTATGCAAAATGAGCTAAAGGAATTAGAAAGGAATAATGTATGGACCTTTATTGAAAGACCTATGAAAACATCTGGTATTTGTGTAAAATGGGTATTTCGAAATAAGTGTGATGAAAATGGAATCATAGTAAGAAATAAATCTAGATTGGTTTCAAAAGGATATAATAAAAAAGAAGGAATAGACTATGAATAAACCTATAATCCATTAGCTAGACATGAATCTATTCAAATTCAACTTGCCTTTGCAACATTCTTCATATTCAAACTTTTCTGAATGGATGTGAAATGTTTTTCATTAATAGTTATGTTCAAGAGGATTTTTTGAACAATCTCATGGTTTTGAAGATATAAAACAACTTGAACATGTTTATAAGAATACCTGAGCTTTTTATAGACATAAGAAAGCCCCTCGATCATGGTATGATAGGCCTACATGATTTGTGCTTCAAAATAATTATGTTATGGAAAATGCAGATCCTACCCTTTTTATAAAAAAAGTTAAGAAAAATGTTTTGATTGTTCAAATTTATGTTTAAGACATTATATTTGGTTCAACTCATCAATCTTTATTTAATTCCTTTGTAGATCTAATGAAATCTGAGTTTGAAATGAGTATGATGGGTGAGTAAACATTATTCCCTGGTTTTCAAATTCCTAAAAAACTAGAAGGAATCTATATATACCAACATAATTATATTAATGATCTTCTTAAAAGTATGGATATGAAAAAACTAAGAGTATTAGTACTCCCATTGGTACCTCAAACACACTTGATATTGATGAAGCTGTAAAACAAGTAGATCAAACTTATTTTAGAGGTATGATAGGAAGATTACTTTACTTGACAGTTAATCATCCAGACATAATGTTTTCAGTATGCTTATGTACAATATATCAATCCAATCATAAGGACACTCATTTAAATTAAGTGAAAAGAATTTTTAGTTGCATAAACGGAACCATGGATTTAGAACTCATTTATACTTTAGGAAATGATTTTATTTTAATGAGTTTTTCAGATGCTGACTTTTGTGGAAGAATAAGGGATAGAAAAATTACATCTGAAACATGTAATTTCATAAGATATTCATTAGTTTCATGGTAATGAATGAAGCAACACTCATTAGCACTTTCCACTGCTGAAACTAAATATGTAACAGTTGGAAGTTGCTATGCTCAAGTGTTGTTGATGAAACACACACTCACAGACTATGGTATGAGTTTTACCAAAACACAAATTTTGTTGGATTATACTAGTGCCATTTCCCTTACTAAAAACCATGCACATCACTCTCGTGCAAAATACATAGATATTAGGCATCACCTTCTTAGGAATCACAAAAAAAGGAGATCTCATTCATCAATTTATCAGAACGCAAGATCAACATGCTGATCTTTTTACAAAATCATTACACTCTGATAGAATTGAATACATTAAACTGAAGATAGGAATGATAACCATAAGGTTATAATTTTTAATAACTTCCTATTGAAATTTATCTCTTTACTGTAATAAACTCCTTTTCATAGGGGGAGTACATTTTATTGTTAGTTTTTCAAATTTGTCATAATGAAATTTTTGTAGCTAGTTTCTCTAAAATCATTTGTAATGAAAATTTTCGTAGTCTAAAATTTTTGTAATGAAGACTTTCATACTCAAAATTTTTGTGATGAAAATTTTCGTACTTAAAATTTTTGTAATGAATATTTTCGTACTAAAAAATTTCATTGTAAAGATGTTCTAAAATTTTCATAATGAAGTTTTTCAAAAATTTTAATTATCAAAATTTTAAAAAAATTCGTAATGGGTTTTTAAAAAAATCGTCATGAAGATTTTTTGAAATCGAATGTTATTCTAGAAAAATTTTCTTCAATATGATTAGCCATCTTGGAAATTTTAAAGCTATGTTTCATTTCATATGTTTTTGTAATAACCATTTATTTTCTAGTATTTAAATTTATTTTTAAAATTTTTCCAAATATCTTTTCCTTATATCCATATGTTTTTCTTAAAAACCTTAAATGATCGGATTCTAAAATGTTTTCGTTGTAGCTATCATATCAACCATCACATATTTTCAAAAAGTTTTTCAGGCATTCAATTGTGTTTGGTATATGAATCGTCCCTTCTAACACCTATAGAAATAACCCATGAAGGGTTTTCCTACATCGACCTCAAGCTCTTGTTTGATGAATTCTTGACCCTCTACTTATGCCCATTATGAACTTCTCAGAGTTTTCTCAATTCTGAATGTCTGTAGAAGAATCCTCTCAAAAACATATGTCTACTGTCAAGTCAATTTTGGAGTGGATGGTGTATAGAGAATTTTTGGTTCATCTGAACTTCTTCGCTATCTATGATTCAATCATTTCGAAGAATATCCAATTTAATGGGTGGGAGAGTGTTAGCATATCGAAGCCAGGGGATCAAGATTTGGTATATCCATATTTTCTTGTTGAGTATTATGAATTAGTAAGATTCTTCCTGGAAGAAAGAAGAGATATGTTTTTCTACAAATGTTATGGATAGACATATGCTCTTTCATATGCTGAGGCAGGTTGTTTGATTTGAGTTTCATACAAAGGGGAAGATAAATTTTGTTCTCATAAATTACCTGATGTTCAAGGATGCTTTGTAAAGGTGAAAGCAATAGATCTCCTCTGTCTTACAGATTTCAAGACTCCAAAGATTACTCACATCTCTAAAAATAATAGTATCCTTGAATTATGGGTTCATGGATTTATCATTCCGAGAAAAGGTGACAAGGAAACATTGAAGAACAGTGACATGAACATCCTAGATTTTCTAGTGAACCTGAGTAAGTTTAATTTCGTTAAGCATATTATGATTACGATAGAGAATATAAATAATGGAAATCATAATGCATAGATTAACATGTACCCAACCATTATTTATATGTTGATTGTTCAGTGTCTAGAATCATTCAAAATCCCATGCAGTTCGAATACATGTAATTGCAAAGTCATGCTAGTCAGTAATGATACTTTGAAGAGGATGACTATTGGTTTTTCCAACAACTCTGGAGAATATTATGACCTAGAAGTTGAAAAATATGAAGATGTTATGAAGAAACTAGATGTTCCTGAACCATCAAGAAAGGGAGGAAAGAATAGGAAGTTTAATGAAGTAGAAGAGGAAGTGGAAACCCCAAATGCTCAAGAAGCCCAATCCTCACCTCTAAAACCTAAGAAACAAAAATCATATCTAAATGATGTTTTAGAAAAATAGAGGGAATATTAGAAAAATAAGAATTCAAGTGAGCCATGTTTTGGATTGGATCATGCAAAAGCCAATACCATAAAGATAAGACATCATATGAGCTTGATAAGGAAGCTAAAGATTAGAAAAAAAGAAAAAAATGTCTGAAACTGGAATTGTTCAATCCCTTCTAAGGGATACTGAGAAAGAATCAATGAATATACCTAAACAAAAATCATTTAGGGTAGAATCTTTACCCGATACTCTGGGGGGGGAAATTCATGACTCCAAAAAAATACCATGAAAAATTTGTTGAAGTAGAAATTGTTGTGGAAGAAGTGTATAAAGAAGAAAGATGTGGTGAAACTGAAAATCTCATTAGGCATGTTTAATACTTCCTTTAGAATGAATTTCCATCCGAGAAATTGTCAATCCGAACTTCAGAAGTAGAATCTTCAACGGTTTATACACCTGGGAATGATCAGAAATAAGAGGATGAAAAATCTGAAAAATGAAGTGAACAAGTTGTCTGATGTAGATTGTTTTAATCATAATTTTATTCATCCAAATGATGTTGAGGTAGGAGCTAGGAAGGAGAATATAGATGAAGATAGAATTGATTAATTTTATGAGAGTGAACATGAATTATCGGATGAGGAAGTCGTTCTGAGATCTGATAAGGGGAAACATGTGGTTGTTGATACACAAACTAAAGATATTGTGAAGAATAAGGACGTTGGTGGATCCTCAATGTAGAATGTTGTTGAGCTAGAGAAAGAGCCCTCAACTAGAAAAGTATCAGATTCAAAATCATCATCTATAGGACATGATTTTGTTGTCCAGTCATTGATGACGATGTTTGAAACTATTCTGATTTTACCAAGCATAGACACTAGATGTGAGATGCTTCAACACACACTAAATAAGAAATATGATCCATTTGCCATGTTGAAGGAAAAGTGTGTCAATATTGAGGATGATTTCTGGAATTTATTCATTAATTATGATTCCCAAAAAGGTTCTTGTAATAAAATGGTTAGCTGGTCAAAGATGACAGTCGAAGAAATGGGAGAACTTGATGAGTTACAAGAAGGTGTCAAGGAGGATTTTGACATTGAAGATGGTACGATCAAGGATCTCACAACTAGTTTTGAAGAAAATATGACTCTGGAATAGATTTATCGGATTCAAGAAGTAAAGGGTTTTAATGGGATGTTTTATTCTATTTTCCAAATATAGATGAGAGAAAGAGATCTTTAGATTGAGATAGAAGAAAAGCTTGTCCAGCAAGAAGATGTCCTGAAGGCTTAGGCAGAGGCACTTAAGTCTTGGGAATAAAGAATCAAGGATTTCGAGAAGAATGTTGAGGATCATGATCAGCTTCTTAAGCAAGTATAGGAAGACCATAAACAGCACAAAAATCTAAATACTATATTAAAAAATATGATGTCGAAGGAAAAGGAAGGATAACATTGTTACAATCCGCTCGTTTGTTGTGCTATTATTCCTGGTACAAATTAATTCTAATCATACTGAAATTTTATTGTTTCTTTTCTTTCAGATGTGTTGTACAACTATTTCAGGTACTGTCATTTATTTTCCATTCTCTCAATTTCATTTTGAAAATCACAAAGGGGGTGAAAGGAAAAATAATACAATGTAATTAAGAAATTTCCCTAATAAGGGGTAGTTTATCTAAGGGGGAATTTTCATTACAATGATTTCTGTATTAATGATAATGAAAAATATCATTCCAGAAATCAAGAATATGGTCCTCAGTTTTCCAAATCCTAAGAGGGAGTTATTCATATACATATTTTCTCATATGATAAGGGATATAAGTATTATTTTCAAATTCTAGAAAAATATTTTCCATTTCTTTTTTTCTTATTTGTAAAGATGTTTGTTCTTTCCAAAAAAGGGGTTATTGTTGAGTCAATAAGGTTTTCTTTTTGACTTTCCATTCCTATATGTTTGGGGAGATTGTTGAGTCAATAAGGCTTCCTTATTAATTTAAATATACTCATGTTTTTAAAATCACAAACACCTTATATAGAGGTAAATTTTATTTTACCATGTGATTTATTTTCATAAGGAAAACATTCCTTCCCAATGAAAATTTATCTGTACCATTTTTTCAGTGTTAATTATCATGTCTAAGTGTAAAATTTGGTTTCATATATAAAACTGTGGAATAATATAATAATTAGATAAAGAGAATTCTATTTTCAGGATCTGAGTTTAGACTCTGAGTTATTTGAATTGAAACTCCGAACTATTCTGAGTACTGACTCCTTGTTCTCTGAATTCTGACTCCAAACTCTTCTGAGTTCTGACTCTGACATCTCTAAATTTAGATTCTGAACTGTCCTGAGTTCTGAATATGTGTTCTATGAATTTGGACTCTGAACATTTATGAGTTCATACTCCTAGTTATAATGAATTTAGACTCCGAACGTTGTACGTTCTTGACTCCGAATTCTTAAGTAATTCTCAATCTGAACGTTGTATGTTCTGACTCCTAATTCTCATTAACACTGACTACGAACATTGTAACTTCTGGATTCAAATTGTTGTGAATCTAGATTTTGAATTTACTTGACATTCATAGAAAACATAATATTAATATTCTAGTATTATAGATACCAAATTTGTTTTTGCTTAGACTCTGAACTTTTACTTTCTTACATTCCAAATATTTGATTTTTATTATGTAACCATATTTTTTCTTACACTTGTTTTTGTTATAAAATGATGTCGGGAATTTATTTACTAACTAAACTTTGTTTGAGGGACATGTGTACAGGACCCTCTATAATTCATGTAAAAATAAGACAGTTGAAGGAGGGAGTCGACCTTTGGAGTTGTTCCTATAAATAGAATCTCATTTGAAAGTGCATAACATTTTTAACTGAATCTAGAGATTAAATTATATTGAAGTGATTTATAGAGAGATACTCTCATTATTAGTGTATATTCAACAACTTTTTCATATTTTCTTTGTGTGACTCTGTATTTTTCTGATTACATTCGAGGACTTTTAGGGATCGGAAGACTGAGTTCCTAACTAACATAATGATTGAGGACTTCCGTGCTAAGGAAGATAGATTTGATGACAACCATTAAGTTGAGGGCTTGCGAGGATTGCAAGATAGACTCTGATATTTGTATCAAGAGTTTACCCTAGTGTGCGTAAGACATACTTTCTTGAATGTATAAATCAAGGGTCCTTTATCCATGATTGCTGGATACCCTTTTCATTGGGATAAAATATTTATTACTTATTACTTGTATTGTTTCAGGTTTTATGCTGAATTTTGTTTGTTGAGGAAATTATAACTATCTTAAACTTACTTATACTAGTATACACTGATTTAGTACGATTTTTTAATCTCTATGGTAGAATCATTATCATTGTAAGCATTCATTATGATTAATTTTCTGGAACAATCTTTTCTTGAATCACTTCTTTGGAATAATATTTTCGGATTCTTTAAAGTGTTTAGAATTGGAGGTTTTGTGATTTACCTTGTTTAACCTTGTTAAACATAACCCTCATTAAATGTTCCAATGGTTTTTTTAAAAGTAATCAATTAACCCCCCCCCTCTTGTACTTTGATAATTATTATTTACATTATTCAGTATCTATATTATTTAGATACTACATTTGGTATTTAATACTATATCAAACTCCACATACCATCTCAACATTACCATAGGAAGAAGTCAGTTTAATAAGTCCATTTATTTCAAATCAAAGAGAGTTACCCAATTTAAATGTAATTCTCTTGATATTTTTTTTTTATTTTACTTCTCCAACCAGCTAAACTCTTTTTATTTTTCTCTTTCAAAACTACATTAGTATCCTCAATATAATAGGTTGTTTTTATGATGAGGATTCAATCTACAGATACACAGACATCCTTCGAATGCGTAATGAACATACTATTTCTTTGGACGGTGAACTACACCCTCATGAAACGATGATTGTTCAATCTTCTCCTACAACCTCTTATGGTGTCCATTAAGATGGAACTATATTTATATGTGATATATATTATATTTATATTGACTCAATACTTCTTTATTTTTCATTTATATAATATCATTATGGTTTCCATAATGGGTAAAAACGATAATTTCATTTGAGAACATGCGGACTACCGCCACGTCAAAGTTACAAAACTAGTTCAAGCCATACATGGAACGTATAAAGGATGGAGTTACTGAAATTATATATTATATTATACTAGAATTATAATATATCTAAGTATGATTAGCTTTTCATTCCACTAAATACGAAATATAAATGAATGTAGCGTTCATGTGTTAGTACGGCTTACCGTCTCCATTATCGGCGCATTTCAATTCTATAATCCAAATGTGATGAAATATTATAAGTACCTATATATACATCATATATATGATATATATGATATGTAAATAATTAATATAAATCTAGATATAATATAATTTTTACCACATGAACAATTTGTAATTATAAGAAATTCATTTTGGACTCAAATATCAAATATCGACAAGACGACCATTATTAACTTTACTGATTACGTATTGTTTATAACAAGGTAATAAGTGATATAAAATTAATATTAAACATGAAAAAAATATTCTTAATAAAGTGAGAATTACATTTAGTTATTATTCACGAGATTAATGAATTAACAAGTCAAGTCAGACATGATATAAGAGACTTCGTCTCAATCTCTTTTCATTGAGGCATATTTGGATTTATTCACGGCTTTCATTTATACGGTGTATAAAAACCATTGAATTTTAATTTCAATAAAATGGAATATTTTTCTATAAATTGTTTTAATAAATGAAAAGGATGAATGATTTTTTAACATACCCAGTGACAACAACCATTCCACCATCCTGGGAATTATTTGATCATTAGATTCCATAACAAGCCATAATGTTTTTTAAAAGGAATATAAATACAATATAAACTTTTTTTTATTTTGGTGTTGAAATTATATTTGATAAGGGATTAAATATTTTAATATATTTAAATTATGTATTGTTATTGAAATATGGAAATGATAACATTTATTTTATTCTTGTGTTATGTGCTATGACAATGTTATGGTTCATAGAAATTGTTTATGTATACGGGTTGTTCCGTGAAAAAACTATGGTAGGTGAGCCCGAGAAATATCTACAATGCATTGGGTAATGTGAAAGAGGTAAACATTAATGTTTATCCTAAGAGATATAGGGAATATATTGTGATGAGTATTCAAATGTAACACCCCATCTAGCTGTTATAGCTACAATGTATACATGATATAGATTCCACACGTTACCTTTATGATTTCCGACATTATGTGCTATTCATATATATTATTATTTCTTAAGGGATTTGAACGATCTTACTCTTTGAATATATTGAAAGACTAATGTTTCATTTATTTATTTTATATCCCTTATTGAGATTTTTATGTTCATCTCATGTTTTGAAATGTTTTTCACAGGACGAAATGATGAGTAGGGTCCCAAATGGGATCAAGGAAAAGTAATGATGTATAAAATATGAAACTAGGCATGCCCCTTTTTTTAAAGAGTTTTTATTTTATGAAAAAAACATAAACTGGGTAGAGGTGTCTAGTTTGTAATTATAGATATGTAACATAATAGTTATGGATTAATTCCCAAAATCTCTAAACCTAAAAATAACCTCAATGTGGTTTATTAATTTAATTCAAGATTATTTAATGTTTTAAGACTTGGTCATTATAGTTTGTATCAAACTACAGTTTAAAAAAATTTATGAGTTAGGATATTTTTAAATTAATATCCATAAATTAATTAATGGTAATATTGAAATAATAGAGTATTTAAATATTACTATGTTGCTTCACCTATGATATTTCTATCTTCAGAATGGTTTTCCATTTAGGAAACTACAAAACTATGATGGGAGGAAATCCAGAGGAAGAAAAACTCCAAAATCTGCAACATGAGATGGTCGGAATCAGAACTGATTAGTTTGTTATTGTTATGGAATAGTTCACTCTGGCTATAAATGGTGGTGGCATCGATACACGAGATTAGCCAGATCAACCATAGAGAAACATGTCAATAGTAGAGAATTTTATGTGGAAATATACCACATCATTTAGAGGCTTTTCTAACTCGGTTCAACATGAAAGGTGTGTCAATGAACTGTAAAACATTTTTTATATCTTGGGGCATTAAGAACATCAAAATATTATTCTTAATATTTACCATTTATATGGTGGAATGGATTAGTGGTGGTCGATGGTGAAAAATATCTTGGATAGTGAGGAGATTAATGCTCTTGTTTGGGATGAATTAAATTGAATGTTTCTTGAGAAATATTTTCCAATGGTTGTTAGTCCTGGGTTGAAAAACAATTCCTTGAATTGAGGTAAGAGGATGACATTGTGGCTTCTTGTGAAGAAAAATTCACTAGAATGGCAATGTATACCCCCAATTTCATTAGAGGCCTTGAGAGTAAAATCAACCATTTTTTACGAAGTATTAAAGACAATGTATCAAAGGGATTTAGATTCCCGTGAGTTCAAATTTTATAAAAAAACATTGTCAATGTGTGGATAAGGTAGAAATGTATTTTTCTGATGATAAAGTGTTCAATGAAAAACATTAGAATAAGATGTAGAGGTGACATATAAAAGGGAATAAATATTCAAAGAAGTCTGATGGTAAGAAAATTAATGTTAATGTTTGTGAAAATTGTTTTAAAAAAGATCATTGGGTAATTTCTGTTGAATTTTTTAAGTGCTACTGATGTTGTAAAATGGGACATTGGGATCAAAATTGTACAGAAAATGATTACGGTAATGGAAAGTCAAAATAAGATTTACATTCAGTAAAATATTTTAAGTGCAATGTAATGGGTCATTATGAAAATGAGTGTTCAACGAAGAACTCAACTGAGTTAAATAAGACATACTAATAGCATAAAGTGGTTGTGAAATCAATTTCCACAACATTAGCATATGTTTGGAGATTAAATGATTTAATATCAGTTACATTATTTGTTTATTCAGATTATGCAAATTTTTGTTTTATTTAGGCTCCAAAAATTAATTCATTTCTGAGAAGTTTTCAAGTAAATTGGGAATTCCATCTCAAGATATGAATCTTGAACTAATGGTAAAAACACTGAGATGAGATGTTGAAAAAAAATTATAAGTACCAACCTAACCTTGTGCATGGAAAGAATCTACCTGTAATCCTTATTTTTTTACCTTGTGTAGAGTTTGATGTTATTTTGGTAATGGATTGGCTTTCCGTGTATCATGATAAGAAGGAATGTAATGCTAAATGGGTTTATTTTCAGAATGAATTTCAGTTTTTGTACAAGAATGAACCCTTAATTTTGATAACATAACAGGAAAGTGAGAAACTAGTAATAGATAAAAAATTAATGTTACCTTGAACATATTATGAAAACAATGTAACTGTTCAGATTAATGTTGTGCCAATAGTAAATGAGTACCTTGATGTTTTCCCTAATTAGATTCCGGGTATTATACCTTACCGAGATGTTGAATTTACTTTTTTCGTAGTCCTAATACTAATCCAATTTAAAAATCCCTTATCAAATTGCTCAAATTAATCTTTCATAGTTAAAGAAGAAAATGCAAGATTTATTGGATAATAGTTTCATTTGACCTTGCACATCACCAGGGGTGCTACTAGCTTGTTTATTTAAAATAATGTTGGGTGAATGATACTTTTCATTGATTATAGATCATTGAATAACATCACTGTTAAGAATAGGTATCCTTTTCCTATTATCAATGATTTATTTTATCATATCCATGGAGCTCAGTATTTGTAAAAGACTAATTTTAGGCCGGGAAACTATCAGATTGAATTAAATGGAAAGACAATACAAAGACTGTGGTTCATAAAAGATATATCCATTATGATTTTGTAGTTGGGCCTTTTGGGTTAACCAATTCACCTACTGTATTCCTGGATCTTACGAATTGAAATTTTCATGAGTTCTTGGATATGTTTTTGATTTTTTTCATTAATGATAAATTGGTTTTTTCTAAAATTAAATAGGGGAAATTAAGTGATATGAGGGCTATCTTGAAAACATTGAAATAAAGGAAATTGTATGGAATGTTCATAAAGGGTGACTATCGGTTACAAAAAATATCATTCTGTGGAGAAATGGTTTAAAAAAATGGCATAACTATTGACCTTGTTAAAATAATTTCGAATAATTGCCAATACCCAAAAATATAACTGAGATCTATAGTTTCATTAGTTTATCAGGTTTTTACCGGATGATTTTTGAGAAATTTTCAAAGTTTTCTAGAACAATGACTAAGATAACATGAAAAGGTGTTATGTTCATCAGGGAAAAAGAATGTGATGAATTTTTTCAGGAATTGAAAATAAAATTGGTGAATTCACTGTTTTGGTACAACCTTCCAGAAATGTTTAGCTTGTTATCTACATGGATGATTTGATGAAAGGACATGGTTGTGTCCTTATACATAATGAAAATGTAATTTCTTATGATTCATTCAACTTGAATCATCTTGAGTTAAATTTCTATGCACATGATTTCGAATTAGCTGCTGTTGTTTTTTCTTAAAAAAACTGGATGCATCATCAGTATGGAGTTAAATGGAAATATATACTAAACAAAAATGTTTGAAGTATATATTAACTCAAATAGAATTGAACATGATACAGAGGATATGGTTGAAACTAATCAAGGATTATGATTATATGATTCATTACCATCCTAGAATGGAATATAATGTGGTTAATGCTTTGAGTCAAAAAATTTATACTAGAATAACCTTGATATGTTTGGAACGTGATCCTCTGATTAGTGATTTGATGAAATTTGGAAATTTAGTTTTTGATGCAAGAAACTATTCTATTTTGTTTCTGGTTTTAGTGAAATCATCGATATATAAAAGATGTAAGAAAGTGCATAAGGAATACAATGAGTTGTAGAAAAATGTAGAGTTGGTTCAGAGGGGTATTTTTCCCAATTTTAAAATTTATAATGATTTTTTTTAGGTTTGGGAAGAGATTATGTGTTCATTGTGATTCACAATTGAAGAAAGAGTTTTAATGTGAATCTCATAGTTCTCTATTATCAGTACATTCTTGAATTACTATGATGTATAGAGATCTCTAGGAGTATTTCTGGTGTGATATAATGAAAATAGATATTGTTGAATTTACTGTGATGTTTTTTTATTGTCAACAGAATATAGTCTAGCTATAGATACAAAAAGGGATTTGTTAGCCTTTACTGGTGTGAGATAGGAAATGGTAAAATATATCAATGGAATTCATTTTTGGATTTCCAAATTCATCTCGTGGTAATAATGCAATCTGAGTTATTATTAATCGATTGACTAAATCTTCTCATTTTATTCCTATTGAAGATACTTTTCCTACTGATCCACTTTCACTATTGTATGATAAAGGGGTAGTCAAGTCGAATAGAGTTACCGTCTCCATTGTACCGAATCGTGATTTCATATTCACTTCAATCTTTTGGAAAGGCCTTCAGATGTCAATGGGTACTGAATTTAATTTTAGTATAGGTTTTCTTCCCCAATCCGATGGTCCGTCAGAACGAACAATTCAGAAATTAGAGGATATGTAATGTGCTTGCTCGATGGATTACCAGGGATGTTGGGACCAACATATTTCTTTGGATGAATTTTCTTATAATAAATTTTTTCATTCTATTATACATATTTATCCATTTTAGGTATGATATGGGAAGCGGGGTCAAACTCTATATTTTTGGGATGAAGTAGCAGAAAAGAAGTTGATAGGAACAGAATTGGTAGAAAAGATGAAATAAAATTTTGGTTGATTCTATAGAACATGATAACACCTCAAAGCAGACTTAAAATATATACAGATAAGAGGATGAAGGATATTTCTTTCAAGATTGGTGATCATTAATTTCTAACTTTTATTCCATAGAAATGAGTGATGTGTTTTGGTAAGAAGGGAAATTTGTGTTTGAGGTTCATTATATCTTATGAAATCCTAGAGAATGTTTTCCCTGTTATTATAGAGTGGATTTACCACCAATTTTACACATGTTACACAATTCTTTTAATGATTTAATGTTGATAAAGTACATTCCGGATCCATCTCATGTTTTGATCCTAGTGGTAGTTCAGTTGGAATAGAATCATTCTTATGAGGAACAACCAATCCATATTCTAGACTGAAGAGAGAAAGTGTTGGAGACTAATGGAATTTATCAGGTAATGTTCTTTCGAAAAGACAACATGGTTGGATAGAAAATGTGGCAATCTAAAAAATTTATAAGTGATAAATACCCCCTTATTTGATGAGTGAATAAAAATTTCAACGATAGAATTTCGAAAAGGGGGGTACATTGTAACATCCAATTATATAAAGAATTAGACATTATCATGTTTATTAATATTTGTGAACTAAATATTAATTTTTCTCTAAATGGGAATCTATGTTTGATGGCATACCAATACACAACAATGAGTTTCTCCGAAATCTCTTGTTTCACACAAGGCTTTGTCATACTGAGAAAAAATAATATAATATTAATTAAAATGGTAGTTAACGCATCGATATTGTATTATCATGAAATTAAAAAACTAACTAAAATATGAATACACGTGTTTACTATTGTTTTTTATATTTATCCAATTAAAATTATAGGATTTAAATGTGAATGAATGCAATTTTAAGCTTAAATACTCTAATATTCATTAAAAGGAAGATTTACTTCCTTTTGATGGAGAATCCTCTTTAAATCTAGTTTTGATCAATTTTATATGTTTTATTGGTCAAAATAAAGTTATTATTTAAAATTGGGACAACAAAACTTACTTTGGGTTAATTTTTGTTATTTTTCTGATAAAATTGAGTTTTTAATGAATAGTGAAAAATACCGTATTTAAATCAAAAATGCCTTTTATTCTATTTTATTTATTTTTATACATTTCCTTTTTAAATGGTATTTATGTGTAATTGGATTATATTTTTATTATTTCATTCAATTGTAGTCATTGGAAGTATTTTCACATTGAAATTGGGCATAAAGTACTGTCAATATTTTAATATTCAATATTTAGAAAAAGTTGGTTTTTTAACAATGGGAATTAATTTAAAATTATTTAATGAAACTTACATGTTTTGAATTTTTTAAAATAGACTCATTTATTTATTCAGTATATCAAATGTACCTTAGGTTTAATTTTTGGTATTTTTCTGAAAACATTATTTTTTGATGAATTGTGAAAACACTGTGTAGTAGTTAGACAATCGACTTCATCATTTAAAGGATATTTTATATCTTATTTGAATTTTATATTGAAAATATGACATACATGGTTGTTATCAGTATGTAAATTTTGGTTCAATTAGATGAATTTTTTTTGTTGAATAGTAGCATCTGACTTTTTTTTCTACGGTTAAAGGTAAATGTGGAATTTCATGGTAAAAATGATATTATAATAATATATAATTAACCAACACTTGTCCTATCCTTATTGGATGAGTCATTTCTGACCAATATAATAATTAGGTGATATTTGTGGCCTTTGAATGCCATTTGGGTACGATAATGACATTAATAACTTTTTATTTTAATTAAAATTAAAATTTCATAATCCTGTATTGTTTTTCTGAAACAATTTTAATGTTGGGTTATATTATTGATATATTTGAATATAAATAGTCATTATAAATCTAAAAATATTTCCATCATCATTGTATTTTTTTCAATTTTTAATCATCAAATAAATAAAATAATTTATGACACAATAAGGATGCAGTGTTTCTGTCATTAGTGAATGAGTTAAATAATAATGATTATATATATTTAAAAAATATCCAAAACCTATCCATTTCTTATGGTATAATTTAATTTCGAACAAGAGTATTCAAATATTCATCTTTAAAAAGTTTTGGACCTTTTGAAATCGAAAATCATTATATAATAATATAATATTTTCAAACTTTTTTAAAGACCCCTCCCCCACTTATAAATACCTCACATCTAACTCATCAGTGAAACTTATCAAGCCCCTTGGCTTAGACAAACTATACCCATATATTCTCTAAATATCCTTATAATCCACCTAGAATCTGTACATTAGGAGGAAGGCCCTTCATGAAATCCTTTTGGTTCAAACCATAGGGAGTTACCTGATTTAAAGGTAACATGTTCTCTTGAGTTTTTTAATTAATTTTACTTCCCCATCCCCCTATAATCATTTTATTTTTTTCTTTTATAAATGAACCAAAATTCTCAATATACTAGGTTTTTGTTATTATATGGATTCAAACTAAACTTACACACACCTCTATCTAATGTGTAATGACCATAATTTTTCTCTAGACGGCGAACCACTACATCACTAAAAGATGGTTGTTCAATCTACTCCTAACACCTCTTATAGTGGCCATTATGATGGAACTACATTTATATGTGACAAATATTATATTTACATTTTCTCTACACTTTTTTAATTTCCTTTTAAATCATCCCTTTGTGATTTCTTTAATGGGTAAATACGATAATTTCATTAGAGGATGTGCAGACTACTGCCCCCTCAAAGTGATTTGACACGTTCATGCCATACGTGGAATGTATAAATGATTGAGTTACTAAAAATATATATAATATTATACTGGAATTTTAATATACCTATGTTTCATTATGTTTTCATTCCATTAAATATGAAATAGAATTGAAGGTAACGTTCATGCGTACGTACAGCTTCCGCCTCCATGAATGCTGCATTTCATTTCTTAACTCCAAATGTTATGAAATAATATAAATAAATATATATACTGGATATATATGATATATATTATTTCTGAATCCTGAATATCATTTTGGGGATAATGAACTTTTGACCACATGAACAACACGTAATTATAAGAAGTTCTACTTTGACTCAAGTACTAAATATCAACAAAACGACCATTATTAACATTAATGATTAAATAACATTTATAACATGGAAATATGTTATATAAAAAGAGTTATAAACCTGAAAAAGTTTCTTAATAAGTTAGAAATAAACATTATTTTATTATTATAGAGATTAGGAACTGAACAGGTCAAGTTGGACACGAGTTAATGGACTTCATCTCAATCTCCATTAATTGAGGAATATCTTGATTTATACACGGCATTCATTTATATGATGTTTAATAAACCTTGAATTTTCATTTCATTCAAACAAAATATTTTTTATGAAGAATTTTACTATATAAAACACAATGTTTATTTTTACCGTATGCAGTGACGACTACCTTTTCTCCGCCGCATGTGTTATTTGATATTTGGATTTGTTTTCAAGTCGTAGTGTTTTTCCTAAAAAGTAAAATAAATAACATATAATCTTTTTAAATATTATGGTATTGAAAATGGTTTTTAGATTGTATTTATTATTTCAATATATTTAATTTGTTATATTGTGATTGAAATGTGGAAATGTAATCATTCCGTTATATCTTTTTTATGTTTAATTAGTATTTTATGGTTCTTGGAAATTTTTTATGTATATGGGTGGTTCTGTTAAAATCCTAGGTCGGGTGAGCCCGAGATTGATCTACAATGCATTGGGTAATGTGACAGAGGTAAATGTTAATGTTTCTCTTATGTTATTTAGGTAATACACTATGGTGGTTTTTTCCAACTTAACTCCCTAGGTAGTTATGATAGGTACAACGTAAGTATGATATGAATGCTACAAGTTACCTTTATGATTTGTTATTTATATGTGTCATTGATAAATATTATGATTTCATGAGGTTTGTTAAAGAAATTATTCTTTGTATATATTTTTGCACCAATGTTTTCATTGTTTATTTTGTTATCCTTATTGAGCTTTTTATACTCATCCAATGTTTTGAATTGTTTTTCATAGTACATAATGATGAATAGGTTAAAGGATGGGTTCATGGAAAATTCATTCTTTCTAAAACATGTAAATAGACGTGACTCTTTTTTTCGAGAGTTTTTATTTTAAGAAAAAGTAAACTTAGTAGAGTTGTCTACCTTGTAATTTTTGATATTTAATAAAAAATATATGCCCTAATTCTTTAAAAATATAAACGTAAAAAGATCCTAATTTTGAATTATTAACATAAATCATGATTATGTAATGTTTTAAGGTTGGGTCCTTATATAACCCCTTACAATAACAGTTTGGAAGTACCTTCATA
Organism: Viscum album; assembly: GCA_963277665.1. NCBI lineage: Eukaryota > Viridiplantae > Streptophyta > Magnoliopsida > Santalales > Viscaceae > Viscum > Viscum album. The sequence continues at coordinate 2,031,412,551 of OY728164.1, forward strand.
TAGAGATGTTGTAGTACCTCAGGGGAATTAATATAAACTCATTAAGAGATATAGTAATTTTTGTGATGATGGATTTGTATATAATTGTATTAAAATAGAAATTACTGGTTTTAAATCTTTGGGTTTAATTGGAATGAATGTTGAACCCCATCTATAGTGGTGTATAGTATGCATGATCTTGTGGTAGACTCAACAATGAAAATAGGCTCAACTGTGGATATTAAACACATGTACCCTATGTCATGTGAAAACACTAATAATATTTATGATGAAACATATAATAAATTGGTTGATGACAATGTAGTGAAAGAAATTATTAGTCAAAAATATAATCATGAAAAGATGATTAAAGCAAGTTCAATCCAAGGTAAATTTAAGATGGTTGAAACATTTATTTTGAATAAATGACTATTATGGTGTCTTTAACTATCAATAATGAGACATTAATGATATATGAACGTTCATATACACGTAATATGATTGAATTGACAACAATTATCCATAACCATGCAATAATTATGTTGTAATTCATGATAAATTCCTCACAAATGTTTGCAGTGGATCAAATAAATGAAGGAAAGATGATTACAACAAATTATTTTCAAGTTCTTTATTCTCACAATGTGAATATTAGGAAATAATTTGGAGATTGATATGTCATTGAACCCACATGGGGATGTGGGAAATGGGTTGTCATCTAAAATGTTGTCGATGGGGTTGTGGCCATGCTAATTGGGCTTCCAAGAAGGAGGATACACAATCAAGAAGATCCCAATTCAGATGAAACTTCCATTTCTCATGTATCTAATGTCTGTTGTTCTCAAATACCAACCCAACACTAGTTCGGGTTACATATACATTAGATTTTCTATTTCTACATATTTTTGAAAAGTATGTATGGATTGAGGCATCCAACACTACTCGTTGGAGATAATGAAGAAAACCATCTTCCACCACTGTTGCAATAAATATTTTATATAAAAACTATTTATATTAATTTCAGTATAATATTAATTTTGAATGTTTTTCCATATATTGTCAAAAAAATTATATTCTAAAAATGTTAAAATCGGTAGAAATTTTATCTTTAAAAAATTCTTCTGCAAAATAAATTAATTGATAAGGATTTTGAAAAAATAACACTATTTAAATAAGATAATAAGAAATAATTTTAATTACAAAAATATGAATTGGAAAGTCATATATTTATTTTATAAGTCAATGAGGGAGGAAATCTTTGAATCGAATAACCATTAATCCAAAATTATCGAGCGAATACGAAGAATTGGCTAAGTATTGGAGACTCCCTCGTGTGACTCAAACATTCCTTGAGTGAGAAAGGATGTAGAAAGCACAACCTAACTAGGAGCCTCCATGGATGATGATCCCCATACCACATCTGTGGAACACCAGAACATCACCCACCAACCCTTCAACCACATACTATTTTTTAGTTTTTTAAATTTTTATATAGTATAATATATTTATTTAGTTTTTATCAATAAATATTTAACTATTATTTTATTAATTTTTTTAATAACAAATTTTTATTTTCTACATATATAATTATTTCAATTTATATGGACCATTTTAAGTGTTAAAAAACTTCAAATAAAGGATACCATTATGGTAAATAAAAAAACAATGATAAAGTGGACAATTTATAAGTGGAAAAGCACTGATAAATGGTAGCATTTATCAGTGCTTATTTTTGCAATGATAATTAGAACCTTTATCAGTTGTTTTTTCGAGCGCTGATATTGGATGTCAATGTTAACGATCAATTTTGGAGTAGTTGAAATATTTTTACATGTAATTTTCATTGGAAAAAAAAGTATTATGAAAATTTATTTTTGTTCAATTTCTTTTCAGTAATTATTTTTTAATAAATTTTAATCTGTAAAACTATTTGTTAAATTTATTTATAATTTATATATATTTTTTTTTATTTTTTAAATTTTGTTGAAGTAAAAAATTTCTTACTTTTATTCATTCTATTTTTTTATTGTAAATTAATTTTTGATTACTATGTTTATGAAATTTTTCCTATTTTCATCCATTTTTTATATATTCAAATTCCCCCTCCCCACTCCGCGCTAACCAGTGAAGAATGTTATTGATCATTTGATGAGGCCAACGTCAAGTGACTGACATTTACTCAACTATAATTATCATGATGTCAGAAATAGGGATGCAAAGTTGTGATTTTCATAGAGAAAGGATGGCACTGATGAGCATATCTTTCAATGAGGTAATTTGGTGCACATTCGGTTCATTCAATATTTTCTTTTGGATAGGTTTAAAATGTAACATCCCCAAATGATAAAGGGTTAAATGACTAAATGATATGACTCATGTCAACAAGGTGCACCTTCCTTTTCGGGAGCCTACCTGATTAGAACTCCACAGTTAAGCATTCTTGGCCTGCAGTAGTGATCAGGATGGGTGAACTTCTGGGAAGTTTTTTCCGGATGGGTGCGAGTGAGGACAAAGCACACTGGAAAGGACATGTGTTGGCCTGTGGAGACAGTCATTAGTCAGATGACTCGTTCGGGCACGTGGGTGGACCCTACGTGGGCCCCACATGTCTGTGGGGCAACTGGTGGTACCTGGTAGGAAAGGAACTGACGACCATGTTAAGGCGAGGTGGATGTGTTGTCACCAGGACCCGATTGTCACATTTGGTATCAGAGGAGGAACCCAGCCTTAAGTGTGGTGCACTGCCTGGGTTGAGATGTAGGACCCACAACGAGGGCGTTGTGCTCTAAAGGGGGGTGATTGTAACATCCCCAAATGAAAAAGGGTTAATTGACTAAATGATATGACTCATGTCAACAAGGTGCACCTTCCTTTTCGAGAGCCTACCTGATTAGAAATCCACAGTTAAGCATGCTTGGCCTAGAGTAGTGATCAGGATGGGTGCCCTTCTGGGATGTTTCTCAGGATGGGTGCGAGTGAGGACAAAACACATTGGAAAGGACATGTGTTGGCCTGTGGGGATATTCATTAGTCAGATGACTCGTTCGGGCATGTGGGTGGACCCTGGGTGGGCCCCATGTGTCTACGGGGCAACTGGTGGTACCTGGTAGGCAAGGACCTGACGACCATGTTAAGGCGGGGTGGCTGTGCTGTCACCGAGACCCGGGTGTCACATAAAATCTCAAAAATCTCAACTTTAGGAAGAGTGGTGTTTGTAATTGTTAAAAAATCATAGAGGGTGGTGGATATGGAAGAGTGTATTGTTTTTGTTTTGTGATTTAATGATAATATATGTAACCACGTTGGGAGAGGTCAATTCCACGTCCTTTTACCCTCTTATGATCACTAACACAGGCATGGGTGTTTGGAATGATATTTCATAAAACAGTGACCTTGTGCGTCCATTATTTGGACCATCATATCAATCCATTTGTTTAATACATCATTAAACCATATGTTTGTGTCCAAATTTAATGTTTTAATGGATTTTATGGCATCTGTAGATATTGTTTGACTTTGGCTGTGTTGTCACTGGGACCCGGTTGTCACATAAAATCTCAAAAATCTCAATTTTATGAAGACTAGTGTTTGTAATTGGTAAAAAATCATAGAGGGTGGTCGATATGGAATAGTGGATTGTTTTTGTTTTGTGATTTAATGATAATATATGTAACCACATTGGGAGAGGTCATTTCCACATCCTTTTACCCTCTTATGATCACTAACACAGGCATGGGGGTTTGGAATGATATTTCTTAAAACAGGGACCTTGTGCATCCATTATTTGGACGCTCATTTCAATCCATTTGTTGAATACATCATTAAACCATATGTTTGTGTCCAAATTTAATGTTTTTAATGGATTTTATGGCATCTGTAGATATTGTTAGACTTTGTTTCGTGAATTTGTACTCCTATAAAAATAGATCGAGCTAATATGGTTTAATTATATGGATTTTTATGTTCTTATAGATATATGTGGATATAATATCGATGACCATATAATTTTTAAACTTATCTACAATGTACTATAATATTTATCTAACTATAAGGTATGAAAATCTATCATTTTCCTGCAGACTTTTTTTGTCCATTGTGCATGTAAAATAAAATTTATTAAGTGATTTATGTTTTTCATTCTAAAATATGAGAGTTAATTATGTTTTTTATTGTAGATATAAGACTTTAGGATCCAAAAAGGGTGTGGGTTGTCTTACTTCTCACATTACCGATGATGCTAGAACTGATGGTTGTGCTAAACTAATTATTAAAAATAGGGAAGTACATAATGATGAACCTTCTTTGGTGGGTTCTCATATGATTGGGACATGGGATGATCTTTCTGAACAAGATTTTATGCATGTTTATGCCCACAAGCCTTCTTATATAACCCCTTACTTTAAAAAATTAGTATTTCCTTCATATATTGATGATGATGGAGTAAATCAATATGTTGATCAATATGATGATCATGATTAGATAATTATGCAAAGTTCCTTCCATGTTAAATAAAAAATGGATGAAGCATGTATTTTGGATAATGAACCAATAACGGGTTCATCGTCTATCAAAGATCAGAAATCAAAAAATAGAATAGTTCATCTACACTCGACATTACTAATTAAAAAAAGTACCTCAACCTGGAACATATATATTAAATGTCATGAATATTTCACCACCAAAATTTTTATTTGATCAACAAAGTGAATGGGGGATTATTACATCAAATTCATTTTATGTGATTTACATTCACAATTAGGGTACAAAGCAATTAGTTGGATACTTTATTGGTAATTAACTACCATGGGGGGGCTAAGGTGTATGTTATTTCATCATAATAAAAACAACCAATGATGCAACTTAGCATTCAAGAGGATGTTGATTATAGGGATATGAATCTAAAAGATGAGAATGACATCGAAGTAGTAGAGGACGATTTGGGGGGAACATGGAAACAATATAAATCATGGAAACATGTCCTTCGTCTAAAAAGTTGTAGATAGGGATGTGATTATACTTATATGGCTGCTAAGAATGAGGAGACACAATCAGAAGATCTTGACTCAGATGACACATCCATTTCTCAAGAATCTAGTGGATTTTGTTCATTATTTTTAAGCCAACATTGTATGGGAGTCCATATATACATTATTTTTTGTTTTTGTATAGTTATGACCTATATGTTTTTATTGAGGCTTACATCACCACTAGTCTATGATAGTTGAGAAAATGATAATCCTCTATTATTACAATGTAATATTTTATTCAACAGTGGTTATTATATTTTCTTTCATTATAAGTATATTTTATAATTTTTATTCATATAGTGGTGAAAAATTATATTTTGAACATGTCAAAATTGTTCTAGACATGTTTACTATACATGTGTCTTGTGTATAAATTTTTAATGGATGGGGATTTGGAAAACAATTTATCCTCCTTGAATAACAAAATATGATATAAATTTAATTAATAGAAAAATCAGAAATTACCATTCATAAATATATTCATAGGTCAATATGGGGGAATAATCTTTGAAATAAAATGATATGTTATTCTAAATCCTCAATGAAAGAGAAAGGATGGTCGTAGTATCACTTATTCCCTTGTGTGAGTCAAATCATCCTTGAGTGAGGAGGGATGCATCAAGAAAATACCAATTTGGTGCCTCTATAGACAAAGAACCCTAGGCCACATCGGTGGAACTCCAGATTATCTCACAAAAAATCTTCATCACCATACTTGTCAAGACCATTAAAATTCAAGGGAAATTTTTTCTTAATTTTCTTTGAGATTTTACAAGAACGCAGTTTCTGATGGAACGTGATTCCGAGGCCCGGTGTGCCCGGAATTTCTATCCGAAGAATAGCTCGGGTACGTTCAGTGAACGAATGAGCGGGAATTTCTAACTTTTGAACCGGTGCTCGAAATCGAATTCCGAAGGCACTGATGGAACCGTATCACCGGTAATTTCTTAGGAACACCTGTTCCGGAGTTGTGTTTTCACGAGAGTAGACGATAAAAATTGTGGAAGTTTAATTTATAATTATTCTATAATTTTTATTTTTTCTTTAAGTGGATTAAAGGATTTGGGTGGATGTTGGGTAACTACCCAACATCCCAAGGGAGGTTATGAGGGTGGTGGGGCCCACACGAACCCCACCCCTTCAAATTCCTAACTCCCTCAACTCACCCTTTAATGATGACAACTTGGATTGAATTAATTAAGTGGAATTAATTAAATCTTTTGAAATTCAATTTCTTATCTTGTGTTAATAAAATAATACTTGGGATTATTTTATTTTTGGTTAGAGTCTTTTTGTGTTGGGAGGATTTGGGAGGCTTGATGAACATCTTCTTCAACGACAAAGAACGTGAAGAACAAATCGGTCTCCGACGAAGAACGTCGTCACATATTTCTTCCGAAGAACGACGACGTTCCATCCCTCGTTCTTCTTCCCAAGTCAATGGATGGGAGATGTCGTTCCACCTTGGAAAATCTCCGTATTCGTCTAAGAATCCTCTTCCGTGACACTGACCCACGACGCGACGTCTTTTTCTCTGCGACAGAAACCTCGTTCAAGCCACGCTCGAGGTAGGGGTTTATTTAAATATCTTTGTTCGTGAATTCTACTTTGTCGTCCTTCGTGAATTTACGACCAGTTTCTATCAATTAACGAGAGGGGGCCGTACCGCACAAACACGGTCGACCCTCCTCCAAATTGAATGTTGTTTCTAATATGGTTGGGACGGAATGGGGTGGTGCCTTCGCACCACGTGGGATCGTATGCCAAGTAATGTGTCGCGCCGTCGCGCCGCGCCGTGAAGTTGAAGAAGGACGCGATGCTGTCGCGTCACGTCGAAGAAAACCGAAGACACCGCGGCCGGAGCGGGGTCGTGGTGGAGGGGCGCGGTACCGTCGCACCGTGCTGGACGAACCAGGCCGCAGCCGGTTCCGGGCCGCGGCGGAGTAGGGTGACTGGCGACCGGTTCCGGGCCTCCGGTGTCGGCGAATGAGGAAGGACCGACCGTCGATCCTTGTTGGCAGAACCGGCCGGCCGGTGCAGACCAGCCTAACAAAAGGGAAACCAGGGGAATTAATTTCCCTGGCCGGCCAGCACAAAATGGCCCCCATTTAATGGGGGGCCGCGGTTACACAGGGGGGCAGGCGCCCCCCTCCCCCCTTTGCCAAACAGCTCTGCTAGTTGGCCGAGCGCCTGGCCAGCGCGCTGGGCACGCTGTGCCCAGGCCGGGCTGACCACCCGGCCGGTCCGCCAGGCCGGGCCGCGCTGGCCGGGCCAGACCCGGACCCGGTTCGGGTCGACCCCGGGGGTATCGGGTCGGGTCGGACCGGGCCCGAACCCCTTATGGTCGGATGCCCATAAATTGTGCTACCGGTCTCCGATCGACGTACTGTCAATTGCGATGCGATTTTTGGATCGAGACGGCCGTTTCGGTATATCACACTCAAGGTTTCAGAATACTTTGAGTTAGGCCGGTTTGGTTCGTACACAAAACCAATCGGGCCCTCGGAGCGGAAACGCTCATATCTTAAGCTCCAGATGTCCGATTGACGTGTCGTCGACTTTTTGGATTCCTCTAAGTGAGACGGATCTTTTGGCTTACTCCGCTAGAGGTTTATATGTCGTCGGAGTGCGGTCGGGTTGGTTCTCTCACGAATCCTTCCGGGCCCCTCGAACGAAAAAGCCAATAACTCACAGACCGGGCGTCCGATTGACGCGCCGTCTGTCTCGTTTAATTCCTCATGATGAGACGGAACATTTGGCATACTTCGCCCGAGTTTTATTTGTTGTTGGATAGTGGCCGAGTTGGATTGTACCCGAAATCCAACCAGGCCCTTGGAACGGAAAAGGTGTTATCTTCAGACTGGACGTCCGTTTGACGAACCGTCAGCAGCGTTGGTGATCACGTTGAGAAACGGTCCCTATGAGTATACCCTATGAGTGTTCGGGGTACAGTTGAGATACGTACGGGTTGGTTAGCTCACGAAACTAGCCGAGCCCCTCGGACGAAAAGGCTAATAACTCACAGACCAGGCGTCCGATTGACGCGCCGTCTGTTGCGTTGAGACCCCTATAACGAGGCGGTCCATTGAGATACTTCTTCGTTGGACTTTGAGATACTTGGAGTATTGAACTGTAGCTTGTGGAGCGGGCCCTCCCAGAGACGAGCATGCAGAGTACGGAGACCGTCTAGCCGGCTGAGACCTGATGACTGCTTGACCAACTCGACTTGGAGTGAGTCGACTAGCCCAGTGGATGGAGCGCCCGGTATTTGGCGACTGAACCACGACAGACGAAGTGCCCGGTAGTTGGCCGCAGACCCGCGGTACTCGACAGGAGGAGTACCTCTGTAGGCTATTAGGGGAAGTGCCCTGTATTTGGTGATAGACCGACAGCGGATGGAGCGCCCGGTAGTTGGCCGCAGACCCGCGGTTCTCAACAGGACGAGTACCTCAGCAGTCTTAGGATAGTGAGCAGTATCTCAGAGTCGTGACATGGCCACTATACATGTCAGAGATAGGGCTCTTCAATAGTTACGGTTTCGATAATGAAAATCTTGGTTTGAGCTTAGTCGATGACCTTTGTGTTTCCTCATGATTGAGATGGGTTATTTGATAACTTAGGTATATGTATGGGCATATACCTGGGTAGTGGTTATCCGTTGATTTCATAATCCTTTTGTTTCATTATGATTGAGATGGGTTACATGATAACTTAGGTATATGTATGGTTATATACCTAAGTAGAGGTTATCTGTTGAGATCCTATTTGTGGTTATCCTTGTTGGTTTTAGTGAGACCTTGAGGGTCTCGGGGTCCCTACTGAGTATCATTATACTCACCCCTGCACGGGCTATGCCCGCACCTCGTTGTGTTGGTTGGAGATGACGGGCAGTGCTGACGAAGGCTGAGTGTTTGAGGACTGGATGGTACCCAGAGGTGGAATACACGACGAGTCAGTACCCAGAGGTGGAATAAATGACGAGTCAGTATCCGGAGGTGGAATTCACGGCGAGACGACACTCGGAGGAGGTTGACGGGCGAGTGAGTTGTAGAGGCTATCTGTACCTAGAATTCAGGTAGGATCTGCGGTGGACGATCTAGGAGCTGCGCCATCTATACCTACCCTTCATGTAGGATCCAAGGAGGATGACCCAGGAGCCGCTTCCGTCCTTCCAGCTGTTGTTTTTTTCTATTGTACTTTGATCATCTGTAGTTGTACTTTCATTTGGGTTTGTATTCTGACCCATTTACCTTTCAGCACTTCTCTTTGTACTTAGTGTTTTACTTCCGCTTGTACTCTGTGGTGATTTGTATACTTTTATAAAGGCAATACCTTCCTAGTTATCGGGATTTACACCTTTGGTGCTAGTCGCCAGCCCCTGGCCTATGGAAGGCATGCTTGGGGTAGTCACGGCACGGGCCCCGAGGACGGGTGGTGACAAATTGTTATCAGAGGAGTTCAGTTCTACCGTATAACATTGGACTCTGATCTTTTTCTATGTGAAGCAATAGTGTTTAGTGTATTGGGTATGGTTATCAGTCCAGGGAGTCCAGTGTTGGTGCGGCGGCCGATGTATCCATACACCTGGACCCTGACAACTGATTTCCGACTTTGTGCAGGAAAAAACTGATTGCGTGTGTGTTTAAAGAAGTTTTTAAATATCCGCTCAAACCAGGTCAGCTCACCAGGTATAAATCTTTTGACCGTGTCATGTTTGTTTCTTTCAGGATGTCTCCCCACGGACGACCAGCTAGAGCCCCTAGAGTTGTTTGTACTGACAGCCTGCCGAGCGACGTGGCCTCAGTACAGGGCCCTATCCCAGTTGAGGCACGAGTAGGAGCACCATCGGTACTACTACCTGTTGGGCCACCAATGCCACCAGCCCCAGCAGTAGAGGGTGCACGTCACTTGAGCGCACTGCACGAGTTCCAACGCCAGAGGCCACCCAGGTTCCGGGGAGAGACGGACCTGCAGGCGACTGAGGATTGGTTAGATGCTGTGGTGAAAGACTTCAGGCTAGTTGGGAGACCGACAGACATCATGGTGATCCTTGATGCCATCCTTCTTCAGGAAGCAGCAGGAAGATAGTGGGGCCTGATGCTCTAGATGCATGACGAAGCGACACTTCTTTGTGTAGACTTCGGGAGCTTGTTCCGGGAAGAGTTTGTACTAGACACCCTTCGAGCAGTGCGTATACAGGAGCTACTTCAGCTGCGGAAGGGAAGCATGACAGTGGCACAGTATTCAGCGAGGTTCACAGACCTCTCGTGCTACTCCATAGATATAGTATGAGACCCGTTATTCAGGGGCCTAACCTTCGAGCATGGGCTCAGGTGGGAGATTAGAGCTTCTGTTGTTTCTCACAGCATTCCAACCCAGACAGTGGTGTTGGAGAGAGCCCTCTTAGTGGAGATTTTCCTTGCTGACCAGTCTCCAGTAGCACGAACCACCACTAGTCGGCTTGCGGCAGAGTCTTCTGCAGTAGACAGTAGACAGATGACACAGAGGTCCAAGAGGACCATACCTACTAGTGGCCGACTACACGACTCGGGTTCAGTTGTGCGGGGGAACCGTGGTGGATTCAGAGCCAGTCATGCCGAGAGTGGATAGTGTTACTACTGTGGTGGGATTGGTCACATGGAACGTGACTGTACGACCCGCCATGCAGATGACCAGTAGTTAAATGAAGAACCTTCCAGGCAGAGAGAGATGTTCGATCAGGGCAGACTGCAAGGAGCAGGTGGCCATGGAAGAGGAGCAGGCTGTGCAGCTGGAGGTGGAGGATGCTTCAGGGTGTTGCCACCACCACCACCAGGAGGCCCTCCCCGACCGCAGGGGACAAGAGGACATGGGAGACCTCAGCATCAGGTATTTGAGGCCTATGGTCATGGAGCTCCGGAAGCAGATGGACAGGAGTGGGACTTGCTCCAGACCTGGAGGCTATTGATCATGTTGCTTCTATTTTTTTTGTTATTTCATTTGTGTCTTTTTACTATGAGATGCTATAATGAAAAGACACGTATCTTTGTAATTTTTTCTTTCATGTCCTTTTGTTTGGTTGATACTGAGAGGTCCCGGTTAAAACTGTTGACTTGACCCTCACTTTCGAGATTTCTACTGTCGGAGACCTAGTGACCTCACACTGATGCCGACAGTGTGACTCGACCCTTGAGGGCGAGGGTGATAGTTGGATCTCTTGGTAGTTACGTTGAGGCCTTACGACGCAATCCATGGCATGAATGCATCCTTCATGTCAGGATTGACTGTATTATGCAATGAATGTGGTTCATCCAGAGGATGAGACCAGATTTCTCTTATCGGCAAAGAAGAAATCATAGCAGCTCTTCTGAGACCAGAGAAGGTCCAGGTCATCCAAGAGCGGATGAAGACAACACAAGGCTGACAGAAGCCTTATGCTGACAGGAATTGGAGGCCTCTAGAGTTCGGGGATGACGATCACGTCCTTATACAGGATTCACCTCGACGAGGTTTATGGAGATGTGGCCAAGGCGGCAATTCTTCCGGAGGTTCAGTGGACCATTTATAAGTCCTCAGCTGGGTAGGCGGGGTGGTTTACCGCTTGACCCATCCACCTCTGTTGTACCAGGTGCACGGCGTCTTCCGCGTATCATAACTTAGGAGATACGTACATAATCCTTCACACATCATCGACCATGGGAAACTGGACAATGGTGGTGGGGTGTCTTTCATGGAGGATACAGTGGGAATCGAGGATCGATAGGAGCGGATCCTATGAGGATGTAAGATTCCTTGGGTGCGCTTTCACTGGCAGTATGGGAACCTCTAGGTGAGCACATGAGAGCAGGAGGCTCAAATGCGTGCTCAGTACCATTTTTGTATCTGTGGTTTGTGTTTTAGCTTTACGGGGACGTAAATCCCTGAGGTGGGAGTAATGTAAAGACAAGTAAAATTCAAGGGAAATTTTTTCTTAATTTTCTTTGGGATTTTACAAGAACGCAGTTTCTGACGGCACTTGATTCTGAGGCACGGTGTGCCCGGAATTTCTATCCAAAGTTTAACTCGGGTACGTTCAGTGAATGAACGAGCGGAAATTTATAACTTTTGAACTGGTGCTCGAAATCGAATTCCGAAGGCACCGATGGAACTGTAGCACCAGTAATTTCTTAGGAACACCTGTTCCGGAGTTGCATTTTCACGAGAGTAGAGGATAAAAATTTTGGAAGTTTAATTTATAATTACTCTACAATTTTTATTTTTCTTTAAGTGGTTTAAAGGATTTGGGTGGAAGTTGGGTAACTACCCAACTTCCCAAAGGAGGTTATGAGGTTGGTGGGGCCCACACAAACCCCACCCCTTCAAATTCCTAACTCCCTCAACTCAACCATTAATGATGACAACTTGTCTTGAATTAATTAAGTGGAATTAATTCAAAATTTTGAAATTAAATTTCATATCTTGTGTTAAAAAAAATAAGACTTGGGCTTATTTAATTTTTGGTTAGAGTCTTGTCGCTTTGGGAGGATTTGGGAGGCTTGAAGAACATCTTCTTCAATGACGAAGAACGTGATGAACGAATCGGTCTCCGATGAAGAACGTTGTCACGTCTTTCTTCCGAAGAATGACGATGCGCCATCCCCCATTCTTCTTCCCACGTCAAAGGAAGGGAGATGCCGTTCCACGTCGGACAATCTTCGTCTTCGTCTACGAATCCTCTTCCATGACACTGACCCGCGACACGACGTCTTTTTCTCCGCGACGGAAACCTAGTTCAAGACACGCTCGAGGTAGGGGTTTACTTAATTATCTTTTTTCGTGAATTCTATTTTGTCGTCCTTCGTGAATTTACGACCTGTTGCTATCAATTAACAAGAGGGGTCCGGACCCCACAAACAAGGCCGACCCTCCACCAATTTGAATGTTGTTTCTAATATGGATGGGACGGAATGGCGTGGTGCCGTAACACCCTGCGGGATCGTACGGAAAGTAATGTGCGGCGCTGTCGCGCCGCGCCGTGAAGTTGAACAAGGACCCGACGTCGTCGCGTCGCGTCGAAGAAAACTGAAGACACCGTGGCCGGAGCGGGGCCGTGGCAGAGGGGCGCGGTACCGTCGCACCGCGCCGGACGAACCAGGCCGCTGCCAGTTCCGGGCCGCGGCGGAGTACGGTGACCGGCGGCTGGTTCCAGGCCGCTGGTGTCGGCGAAGAGGAAGGACCGGCCGTCGCCGGTCCTTGTTGGCAGAACCGGCCGGCCGGTGCAGGCCCGCCGGACAAAAGGAAAACCGGGGGAATTAATTCCCCCGACCTTCCAGCACAAAACAACCCCCATTTAATGGGGGGCCGCGGTTACACCAGGGGGGAAGGCGCCCCCCTGCCAAACAGCTCTGCCAGTTGGCCGATCGCCTGGCCAGCGCGCTGGGCGCGCTGTGCCCAGGCCGGGCCAGCCACCGGGCTAGTCCCCTAGGCCAGGCCGCGCCCAGGCCGGGCTGCGCCGCGCCGCTCCCAAGCGGGCCAGACCTGGACCCGGTTCAGGTCGACCCGGTTCGGGTCCACCCCGGGGGTATCGGGCCGGGTCGGACTGGGCCCGAACCCTTTAATACCGAAATTTTTCAGGTCGGACACCCATAACTTGTTATACAGGTCTCCGATCGATGCACCGTTAATTGTGATGCGATCCTTGGATCGAGGTGGTCGTTTCGGTATATCACACTGAAGGTTTCGGAATACTTTGAGTTAGGCCGGGTTGGTTCATACATGAAACCAACCGGGCCCTCGGAGCGGAAACGCTCATATCTTAAGCTCCGGACGTCCGATTGACGTGTCGTCGACTTTGTTGGATTCCTCTAAGTGAGACAGATCTTTTGCCTTACTCCGCTCGAGGTTTAGATGTCGTCGGAGTACGGTCGGGTTGGTTTTCTCACGAAACCAACCGGGCCCCTAGAATGAAAAAGCCAATAACTCACAGACCGAGCTTTCTATTGACGCGACGTCTGTCTCGTTGAATTCCTCAAGATGAGACAGAACTTTTGGCATACTTCGCCTGTGTTTTAGTTGCTGTTGGATAGTGTCCGGGATGGATTGTACTCGAAATCCAACCGGGCCCTTGCAACGGAAAAGCTGTTATCTTCAGACTAAACGTCTGTTTGACGAACCGTCAGCGGCGTTGGTGATCACGTTGAGAAACGGTCCCTATGAGTATACCCTATGAGTGTTTGGGGTATAGTTGAGATACGGCCGGGTTGGTTCGCTCACGCAACCAACCGGGCCCCTAGGATGAAAAGGCTAATAACTCACAGACTGGGCGTCCGATTGACGCGTCGTCTGTTGCGTTGAGACCCCTATGACGAGGCGGTCCATTGAGATACATCTTATTGGGACTTTGAGATACATGGAGTATCGACCTGTAGCTCGTGGAGCGGGCCCACCCAGAGACGATCGTGCAGAGTACGGAGACCGTGTAGCCGGCTGAGACCTGCCGACTGCTTGACCAACTCGACTTGGTGTGAGTCGACTAGCCCAGTGGAATGAGCGCCCGGTAATTTGCGACTGACCCACAATGGATGGAGCGCCCGGTAGTTGGCCGCAGACCCACGGTACTCGACAGGAGGAGTACCTTTGTAGGCTATTAGGGGGAGCGCCCGGTATTTGGCGACAGACCCACAGCGGACGGAGCGCCGGGTAGTTGGCCGCAGACCCGCGGTACTCAACAGGAGGAGTACCTCAGCAGTCTTAGGTTAGTGAGCAATACCTCGGAGTCGTGACATGACCACTGTACACTCCATTGACGGGGCCCTTTAGTAGTTACGGTTTCGATAATAAAAATTCTGGTTTGAGCTGAGTCTATGACCTTTGTGATACTCATGATTGAGATGGGTTACTTGATAACTTAGGTATATGCATGGGCATATACCTGGGTAGTGGTTATTCGTTGATTTCATAATCCTTGTGTTTCCTCATGATTGAGATGGGTTACATGATAACTTAGGTATATGTATGGGTATATACCTAAGTAGAGGTTATCTATTGAGATCTTCTTTGTGGTTATCCTAGTTGGTTTTAGTGAGACCATGCGGGTCTCAGGGTCCCTATTGATTATTTTTATACTCACCCCTGCACGGGCTATGCCTGCACCTCGTTGTGTTGGTTGCAGATGACGGGCAGTGCTGACGGAGGCTGAGTGTTCGGGGACTGGATGGTACCCGGAGGTGGACTACACGACGAGTCATTACCCGGAGGTGGACTACACGACGAGTCAGTATCCGGAGGTGGACTTCACGGCGAGATGACACTCGGAGGAGGTTGACAGGAGAGAGCATTGTAGAGGCTATCTGTACCTACCCTTCAGGTAGGATCCGTGGTGGACGATACAGGAGCTTCGCCATCTGTACCTACCCTTCAGGTAGGATCCAAGGAGGAAGACCCAGGAGCCACTTCCGTCCTTCCAGCTGTTTTCTTTTTCTGTTCTACTTTGTTCAGCTGTAGTTGTACTTTCATTTGGGTTTGTATTCTGGCCCATTTACTTTTCAACACTTCTCTTTGAACATAGTGTTTTACTTCCGCTTGTACTCTGTGGTGATTTGCTTACTTTTATAAAGGAAATGTCTTCCCAGTTATCGGGATTTACGTCTTTGGTGCTAGTCGCCAGCCCCTAGGCTATAGAAGGCGGGCTTGGGGTAGTCACGGCATGGGCCCCGAGGACGGGTCGCGACAAATTGGTATCAGAGGAGTTCGGTTCTACCGCAGAACTTGGGACTCTGCTCTTTTTCTATGTGAAGTAATAGTGTTTAGCATATTGGGTGTGGTTATCAGTTCAGGGAGTCCAATGTTGGTGCGGCGGCCGACGTATCCATAAATCTGGACCCTGACAACTAATTTCCGACTTTGTGCACGAAAACACTGATTGCGTGTGTGTTTCCAAAAGTTTTTAAATATCATATCAAACTGGGTCAGCTCACCAGGTATAAATCTTTTGACCGTGTCATGTTAGTTTCTTTTAGGATGCCTCCCCACGGACGACCAGCTAGAGTCCTGAGAGTTGTTCGTACTGACTTCCCTCCAAGCGACGTGGCCTCAGTACAGGGCCCTATCTCAGTTGAGGCACCAGCAGGTGCACTAGCGGTACTACTAACCGTTGGGCCACTGATGCCACCAGCCCCAGCAGCAGAGGGTGCACGTCGCTTGAGCGCACTGCACGAGTTCCAGCGCCAGAGGCCACCCAGGTTCCAGGGAGAGATGGACCTGCAGGCGGCTGAGGATTGGCTGGAGGTTATGGTGAGAGTCTTCCGGCTAGTGGGGACACCGGAAGACTTCATGGTGATCCTTGTTGGCAGCCTTCTTCAGGCAACAGCAGGCAGATGGTGGAACCTGATGCTCCAGATGCATGACGAGGCAACACTTCTTTGGGCAGACTTCGAGAGCCTGTTCTGAGCTGAGTTTGTACCAGCCACCCTTCGAGCAGTGCGTATACAAGAGCTACTTCAGCTGTGGCTATGTAGTATGACAGTGGCATAGTATTCAGTGAGGTTCACAGACCTCTCGCGCTACTCCACAGATATGGTACGTGACCCGTTCTTCAGGGCCCGAACCTTCGAGCAGGGGCTCAGGCGGGAGATTAGAGCTTCTGTTGTTCTCACAGCATTCTGACCCAGACATGGGTGTTGGAGAGAGCCCTCTTAGTGGAGAGTTTCCTTGCTGAGCAGTCTCCAGCAGCACGACCCACCACTAGCCGGCTTGCAGCAGAGTCTTCTGCAGCAGACAGTAGACCGATGACACAGAGGTCCAAGAGGACCAGACCTACCGGTGGCCGACTGCACGACTCAGGTTTAGTTGTTCGGGGGAACCAGGGTGGAGTCAGAGCCAGTCGTGCCGAGAGTGCATAGTGTCACTCCTGCGGAGGGATTGGTCACATGGCACATGACTGTCACCCGCCATGCAGATGAACATCAGTTAAATGAAGAACCTTCCAGGTAGAGGCAGATGTTCGATCAGGGAAGACTGCAAGGAGCAGGTGGCCATGGAAGAGGAGTTGGCCATGCAGATGGAGGTGGACGATGCTTTGGGGTGTTTCCACCACCACCACCAAGAGGCCCACCCCGACCGCAGGGGACATGAGGACATGGGAGAGCTCAGCTTCAGGCAGCTGAGGCCTATGGTCGTGAAGCTCCGGAAGCAGATGGACAGGAGTGGGACTAGCTCCATACATGGAGGCTATTGATCATGTTGCTTCTAGTTTTGTTGTTGTTACATTTGTGTCTTTGTACTATGAGATGAAATAATGAAAAGACACTTATCTTTGTAATGTTTGCTTTCCTATCCTTTTGATTGGTTGATACTGAGAGGTCCCGGTTAAAACTGTTGACTTGACCCTCACTTTCGAGATTTCTACTGTCAGAGACCTAGTGACCTCACACTGATGCTGACAGTGTGACTCGACTCTTGGAGGCGAGAGTGACAGTTGGATCTCTTGGTAGTTACGTCGAGGCCTTACGACGTCATGCATGGCATGAATGCATCATTCATGTCAGGAATGACTGTATTAGGCAATGAATGTGGTTCATCTAGGGGATGAGACCAGATTTCTCTTATCGTAAAAGAAGAAATAATAGCAGCTCTTGTGAGACTAGAGAAGGTCCAGGTCATCCAAGAGCCGATGAGGACAGCACAAGGCTGACAGAATCCTGATTCTGACTGGAATTGGAGGCCTCTAGAGTTCGAGGATGACGATCACGTCATTATACGGGTTTCACCTTGACGAGGTTTATGAAGATGTGGCCAAGGCATCAAGTTGTTCCGGAGGTTCAGTGGACCATTTAGAGGTCCTCAGCTGGGTAGGCAGGGTGGTTTACCGCTTGACCCATCCACCTCAGTTGCACCAGGTGTACGACGTCCTCCGCATATCATAACCGAGGAGATACGTACATGATCCTTCACACATCATCGACCAGGAGAAACTAGACGATGGTGGTGGGGTGTCTTTCACGGAGGTTCCAGTGGGAATCGAGGGTCGCAAGGAGAGGATCCTATGAGGATGGACGATTCCTCGGGTGCGCTTTCACTGGCAGTATGGGAACCTCCAGGTGAGCACATGAGAGCAGGAGGCTCAGATGCGTGCTCAGTACCATTTTTGTATCCCTGGTTTGTGTTGTAGCTTTACGGGGATGTAAAGTCCTGAGGTGGGAGTAATATAAAGACCTGTAAAATTAAAGGGAAATATTTTCTTAATTTTCATTGTGATTTTAGTAGAACGCAGTTTCTGACGGCACTTGATTCCGAGGCACGGTGTGCCCGAAATTTCTATCTGAAGTTTAGCTCGGATACGTTTAGTGAACGAATGAGCGGGAATTTCTAACTTTTGAACAGGTGCTCGGAATCGAATTCTGAAGGCACCGATGGAACCTTAGCGCCGGTAATTTCTTAGGAACACCTGTTCTAGAGTTGCGTTTTCACGAGAGTAGACGATAAAAATTGTGGAAGTTTAATTTATAATTATTCTACAGTTTTTATTTTTCTTTAGGTGGTTTAAAGGCTTTGGGTGGAAGTTGGGTAACTACCCAACTTCCCATGGGAGGTTATGAGGTTGTTGGGGCCCACACGAACCCCACCACTTCAAATTCCTAACTCCCTCAACTCACCCTTTAATGATGAAAACTTGGCTTGAATTAATTAAGTGGAATTAATTCAAACTTTTGAAATTCAATTTCTTATCTTGTGTTAATAAAATAAGACTTGGGATTATTTTATTTTTGGTTAGAGTCTTGTCGCGTTGGGAGGATTTGGGAGGCTTGAAGAACATCTTCTTCAACGACGATGAACGTGAAGAACGAATCGGTCTCCGATGAAGAACGTCGTCACGTCTTTCTTCCGAAGAACGACAACGTGCCATCCCTCGTTCTTCTTCCCACGTCAAAGGAAGGGAGACACTATTCCACCTCGGACAATCTCCGTCTTCGTCTACGAATCCTCTTCCGCAACACCGACCCGCGACACATCATCTTTTTCTCCGTGGCGGAAGCCTCGTTCAAGCCACGCTCGAGGAAGGGGTTTATTTAATTATCTTTGTTCGTGAATTCTACTTTGTCGTCCTTCGTGAATTTACGACCAGTTGCTATCAATTAATGAGAGGGGGTCGGACCGCACAAACACGGCCGACCCTCCTTCAATTTGAATGTTGTTTCTAATATGGTTGGGACAGAACGGCGTGGTGCCGTCGCACCACGCGGAGTCGTACGACATGTAATGGGCGGCGCTGTTGCGCCGTGCCGTGATGTTGAACAAGGACGCGACGGCATCGCGTCGCGTCGAAGAAAACCGAAGACACCGCGGCCGGAGCAGGGCCGCGGCGGAGGGGCACGGTACCATCGCACCGCGCCGGACGAACCCGGCCGCGGTGGAGCAGGGTGACCGGCGGCCGATTCCGGGTCGCCGGTGTCGGCGAAGGAGGAAGGACCGGCCGTCGCCTGTCTTTGTGGGCAGAACCGGCCACCCGGTGCGGGCCGGCAGGACAAATGGGAAACCGGGGGAATTAATTCCCCCGGCCAACCAGCACAAAATGGCCCCCATTTAATGGGGGGCCGCGGTTACACCAGGGGGCAGGCGCCCCCCCTTGCCAAACAGCGCGGCCGGGGGGCCGCGCGCCGGGCCAGCGCGCTGGGCGCGTTGTGCCACGGCCGGGCCGGCCACCTGCCCGGTCCGCCAGGCCGGGCCGCGCTGATCGGGCCGTGTCGCGCCGGCCGGGCCGGGCCTCGCCCAAGAGGTCCGGACCCAGTCCCGGTTCGGGTCGACCCCAGGGGTATCTGGCCAGGTCGGACCGGGCCTAAACCCCTTAATACCGAACTTTTTTCGGTCAGATGCCCATAACTTGTGCTACAGTTCTCTGATCGATGCACCATCAATTGAGATGTGATCCTTGTATCGAGACGGTCGTTTCGGTATATCACACTCAAGTTTTTGGAATACTTTGAGTTAGTCCGGGTTGGTTCGTACACGAAACCAACCGGGCCCTCGGAGCGGAAACACTCATATCTTACGCTTCGGACGTCCGATTGACTTCTCGTCGAATTTGTTGGATTCCTCTAAGTGATACGGATCTTTTGGCTTACTCCACTCAAGGTTTAGTTGTCGTTGGAGTGCGGTCGGGTTGGTTCAATCATGAAACCAACCGGGCCCCTGGAACGAAAAAGCCAATAACTCACAGATCGGGCGTCCGATTGACGCGCTGTCTGTCTCGTTGAATTCCTCCTGATGAGACGGAACTTTTGGCATACTTCGCCCGAGTTTTAGTTGTTGTTGGATAGTGGCCGGGTTGGATTGTACCTGAAATACAACTGGGCCCTTGGAACGGAAAAGTTGTTATCTTCATACTGGACGTCCGTTTGACGAACCGTTAGCGGCGTTGGTGATCACATTGAGAAACGGTCCATATGAGTATACCCTATGAGTGTTCGGGGTACAGTTGAGATACAACCGGGTTGGTTCTCTCAAGAAACCAACCGGGCCCCTGGGACGAAAAGGCTAATAACTCACAGACCGGGCGTCCGATCGACGTGCCGTCTGTTGCGTTGAGACCCCTATGACGAGGCGGTCCTTTGAGATACATCTTCGTGGGACTTTGAGATACATGGAGTATCTACTTGTAGCTCGTGGAGTGGGCCCTCCCAGAGTCGAGCGTGCGGAGTACGGAGACCGTGTAGCCGGCTGAGACCTGACGACTGCTTGACCAACTCGACTTGGAGTGAGTCGACTAGCCCAGTGGACGGAGTGCCCGGTATTTGGAGACTGACCCTCAGCGGACGGAACGCCGGATAGTTGGCTACAGACCCACGGTACTCGATAGGAGGATTAACTCTGTAGGCTATTAGGGGGAGCGCCCGGTATTTGGCGACAGACCCACAGTGGACAGAGCACCCAGTAGTTGGCCGCAGACCCGCGGTACTCGACAGGAGGAGTAACTCATCAGTCTTAGGTTAGTGAGCAGTTCATCGGAGTCATGACATGACCACTGTACACTCCATTGACGGGGACCTTCCGTAGTGAGGGTTTCGATAATGAAAATTCTGGTTGAGCTGAGTCTATAACCTTTGTGTTTACTCATGATTGAGATGGGTTACTTGATAACTTAGGTATATGCATGGTCATATACCTGGGTAGTGGTTATTCATCGATTTCATAATCCATGAGTTTCCTCATGATTGAGATGGGTTACATGATAACTTAGGTATATGTATGGGTATATACCTAAGTACAGGTTATCTGTTGAGATCTTCTTTTTGGTTATCCTTGTTGGTTTTAGTGAGACCTTGAGGGTCTCAGGGTCCCTACTGAGAATTGTTATACTTACCCATGCACGGGCTATGCCCGCACCTCATTGTGTTGGTTGCAGACGACGGGCAGTGCTGACGGAGGCCGAGTGTTCGAGGACTGGACGGTACCCGGAGGTGGACTACACGATGAGTCAGTACCCGGAGGTGGACTACATGACGATTCAGTATCCGGATGTGGATTTCACGGTGAGACGACACTCGGAGGAGGTTGACGGGAGAGAGCGTTGTGGAGGCCATCTGTACCTACCTTTCAGGTAGGATCTGTGGTGGACGTTCTAAGAGCTGTGCCATCTGTACCTACCCTTCAGGTAGGATCCGAGGAGGACGACCCAGGAGCCGCTTCCGTCCTTCTAGCTGTTGTCCTTTTCTGTTGTGCTTTGTTCAGCTGTAGTTGTACTTTCAATTGGGTTTGTATTCTGGCCCATTTACCTTTCACCACTTCTCTTTGTACTTAGTGTTTTACTTCCACTTGTACTCTGTGGTGATTTGTTTACTTTTATAAAGGCAATGTCTTCCCAGTTATCGGGATTTATGCCTTTGGGGCTAGTCGCCAGCCCCTGGCCTATGGAAGGTGGGTTTGGGGTAGTCACGGCACGGGCCCCGAGGACGGTTCGTGACAATACTAATTATTAGTTTTTATAATTTATACATAGTATAATCAATTTATTTACTTTTTATCAATTATAATTTTCCAATTTATTATTAATTTTTTTAATAAAATAATTTTTTATTTCATATTATTTAATTAATTAATTTTATATAACCCTTTTGAGTGTTAATAAATAGATAATAAAGGATTCATTAATGGGCAGTAAAAAAAATATAATAGACGTCACCATTTACAAGAGGTAAAAAATCACTGATAAAATATACCTTTTATCATTGCTTGTTTTAGTACTTATAAATGGAACCATTATCAGTGTTTTTTATCACTAATAAAGGATAATGTAAATAATTACCATTTGAAGTATTGATAAAAATTTTACCTATAATTGTTTTTTAAAATATAATTAATCTGTAAATTGATTTTATTTATTTATTAATTTTTTTTACTTATTTTTATATTCAATTAATATTTATATGTACACTAGTATATTAATATTTTTATTAGATTTTATTTATATGCTATTTTTCCTATATAAGTATTTTTATATAAAAATTTTATGATTTTAATTTAAAATTATTCTTCCATGTTAAATAATATTAGTTCATTATATTTATGAAATTATTTTTATTTTCAACTCTTTTTTATATTTTTATTATATGACTCCTATTTCACTTATATTGAACATATAGTTTTGTTTAAATAAGCTCCCAAACTTACCAACACGAAACATATTTTTTTTTGTGATTTAAGTGAGTGACATTAATACCATATAAAAATTTATTATATGTAAAATGAAAAAAATTAAAAAGATTGACTAAAAAAATAAAATGTTATAAAAAATAAAAAAAATTCATCATAAGTATAACCATAAAATAGTATATATGATACAAACTATGTTTTTTCAACATTAATTTGGTAAAATTGGATAGTTTCATACCCTATACTGGATTACAACAAGGGTACATGCTCACTACTTACATATTAATTCTTGTGGGGGATGTGTTATCTCACCTATTTTCAAAATTCGGTGGAGTAGGGTGCTATCCATGGTTCCCAATTATGTCAAAATGGCCCTACTGTTTTACATGTTTTATTTGGAGATGATTTCCACCTTTTCATTTTGGATACTATACTTTAGTGTCACTTAGTATTGAAGATTGTCAACCTTTATGAAAAGGCTTTTGGGCATCGTATTAATTCATTGAAATATGAACAATCATTCAACATTGTTGTTCCAATGATGAGTTTGATGGAAATTCAATGAATATAGAGTGTTCCTATGGTAAAGAGTCATTAAAAGTTCTTGGGGGTTCCCAACATCTATTATAAGATCAAATAAACAAGTATTTGCATCAATCAATGAAAATATTCATAATTTGATTAGACGATGGACTTATTGACAATATCCAGGAAGGAAGTGCTGGATCAATAATTGGCCTAAGTTATCCTCTTGTGTGGAATGCCATTGATCAAATTCCAAGTTAACCTTGTTGATCAAATTCATTATCAACTGGAAAAATACTTTTGGTGATCAGCTAATGGAAAACACAACACCCACTGGGTCAAATGGGATAAGGTGTGTGTTTCTAGGTATTGTGGTGGCCTTATGATTAAGATCGTGAATTGGTTTAATGACAAAAATATTGTAAAACAAGGGTGGTGACTTCTGTAATGTACTAATACTATATTTGCTAACGTCATTCGTGAAATTTTCAACCCTAATTCCTAATTCTTGCATGCAACTCTTGGACTATGGCCTATCATTATGTTGAGAATCTTCTATGGTGCTATCCCACTTCTTAAACATGGGACTGTTTGGAGGATTATGGATGGGAATGAGGTGAATGTTTGGAATGATGAGTCGTTGTCCAAGGGGCTTAATATGAGAATGAATTCTCTTTTTGTTTTGGGGTTTAAAGATTCTACAGTTTGTGATCTCGTTGTTGAGTCATTAGAGAAGTGGGATCAGTATAGAGTTTTTGGATACATCAATGAGATAGATCAAAATATCATCTTTACCATTATTTTAGTGACATGATTTGGGGGTGAACAAATCGATTGGTCTTGGGATGCTTCTAGGAAGTACACTGTTATGTCGAGGTATATCATGATGGTTCATAATTTTTTTAGGCTCATCCGTAATATAGTGGTGGTACGTTAAACGAAAACTACTCCACCAATCTTACACAGGTAGTGACAATGGTCAGGTACAAGATGTTGAGAAATATTGGTTGATAATGAAACCAAAGGGGGATATATGGGGGGGGTTGGCTGATACCAGAAGTTTTGATGGGACGTGGATATCCCTATAGGGTTGTGTACATGGAAATTCCACACAGCCTTCTTGGTCCATCCACATCCCACCACAACATCATGTATCCACCGTTACACCATCTCTCACCCATGAGTTCTTTATCAGAGAAAATTTCCCACCATCCTCAAATATCTCATACCTGACCATTGTCACCACATGTGTTACATTACTGGAGTAGTCTTCAATGAAGGTGACACTGTTGTAGTACCAGAAATTATTCCCGATGAAATCTATCACCAGAAACACATGCTACTGGGACACAACATTCAGCCAAGATGCCTCACTATTAGACGATAAAGACAAAAAGATACCAATGGTGGTCGCAGATGACTCCTACTAATTTTTATTGGTGTTGTCCATGGATTGGATTGGTAATCATCCCCTCTAAAAATTTATTGGTGTTCGATGATATAGTCCAAATCCCATAACATGGTTTTGACTTTTCATTTTTCATTTTTGGACGTCCATTCAACAAGATTTTCGTATGAGAATGACCCAATTTCACTGGTTTTAATTTTGGTGATCCCTTATGGGGATGCCAATATAGAAAACAACCAGCAACATCTGTAGGTGTGTTTATCATTCATGGGGGTGACAAAACCATGTTCTCTCAATAGAAATTATCTATTATTCTATCATATCAAGAACTATAATCAACTAATGGATAGTTAGTAGGGGGATAGAGAGTCAAAAATTGGGCATAGCCCAGGTAGGTGTCTGCAAACTCATCATCTATGTGGTCTACAAAGTGGTTTGAAACCAGGAGGTAAGAGTGGTCACTACAAATATTGAAATCCTCGAAGTACTCCGTTTTTCTAGTAAAACGATTCAACAAAACCTCCTTATAATCATCTTCTAGGATTATTTCACTGTGTACTACAATCCACCTTTCATGATTCACTTTAATGGACACATGATCAGGAAATCTGAGGATACTTGACACGACCACCGGGATGGTCAGTCTAGCCTTCCCCTGGGCGAGTTACAGGGAAATGATTTCAGCATGAGTTATCTGGAGAGCAATGACCTACAATCATAAGGGGCTCATGAGGAGAGAATATTTGTTCACGCCCTACTTAAAGAAGTTTCACCAAAGCATTGTTTTTATATCTTCTCTCAGAAACAAATAATATACATGCATCCTGACTATTAATAATAGTGTCATACTAATAATTTCATGATAATAAGTTATTTATAATAATGTAATGATAATTAATTAATTATTATTAGTAAGTGATTTATTATTATTAATATTCCGAAAAATTTATTAAAATATTTATTATTATTTACAACATTATAAATATTCCTACTATTGTATTTTTTGAAAATATAATAATATTATTTATTTATTACTATATAAAAAATTATTTAAAAAAAACAGGGATATATTACTAATCAATTGATCCATAGATACAAATCTAATTTTTAAAATGATCTAGCCAACAATGGATACCATAAAACATCCCATATCTCACCAGCTGGTGGGATTTAATATTACTACCATGAAAGATGTAGGTGAAGTTTCATGATGAGATGGAATAAGTGAGAAAACATTTTCCTTTGAAAAATCCCAAACATTTGTGAATCCTAACCTTTTATGAAAAATCATTAAAGACTTCAGGGGAATCAGAATCTAAAACAACGTGATTCCATCCTTGAGCCTGATAAAAGAGGATTTCTTGATTAATTTCTTTTGCTTCTGCCACAATGGGGCTCTAAAAACTATAAATATACAAGAAATGAGTTTCAACAACCTTGGATTTTCTACTGTCGAGAAATAACCCCACCCCCATCTAATACACTATCGAGACCGAAGCAATCGTGTTGAGTTTTATGAATATTTCAGGTCGGGGAATCTATATAGGTTGAGCTCATCACGGTTCATGCACTTATGAAACATCCATGTTCGACAAATCCAACCATTTTTGGAAATATCTTTTAAAACCCAAAAAATACAATGTGATTAAACAATAAAATATAAAGTTCACAACATCACCAAATCCTTTGGGTTCAGAGAGGAAAAATAATCATTGAATACATGTGCCTTCTCTATACATGGATATAGGGAGTCCATAAAACCTCGGGAAAATCAATCCACACTCACTAAACTCTTGAACAGATAATAGTATCATACATTAGAGGATTCATATGTTGGAATTAAAATGGAAATTCATCGTCCACCACTATATGTCATCTAGTCATAAGGACGCACATCCGCAAGACACCCATGAAACCCTACCACCAAAAAATTATTACATTCGTGGTTGGTGTTGAGAAGTTCCCAAATATTCTTCCACCGGTCATATAGATGAGCCTGAATAAAACTGTGAACCATCATGATGTACCACGACATAACATTGTACATCCCAAAATAATCCCCAAACTAACTGATTTGGTCACCCCCACTTCATTAATATAATGGATTCTTATGATGAGATGTCAATTTTTCTATTTGAAGCATCCAAAAACTCTATACTGATCCCCCTTCTATAATGACTAATCCATGAGATCACAAACTCTTTCATCTTGAAACCCCATAACAATAGACGAAGAGAATTTCATATTTACCCACGTGGAAAACCACTAATCATTCCAATTATTCTACTCATTCACATTCATAATCCTCAAGACACTGCCTCATCTATGAAGAGGAATACAACCCTAAAAGCTTCTCCACAAAATTCTAGGCCTAAATCAAAGAGATGCATGCAATAATTCGGAAACATATATGTAATTATCACATAATATGGAAACAGAAATAGTATTAGTACATGACATAATGCACCCCCATGTTTTTTTATAATAGAGATACATTGTACCAATTATAGATGCTAATCCTATGTCCTCAAAAATACTTTTAATCACACAAATTTTCCCATGAGACATAGTGGGTATTGTTTTTTCAATTAAATGATCCCCAAAAGAATATTTCTTGTTCATAGTGAATCCGATCAACAAGGCTAACTGGGAATTTGAACAAGGACATGGCATACAAGGGTATATTTGGAGCCATAGATTTAACAATTCCTTCCTTCCTATAGACCTCTTACCATAACAAATTCTGATCAAATTATGAAAATTCTATTAGATTGATGAGAAAACATGTTTATTGGATCATACAATTGAAGGTGGGAGCCTGATGTACATTTTATTCTTATCAACCATATGATGGAAGCATATTCACTAAATTTACATCCACCTCAATAGTAGAACAACTATTTTCAAGGATTGTTCACATTTTAATGAATTAATATGCAGACCAGAATCATTTTTACAATGGTTGATAATATTCAAGACTAAGGGACACTCATATATAGTAGCCCAAGTGAAAAGGATCCAATATTATACAAATAAAACATGACAAACATGAGGTTCATTGTCACATACCTGGGCACCATGGATAGCCCCTTGATCCATCACATTTGAAAGGAGGTGAGAGAACACAACCTTTATAAGAATTATTATGTAAAGAGATAGTGGGTACCCTTGTTGTAAACCACTTAGGGGTATGCAAATAGCCAATTTTACCACATTAATGATGAAAAAACATAGTTTTTTATCATCTTTAATATTGTATGTTTATAATTTTGATGATTTTTTTGATAATTTGTTATTGGATTAGTCAATTTTTTTAATTTTCATTTTAGTTTACATATAGTTAATATTTTATATGTTATCAAGGTAACACACATGAACCAAAACAAACTTATTATGTTTCATGTTTTTAATTTTGGAAGCCTATATAAATACAACAATAAGTGCAATATAAATGAATTATTAATAATATATTGAAAATATAAAAAATAGTTTAAATTAAATATAATTTCTTAAATATAATAAACCAATATTAATTTAAATGGCCCAAAATTTATAAAATAAAATCATAACATTTTCACATTAAAATAATTATACTGATAACATATAATAATAATAAAAAATATTTAATAAAAAATTATTGAAATAAAAATAAATTGAAAATAATATTTATTGAAAAAATTAATAAATAAATAAACTAAATATATTGAATAATGTTATTTTTAATAAACAATATAGGTAAAAATGGCATTACTACTACAAAATTGGTGTTTAAAAACGTTGTCCTTTACCAATTATAGAAAAAAACAATGATAAATGGGTCATTTATCAACAATAAAATAAGAACTAATAAAGGGTACCTTTTATTAGTGCTTTTTTACATTTTTTAAATGGAACCAAATATTAGAACTTTTTTTAGCACCCGGAAATGGAATCATTATTACATATTTTTTAAGACTTATAATGAGAAATGTGAAATTATGTAATTAAAAAAATGATAATGAATTTTTTTATTACATAAATTTATAAAAATTAGTTAAATAATTATTGATAAATAGTTAATAAATTTATTATACTATATATAAATTATAAACACTAATAATTATTACAAGGATGAAGGGTTTAGGTGAGATAATATGGAGTTCCACCGAGGGTGCCTAGGGTATTTTGTCCATGGTGGCACCAAATCAAGATTTTCTTCCTGCATCCCTTCTCACATAAGGCATAATTGACTCAAAGAATGGTGTAACTGATAATACACCTCTACTTGGAATATTCTTGAGGAGTCATAATGCGATGAAATTTTATTTCAAATCTGTCACACCCTCTTTGTCCTCTATATATATCAATAAATTTGAAAATAATTTTTTTCTATTAATTAAATTTATCTCTTATTATGTTATTTCATGGGAATGATTTTTTAATAATCCCCATCCATTAAAAATTTATAAAGAATCATAATTTCATAAATCATGTCTCGATTAATTTTTATATTTCCAAAATATAATATTTTTACAGTAAATTCAAAAAAATAAAAAATAAACCTATATAGAAAAAATATATTAAAACTATTTAATAAAATATTTTATTGTAATTGTGGAGGAAGGTCATTGTCTCTAATGCCATTGAGTGGCAGTTATTGATGCCTCAATCAAAATATATTGTGAATAACGATGTAGAGACCTAAAATAAAACATACATGGACTCCCATATGGTGTTGGATTGCCAACTATGAAAAAAACACCCTACAGACTTGAGAAATGGAAGTGTCATCCAAGTTAGGATATTTTGATTGTGCCTCTTCCTTATTTACATCTATTTAAGTCTGATCATGTCTTTATCCACCACTATTTAGATGAATCACAAGTTTCCTTGATTTATATTATTTCCAAGTTCCCCACAGCTCATCATCTTCCACTTCAAATTAATTCTTCTATTTTGGAGTCATCTTCCTAGAATATGATTCCTCCTGAATGAAACTTTGTATCATTGATGGTATTTTATATGAGGAGAAAACATCCACCTTTCCCCCCACACCAATGAATTTCAATTGCATCAATTTACCCG
Source organism: Viscum album (assembly GCA_963277665.1). Taxonomy (NCBI): domain Eukaryota; kingdom Viridiplantae; phylum Streptophyta; class Magnoliopsida; order Santalales; family Viscaceae; genus Viscum; species Viscum album. Next base: position 2,031,442,158 of record OY728164.1, read on the forward strand.
ACTTCTTTCCTATTATTCCCATAGTTAATTTTGATCACATCATATGAATTTGACGTAAAAATATTCCCTTCATTTAGTCAATCCCTATAACATTTGTAGGTGAAATATTCATGAATTTTAATATATATTCCATGTTTATGGTTTCATTTTCAATTAAATAATGTAGATTGTAGATGAAATCTAATGATTGTTTGATGTCTGATCATTGATATACAAAGACCCCATAATAGGCTTATTATTCAATAAAAGTGCTTCGTCCATTTTTAATATACCTTGGAATGAACGTTTCATAATGAACTATTCATGATTAACTTATTGATCAATAGATTTATTCAATACATCTTCATCAATATTTGATGGAAATACCAATGTCATCATGTAAGGTGTTAAGAGGGAAGGCACATAAGAATCAATACACACACAAATTACGTCTTCCTGATTATCCCATCTCAAAATTTTATGAGAAACCACCACAAAAGGTTTATCATTAATTGGTTCCCTATTTTTTAATAATCATTTGGGAAAAACCATTAGTTGTGGCATCATCAGCTGTGTTAGTAGCAGGACCACCCACAACCTTTTTTCATCATAATGTACTATATATACATCAATAAACTACATGAACTCTAAAATTAATGGTTTAAAAACATAATTCTCATCATAAATTCTCTTTGACATGCCCAATTGACTTTCAAATGCAGCATAAAAAAATTATATTTTCATACATTATAGTTAGATCAAAATCAATGTTGTTGGTAGATAGATTCATAAATTATATGGGTATTTATCTAACATCATCTTATAACAGGAATAAAATATAAAATCCATAACATTCATCCTCAGTAGCTTGATCAAGTTTGATCAGAGCACAAATTGATGAAACAATGTCAAAATATATCTACAGCTGCCATTAAATCCAATACAAACTGTAATTTTTGACCCAAACTAGAGTTCTAATGTTTTATTCATGAAAACGATTGAAATGAGGGTCCCAATAGAATATGCACAAGGTATCTAGTTTGAGGAATATCATTATAAATCCCAATGCCTTATGCTGGAGAACTTCACAGGGGAAAATTATGTGGAAATTACCCCTCCCAATAGGGATAAATTTCCTATCATGAAATATCCAAACAAGAAAAAACTCTATTAAATATCATCTACACTCTATGTTTTTTGACCAATTAGATACACCATTATTTTGAAAGTTGAGGTTTTTTAGATTTCAATCATATCCAGAAGAAAATCATGATAGGCCCGAATGTGCACTGAAATACCACATTGCATGATATGATCATCAGTTACATCCATGCTCTTCAAAAATAAAAAATTCTCATCCCCACATATTACTTTAGGATGGCTATAGTTGAGTACATGTGAGTCATTTGAGGTCATCCTCATCAACTGATTAAAACATTCATCACCGGTCCGCGAGGAGAGTAAGGGGAGAGGTTTGAACATATAAAATATAGATGAAATTTAAAAATAATTTCATAAATATAATAAACCGAAAATAAATTATATCGAATAAAAAATAATTATTCAAAACAATATTTTTTATCCTCGACAAAATTATACACAAAAAATATAATAAAAATTTATTTTTAATAAAATATTATATAAATAAAATATAAATGAAAATTATTTACTGAGAAAAAATTTTAAATATTTTAATAATAATGTTATTTGCAACGATAATTACATGAAAAATAGTTATAAATACTACAAAATTGAACATTAGCATCGATGTCTTTTATCAGTTCTAGAAGAGATAACAGATATATGTTCCATTTATCTATGCTAATAGAAGCATTAATAATGTGTACCTTAAATTAGTGCTTTATTCTGCTTATAAATGGTGCCATTTGTCATAGTTTCTTAGTGCCCATAAAGAGATCCTTTATGCAAACATGTTTAGCATTAATAAAGCTACTAATAAAATTAAATAATTATTTAAACATAAAATAAAGTTGAGTTTATTAACATAATATTTATTACATATCGGTAAAATACCTATTGATAAAAGGTGAATAAATTTATTAAACTATATATACATTATAAATACTAATAAATAATTGGTTCATGAAGGGTTTGTGGGATATGCTCTAGAGTTCCATGGATAGTGCCTTGTGTCCATCATCCATGGAGGCTCATAATCAGGTTGTGCTTGCTTCTTACTTTCTCACTCAATGAATATTTCACTAACATGAGGGTGTATCCAATACTAAGAATCTTCTTGTTATTGGAATGAAAATTCTAGATCCATGGTTATTCGATTAAAATGAATTATCCCCTATCATTGACATCTAAATATCACTATGAGTGTCCAATTATTATTATTATGTTAATTTGATTTATTTCTTATTCTGATATTTAAAGAGTATTTTTTTTCAAAATCATCATCGATTAAATATTTATGCAGAAGACAATTTTCTAGAATACATGCCGTGAATGATTTTAATGTTTTTAGAATATTATTTTTTAACATTTTATGCATTAATATTCAATATTAAACATATATAAGAATTTATAAAATGAATTTTGATATAAAATATTATATTTCAAAAGTGGTGGAAGACGGTTTTTTCTCTTTCCGCCAACTGGATTTATTGGATTCTACAATCAAAACTTACCATTCAGAGCAATAATGAAATAGAAATTCAAATTGATATGTACACCCATATAATGTTGGGTTAGTAATTATGAACAACATACACTTGATAATTGAGAAATGCTAGTTTCATATGAGTTGGGATCAACTGATTGTGTATATTCATTCTTAGTAGCCTAATCTCCAAGGCCACTTTCCCATACATGAAATTCTATATGACAACCCTTTTTCCATGATTTATCTTGTCAGAATGTTACCTCTAGAATGTCTTCTTTTGCATGAGATATTTTTTTGTACATTGAATTTATCTCCATATATTCTAAATCCACCTCAAAGAAATATTGTATCAATGCTATTTTGTCTGACGAGGCATCAAAATCCCCCATACCCCCTAGGTTTGTTCAATAAAATCACAATCTCCAACTGCATTCCCTAAATTCTCATTTTTAAAATAAATTACATGAAAATAATTTGATGTAATCATCTTCAATTCATTAATTTGATCCACATAAAATATGGGAGAGGAATTCATCATGACATTTAACATTAGTTTAGGATGGTGATGTACATTTTATGTCAATTCAATCATGTCCAGTGTAGATGAATGTTCCTATTTCCTCGATGTCTGATCATTGATATCCAAAGACCCCATAATATTCATTTTATTAAAAATAGTTTCTTCAACCATCTTTTATTTATCATTTAATGATCTTCCCTTAATAATTTGTTCATGATCAACTTTGGGTTCAAATTTTATTTGAATTGCATCTTCATCAACTGATTGAGAATATTTTACCTCATCAATAATATCAGTTTTTTCCATTGACATATGAGACATGACATTAATTTCCTTAATTGAGATTTCCAATAATGTGAAGTCTACTACTAGATCATGCATACGGTACACCACATGAGATGGTGTTCTACATTATTTAATATTTTATCCCAAATATGTAACACTAGTAATTTATACTGTAAAACAATTATATCTCAAGGAAACGTCACCAACATTATCATATCCCTTTATTATTATAGAGAAATCTACAAGAGGTTCATAAAAAACTATATATTAAGGAAACTAAAAACTATTAATGGAAGTGGATAAGTGATAATTCACATGGGTTTTAACATCCATATTTCCTTCTTCCATAAGATCATTTAATGTGCAAATCTTCCGAGAAACCATCTTATAAGGTCAAACATTAATAGCATCCCTATTTTTAGTAATTAGATTTTCCCAACCATCACTTGAATAATCATCAACATTGTGAGTGCATTACCACCCCCAACATTTCTAGACAATGATTTCATCTATCTACATCAATAAACATCATGACAACTCAAAAAAGATATACAAAAACATAAATCACTTTGTAAATTCTCTTTGAAATTCCCAATGGACAAAAAACACTACATAACCAGGGATTTTCTTTTACCATATAGTTAGATCAAAATTGAAGTGCACTGTAGATAGAGTCACAACTTCTATGGGAATCAATATGAGATCCACCACAACAAGTAATCATACAAAGAATCTAACACTGGACTCCATTGTATCTCTATTCAGGTTTATCAATGGACCAATTAATGAAAAAATTGAAAATAAATATATACAAATTCAATTAAATTAAATAGAAAAATAAAATTCAGACCCAAACCTGGTTTATTCTATTGCATAAAAAATGGATTAAATAGATATCTCAAAATGGGATTCACAATGTCCTTCATTTGATGAAGATTTACTCAAACCCCCATGAATTACGCGAGATATCATCCGAGGGGAAAAGGCTATAGAAATGACCCATCCCAATGGGTTACATTTCTAGTCATGAAATTGCCAAAAATAAATGAGCCTCCATTCTAAGTCATTTTCCTTACAATTTTTTTGACTAATTTCTATCACCACTCTTCTAACAATCAATAATTCACTAATTTCAAACCCATCCAAAAGAAAATATTGACTTACCCGAATATGTTCTGAATTACCTCATTGAAATATATGCTCATCAGCACCATCATATCTGTAGGTATATATATTTCCTATTGATTCTCTTATTTTACATCATGACAGTGATAGATGAGTAACTTTTAGTCACATGAGGTTAGCTTCATCGAATGATCCATAACATTTTATACTGGTACATGAGGAGGTGTAGTAGAATGCATTGGAATAAAATGACATCTCATCCAGAATCCTTGAGCAGAGACCAAGGAGGTGATTAGTATCTGTGATTACCTTGTGTAAGTCAGATATGCCTTGTGTGTGAATGGAATTAGTAATCACAACTCGATTAGGTGCCACCATGGAAGACAAAACCTATGCACCATCAGTAGAACTCAAGCAATTATCCTCCAAACCCTTCATCCCAATTTTATTTAATAGTATTTATAATTTGTATATATTATAATAAATTTATTAATTTTTATCGATAATTATATATTTAATAAAATTTCAAATATCTGGTTATACTTTCATTTTTATTTTTATTTAATTATATATATAATTTTATTCAAACATTTATAAATGCTAAAAAATTGTGTACAAAAAGGATCCATTAATTTTCAGTAAAAAATAATTTCTAAAGGGTTCCATTTAAAAGCGGTATAAAATGATGATAAAAGTTAGACTTTATATGTTCTTGTTTTAGTACAGATAAATTGATCTATAACCAACACTTTTTTTGAATTGTTAAAGACAATATTTTTATTATTAATATCAATTTTACTAATATTTTTTTGAAGATAAAATTTAAATATGAAGTAATTTTTTTTTTCTAGTAATTTAATTTTCTATTAATTTTTATTTGTATAATAATTTTTTAAAATTGTAATCAAATATTATTTTTTCTTAATTTTATGGGTATATTTTTTTGATAATATGTTATAATTTTTGACATTATTTTCTGTGGGATGTAAATTAATTTGTTTAATTATATTTATGAAATTATTTTTGTTTTTAACTTTTTTTTTATATTTTCAATATATATATTATATTTCATTTAGATTGTACTTGTAGTTTATATTTTAAAGTCTTCCAAAGTTACCTACTTGAAACGTAATAAGTTTTTTGTGTTTCAAGTTAGAGAATTTGAAAACTTATAAAAAGTGAACTATATATAAAATCGAAATGAAATTTAAAACATAGAGTAAACCCATAAAAATATGTTAAAGTAAATTTTTTTTATCATCATAGTAAAAAGTAGTTAATATATATGATACAAAACAATTTTTTTCTCAAAGAATAACACATATATTTTAAAAGAACAAGGTAACTCAACAATATTTTCAAAAATAAATTATATTTAGATTTAAAATAAAATTAATGTCATGATCATAAATCATTTTAATTAAAAGAATATAAAAATGATATCCTGAAAACAATAAATATAAAATAATATGTATTAATAAAAATATATGACTTAGTGATAATAAAAATACAACTATTAATAATTGATAATATTTTATAATAATACTGTTATATAGTTCATTATTAATAAATATATTAAAATAATTATTGATAAATAATAACATTAATGTTATTTTCATCATGTTATTAGCACGATTTTTTTATAATATATTCATTATAATGACTTCATTATAATGAGTTAATTATCCTTAAATTCTAATTATCTTGATTTTATTGTCCATGATTTAGTATTCGTTGTCAAATTCCAAGATGGATATATTTTATAAGTATATGTGTTGTTATGTAACCATATATAATTAATAATAATAATCATATTTTTTTAAATAAATATAATAAATATTAATATTTCACATGACATAATATTTATTCAATAGTAAATTTGTAATATATTTTAAATTTTTATATAATAATAAATTAACAGTATTATTATATTATAAACAATTAAAATAATAATGAAATCAATAATGTGATACTTAATAATAAATTTGCACATAAATGATTATTAATACTAATAACAACAATAATTATTATTATTATTCACACACAGATTATTAATAATATTAATTTCACGAATTTATTATAATTACCTTATTATAATGCATTTTTTAGTTTGATTGTATTAATAATATTCATGATGCATGTCTATTAATTATATCTGATGGAAGATATAAAAGGCTGGAATGGATGAGACTTCATTATGGAGGCAGTAAAAAAGTGACACCTCCTCGAAATCCCACTATGATGGTATATCATGGCTCTCTATATCCCCCTAACAAAAATCACATTCCTGGCACTCACCTTGGTGCTAACTAGCTCAACATTCATGGAGACCGCGTTCTGTATCTGTAGCATTCCCAGTCAAGCCTCCATGCTAGTGAAACATGAGTGTTGGATGGTGTCACACGGTTGTAGCTTCTTATACGATGACGAGAAGGATGTGTGATTCAAAATATTCAAAAGAAACATTGAGTACATTGATTCCTTGAACCGTGGTGGTGACAGTTCTTATCACATGGTTCTGAACCAATTCATAAACCTCACAAAACTAAAAAACAGAGTTTTATCGGCTCTGAAGAATCCATTATTAATGCATTAAAATCAATGATAAATGAGGCCCAATTAAAAGTTGGTCCCTTTTATCAGTACTTTTATAAACACACAGATAAAATCCAAAAAAAATTAACAAATTATAAAAAAATATATAAATCGGGGGGGGGGGGTCCTCTTTTAAATGTTCTTAACAACTTTTCAATTTTGTTATGATGCCCCACCCGCACATTCACCGACCACCCCTTTTATAGAGATATGTACACCACCGTAACCATTTTCAGTGGTATCCCCACCTATACAGACCTGCACACCCCTAACTCCACATAGTTACAAACATGAGACCTCTCTAATGTGCATCCACACCTTTACCACTCAATCTTTTTGTTTTATTCTAAATTTAATGATATCTATACATATAGTTAAATTAATTTTAATATTGATATAAATTTACATTAATATATACTTAGGTATATGAAAAATATTTTTATTTATTTTTTTGTTAATATATATATATATATATATATTTATAATTTATATATATATTTAATCATATATTAATATATATTAATAATAATAGTTTTAATTATTCTTATAATTTTGTGTTTGTGTGTTTTTATAAATAAATAAATGAATATATATATATATATATATAACATACATATATTTTTATAAATATATTATATGTGTATCTATATTTATAATAAAAAATATTTATATGTATTTACATATAAAATATATTAATATATATATTATTATATTTTAATATAGAAATATTATATATTAGTTTTTTAATACACACACAAAAATACACACATAGAGACACATTATATATGTATATAAATATTCCTATATTTTAGTTTTAAATAAATTGGATATTAGTTTTTATATAGGTAAGGCTTACATGTTGAGAAGTATTGTATATATATATACATGAATAATTTTTTAATTTTTAAAATTAATGTTTTATGTGCCAATATATAAAAATTGTAGATGTAGTTATATATTTTATTATAACTAATAGTATAGTGTGAAAAATAAACAAATTTCAAATTCATAATATCTACATAAATCTATTACAAGAGAATAAATTCAGTCCCCCCCTGAAAAATGGGAAACCCCCCATAAAAAATGAGGAAGATCAATCAAATTTTTAAAAATATAAGTTCTTGGGCTAAAAACTAAACTTTCAGGGACTTTTTTTATTTAGTTTTTACTATGAAAATTATGAAAACGGATTAATTATGTCATCAAGTGGGTATATCTCATGGAAGGATTTTATTTGATATGTGGTAGAGCTCAAATAGACACTTGGTTCCGAAGTAAATACATTTTGATGTTTGAGATTCATTTTCTAATTTTTTAGATAATTTATTAAATTATTGATGTTTTATTCCTTCAAACTGTTATTATATGATTATTATTCAATAATAATTTGATAATTATTAATTAATAATATATTCATAGGAACGTTATTCACCATTTCCTCTATATAACTTTTATATGTAGTATAAATGTTTATTTATAATTCTCTAAAACATAATTAACCAAACATGTATTACATTTATCTCAAAATATATATTTATATAGTTACAAATTAATAATTTTTTTTTAAATATTAACTTTATAAATTAATTGATAAGGACACCAATTTATAAGTTCTACTAAAAAAGAACTGAGAACTGTGTACATTCATTAGCCTTAAAAAACACTCATAAACGTACCACTTCATCCTCACTTTTTTAACCATTGTCAAAGGGTGGCATTGTGAAAAACATTTTTCTTGAACAGATACAGTGTTTGGGGCCTCCTGCATATGATGTGTCCCATCTCCATTTCTATGCCACCCTACTCACTATCAATAAGTAGATGGCAGTACACGTGGTGACATCATGCCGACAAATGTCGATTGGAGGGAATGTGGTACTTTAACCCCCATAAAGGATCAACACACATACTAATTTTTTGTGGAATATTCCATAGTGGAGGCTTAGGATGGGATCATTAAAATAAAAAATGGGCTAGGTAGGGTCACTCATAGTGAAGCATCTCATCGACTGCACATCTGAAAATGATGACAATAAAGGCAGAAACAAGGTACATGGTTTGGAATATGTCTTCCATCACCATGTAATCACCATATTGTATGATTATCCATACTCGGCCATGGATGAAAAATATAACGACCAACATTCTTATTCTATGAGCACAATAATTGGCTTCCAGTCCATTCCATCCAACAGTGAGGCATCCATACTACCGGTCGTGCCCCAATATAATGTGTCTGTGGCTATATACGTGAACATGCCGGAATTCAGGTACTATATTTGTGAAACATTAGACGTTTAATATTTTATCAATATGATCCACATGATGACGATTGTCGGGTGAGGGATAGTATATGACCAAATTAAATATTGTCTAGTAATGAACTCATGGGGGGGATATGGGGTTATGGAAGATACATAAAGCTTCAACGGGGCATGTATGACACATTTGGATCAATACATGGCCACACCAGATAGCCTCCATGGGACATCCACATACCACAGAAGAATCATGCTTCTGACATTACCCCATATCTACCTCACGAGTTCTTTATCAGCTAATATTTTCCATCATCTAATGGTGTCCCATGCCCGACCATCGTCACTACATGGGTCAAATTACTAGAGAAATCGTCATCGACTATTTCACAACATTAGTATCTGAATTCCTATATGTTCAGGTATATCACTACAAACAATTATACAAGAACACATCATGTAGTTGGGTTTCCACACTATTGGCTAGCATAGACTAGATCCCATCGATGGTGGCTGTAGATGAAACCTTCTTGTTTTACTTGTTTCATCCATGGTTGAGTATTGGTAACCATACTCTCTATTGATTACATGGTATTGGTTGAAATATTCAAAAACCCACACTATGGTTCTACCTTTTCTGTCATCATTTTTGGACATGATGTCGATGAGCTGCTTCACCTAGAGTGTCCATACCAGACCATTTTTGTCTTTGTGATCCTATCTTGGGCCACCACTATAGAATATTCCCAGAAACATCTATTGTTGTGTTGATCCTTTATGGTGTATAAAGAACCATGTTCCCTCCAACCAACATTTTTAGGCATGATGTCAACACTGGTACTGGCAGCCACCTCTATATAGTCAGCAGGGTGATAGAGAGATGACATTGGGGCATATCATAGGTAGGAGGCCCCAAACTTATCACCTATTCCAAAATAGGTTTTTCAAGATTACATAATTTTACAACACCATAAATTAGATGAAAAAGAGGTATCATTATGAGTTCTCTTCTAGGGATGATAAATTTAACCACTTTATCATTTCAATTTTAGTAGCACTAATAAAAATGGGTCTTTATCATTACATTTTTAATGGGAATATTTCAAAAAAAAAATCAAAAGAAACTTATTAATATGTAAATATATAAATAAAAATATTGATATAAATTTAATATATATTTTCCAATTATTTTTTTAGAAGTGTAAATATATATTTACAGTTAATATTAAAGATAGTTATATAAAATGGAATATAAAATATAAATTGAAAATTTTATTAATTAATAATATTAAAATTATAATTTAAAAATAATCCTTAAATAACAATTTGAAGACAAAAAACATAAAAAATTAATAAAAGTTCTAAAATAAGTTGAAAAAGTCTCTCAATCTTTAAAGGATCATAACTTTTGATACATGTGGCCATTCGAGATATACCACATATAAAATACAAGCCATCGATGAGGTCAATAACCTTGATGACATAATTCATCCGTTGTCATATTTTTCAAGGCCAAAAATTTCAAAAAAATTCCTTTAAAATTTAGTTTTTAGTCAGGGTATCCTAGTTTTTTAACATTCTAGGGATCATCATCCATGATTAAGGGAGTATTTTTCTATTTTTCAGGGGGGTGATTTTATTCTGAGTTCTTGAACTCATATAAATATTATGGATTTAATATTTTAATAATTTTCACAATAGAGCATAATTTATAATAAAATACATTATTATATTCACATATTTTTTTGACATATTCCCACATAAAATATTAAATTTAAAAATAAAAATTTAATTATATATATATATAATTTATATCTCAATAAATAGCCATTAACTATATAAAAAATAATAGAAATTTTATTTAAAATTAAAATATATGAAAATTTATATATATATATATATATATATATTGTGTATGCGTGTGTGATTTATTTTGTGTCTGTTAACAAACATATATATATATTAGCTATATATTAAAACATATAAATATGCATATTGGTATATTGTATATGTAAATTCATATGAATACGTATAATTATACTTATACATACACATATATATAATATATATACATATATATGTATGATGTATATATGTATATATGTATATATTTATTTATAAAGACGCACACAAAATATTGGAATATTATTTAAAACAAGTATTGATAAATTAAATTAATATAGGAATAAATATACATATAAAAAATATAATGATAAATATATTAATATATATATGGATATATATTCATGTAACTATTTATATATTCATATAAATATATATTAATTTAAAAAAATATAACAATAAGCATAGATATCATTTAATGGAGAATAAAACCAGATGTGTGAGTGGTAAAGGTGCGGGGACACAAGAGAGAAGTTTCGGGTTTGAATGTATGTGGAGGTAGGGGTGTGTCGGTCTGTGCAGGGGGGTACCACTGTAAATGGGTGTGGTGGTATGACTCGCACTTTTAATGTTGTGGAGGGTTCATGCGCATATAGGGTATCCAATCACTATTGAAAGAGGGATCAAGCTCTGTTAAAAGGGGCCCCTATAATTTACAGAATATTTTAAAATTTTAAATTTGTTTTTCATTTTTCAACATGATTACAAATGTGTTGATATAAGAGGACACCTATTAATAGGTTGTAGGTTATCAATGTATTTCTAGAATTGATGAAGGATTATTTTAGATATGATAAAATTTATATTTTAGTTTTGTGAGGTTGGTGAAGTGGTTGGGTGCATTATGATTAGAGCGGGTTCTGCTGCGATTCAAATCATCGATGAGGTCCTTGTTTCTTTTGAAAATTTGAAATCTATAATCAGTCCCTTTTTAATCCATGAAACTCTAATCATGTGATGCCATCCACATCTCATGCTTCAGATATATGATGACTTTATTAGGCATGCTACGACTACCGAACACGGCTGCCATGAATCTCGAGCTAGCCAGCACCATGGCGAGTCCCAAGACCATGATGTTTGTCAAGGGGATACAGAGAGCCATGATATGAAATATTAATGAGATTATTAAGAGGGGAAATTTGTTCACACCATCCTTAAATAAGTAACATCTATGACATCCTTTTATATCATCTATTGAATACAAATATTATACATGCATCATGACTATGATTAATAGAGTCAAACTAATAAATTCATGACAATAAATTAATTATAATAATGTAATGAAATTAAAAGTAATAATTATTTGTAAGTGATTTGTTGATATTATTTTTAATTTTATTTTTATTTATAATTATATATGTGAAAAATTATTATTAAGTATCGCATTATTCACTTCAGTGTTGCTGTATTTTTTTTAATGTTATTAATACGATTTATTGTATTATTCTATAAAATTTTAAATATATTAATAATTTTCTATTAAATAATTATTATATTATGTGAATTATTTTTAGTTATCTTATTTATGAATAACTATAGGAATATATTAATTTATAAAATAGGGTTACATAGTCACATGGGTACATATAAAATACTTGCAGCAAGTAACTTCACTACAGACAATAAATCACAGATAATAAAGTCAAGATAATAAGAATTTGATGATAATTAACTCATTATAATGAAGTCATTGTAAATAAGACATTATAATAAATTCATGAAAATAATATGTTGAAAATAATAATAATTTTATTCTTATGAATAATTATTTTAATATGATTATTAATAATGAACTATATAATCATATTATTATTAAATATTATCAATTATTTATAGTTGTATTATTATTATAAAGTCATATATTATTATAAATACTTATTATATTATATGTATTAATTATATGAAATGATTTTTATATTATGTTAGTTAATATTTTTGTAGTTCAAGTCATAAATTTCATTTAAAATCTAAATATAATTTATATTTTATAATATTTTGGAGTTACATAGTTCATTTAATGACATTGTATTATGTTTTGATAAAATATTGTTCTCTATCATATATAATAATGACTATTAATTATGTTGATAAAAATATTTTATTTTTTACAAATTTTTATGGGTTTAGTCAATGATTTAAATTTATTATTTTTAGATATAGTACATTTTTTACAAGTTCTCAAAGTCACTCAATTGAAACACAATAAACGTAATATAATTCAAGTAGGTACCTTTGGAATCTTATAAAATATAATATAAAATTATAGACTAAATGAAATATAAAATATAGATTGAAAATATAAAAAATAGTTCAAAATAATGATAATTACATTAATATAAAAAAATTATTTTACATGGCACAATCATTAATGATAAAAATATTGAATTCTAACATCAATAAAATTATATGCATAAAATTTAGATTAAATAATATTTTACTATAGATTTAAATAATGATTATAAAAATATAAATTAATAGAAAATATAATTAATCAAAAAAAAATCATTGAAAAATGATAACTACAGAAAAATAATAAGTACAAATATAGTAATTACTACAATGCTGATCATCAACAATTCTTGAAAACAACATTGGTAATGGTCGAATTTTTCTACATTAAAACAAGCACTGATAAATTCTACTTTTTATAATCCTTTTTTATATGTTATATATGGTTCCATTTACTAATTATTTTATTATTTCCCATTAAGGAATCATTTTCAACACTTTTTTAGCATTGATAAATTTCCAAATAATGTAAAATTATAATATAAATAAAAATAAAGAATTATTTTATTAATAAATTTTTATAAATTTTTATTTATATAATTATTAATAAAAATTAATTAATTGATTATTCTATATATAATTTATGAATACTAAAAAATATTAGGGATGTGAAGGGTTTTCCAGAGATAATATAGAGATCCACTGATGGTACATGTGGTTTGTCTTCTATGGTGGCACCTAATCGGGGTTTTCATACTACTTTATTTATCACACAAGTCATATTTGAATCACACAAGGGAATCATCGATATGAATCCCCTCCTTGTTCATCACTCAAGAATTCTGGATGAGAGGTCATTTGATTCCAATGTATTCTAGCATCCCACCTCATGGACCTGTGGAAAATGTTATTGATCATTTGACGAAGCTGACCTGAAATGAAACAAAGGTACCCGAATTTCACTATAATGATGTCAGATAAGGGTATGCATGTCCAATACATACCAAAATAACGGATGGTGTTGATGAAAATCTCATTCAATGAGGTAATTCGCTTCACATTCGGTTATGTTGTGATGTACTTTTAGATAGGATTATAATTAGAATATTATTTTTTATTGGTAGAGTGCTGTTACAAATTGGTCAAAAATTGGAGGGAATAGGACTTGAATGGAGGTTCATAATTATTTTGTAATTTCCTGAATATAAATGTATCCCCATTGGGATGGGATATTTACGAATCATATTCCACTCCGAAGACCTCCAACGTAAGGCAAGAGGGTTCGGGTAGATCTCCCCAAGCCATGTAAATTATGTATCCCATATTGGGACCCTTTTCTTAATCCAATTGTTCCCTATAAATGAAAAACTTATGTTGGGGTCCGAATTTATTATTTGAATTGAATTTTATGGAATCCAAATATATTTATTTGAAATTTTTTCATAAACTTTTACTATGATAAAAATTCATAAAGCAACATAGGAGGCATGTTTTGGATTCTTTATATGCTTCCTTGTAGTGGTGGATCACATCTCAATTACCATTGAATTTTTTATTCATTCTAGGTGAAAAATAAATTTGTTCTTACATTATGGTAAAAGAACATACCTTTTTATATTGTTCTTTTGATTCAATTAAAAATTTCAAGGAGAATTAACGAAGTGATTTATGTTTTTTATATGTAATATGAGTGTTAATGATGTTGATTGATATAGATAAAGGACGGCATGGTCTTGAAAGGGTGAGGGTGATCCTGTTCTCACACAGTTGATGATGGTAGAACTGATGGTTGTGATAAACTAATTACTAAAAATAGGGATGAAATTAATGATGGTCCTTATATGACTATCTCTCGGATGTGTGGGACATGGGATGATATTACAAAATAAGGCTTTATGGATGTTGATACCCATGTGACTTCTCAGTTAACCCCTTACATTAATAGTATGGAACTGCCTTCATATAGAGATGTTGTTGCACCTCTAGGGGATTGCAATATAATCATTATGGGAGATAGTAATGATGGTGATGATGCTTTAATATATAATGGTATTACAATAGAAATTACTATGTTTACGTCTTTGAGATAAAATTAAAATAAATTTAGAACACCTTCAATAGAGGTGTATACTATATATGATATTGTGGTACTCTCAAAATTGTAGCTAGGATAAACTAAGGAGAATAAAATCATGTCCCCTATGACATGAGAAAACACTTATAATATTTACGAGGGAATATATACTCAATCAGTTGATAAAGATGCATTGAAACAATTTGTTTATCAAAAAGTTGATCATAAATAGATGATTATGGAATGATCATGCAAAGTTAAATTAAAACTGTTTGAAGCACCTATTTTGATGACAATGCCTATTATGGGTTCTTTTTCTATCATTTATCTGACATTAATGAATTTGGAAAGTAAATCTACATGGTAACTGATTGAATTTAGAAAAAGTTTCCATCAACATGCAACAAAAATGCTAAAAGTCGTGATGAATTAATAACAAATGTTTTTAGTTGATCAAGTAAATGAAGTGAAGCTGATTACATTAAATTATTTTCAAGTGCTTTATTTTCACAATGAGAATTTAGGGAAAGAAGTTTGAGAGTGCGATGTTGTTGAACCAAATTTGGGGCTATGGGGGATGTTCTTGGCTCACCATAAAAACTAGCAATAATATAAACTATAATTCAAGAGAATTCTGAATATAGGGAGTGAAATCCAATGTATATGAACAAATCTGAAGAAGATGTTGACGAGATATAGGTAACATTCCAACACGTTAAATCATAGAAAATAATTTTTCATAAAAAAAGTCATGGTTGGGGATGTATCTATGATAGTTTGGATACAAAGAAGGAGAGACCCAATCTGATAATCATAACTCAGATGAAACGAGAATATAACATGTAACTAGTGTCTATTGTTCAATATTACCAAACCAACAGTACTTGGTTTTACATATCAATTTTATATTCTTCTTCTACATAGTTTTGAACAATATGTTTGGATTGTGGCATCCAACACTACCAGTTGGCAGGAACATAATAAACCATCTTCCACCACTGTTGCAATATAATATTTTATCTAACAATTATTTATATTAATTTCTATATAAGTTTAATTTTTAATTTCATATGCAGACCTGGCAAAAAAAATTTCTAAAAATGTTAAAATCGATCAAGACATGTTTTCTAGAAAAGTGTCTTCTATTTATATTTTTAATCGACAAGGATTTAAAAAAAGTACCCTCTTTAAATAAATTTATAAGAAATAAAACCAATTAGAAAAATTGAATTGGACTTTAATAAAGATATTTAGAAGTCAATGAGGGGGGGTAATGCTTTGGAATTAAACAACCTTTCATTTATAATTCTTGTATGAATACCAAGAAGGGGCTTAGTTTTGGAGGCTCCCTCGTGTGGGTCAAATATTCCTTGAGTGAGAAAGGAAGTAGCTTGAACAACCTAAATAAGAGCCTTCAGGGATGATAATCGCCATTCAACATCCATGGAACTTCATCACATCTCTCAATAATGCTTCATTCACATTCTATATAATATTATTTATAATTTATATATAGTATATCTAATTTATTCACTTTTTATCATTAAATATATAACAATTATTTTATTAATTTTTTTTGATAAAATCATTTTTATTTTCAATTTATATATTTATTTCATTTTATTTGGACCCTTATCAGTGCTAAAACGTACTAATAATGGATTCATTTATGGACAATAAAAAAACTATGATAAAGGGAACCATTTATTAGTGGAAAAAAACTATGATAAAAGGTACCCTTTTTCAGTGCATATTATTGCACTGATAAATGATACCTTTATTGGTTGATTTTTCTTTCTCTAAAAATAGACATCGATGTAAATTCTCATTTTTGTAGTAGTGCAATCATTTTTACTTTAAAATTTCATTTATAATAACAGTATTCTATAAATTTTTATTTTTTTTAATAATTAATTTTTATAAAATTTTTTTTGTATAATATTTTTTTAAAATTTTATTTAGAATTTATTTATATTCTATTATATGTGTATAATCATGGTGAACTTAAAATTTAATTTTTTTAATATTTCTTGTTTCTTTGATGCAAATTAATTTTGATTTATTATATTTATTATATTTATTATATTATAATTATTTTCATCTATTATTTGTAATTTCAAATATCCCCCTCCTCAAGGACGGGTGATGAATGTTGTTGATTAGAAGATTTGGTCATCCTCAGATTAATCACATGTACTCATCTATAACAATCATGATGTCAAATATGTGGATGTAATTTTGTGATTTTCATAGAGAAAGAATGGAATTGTCGAGATTATCATTCAACGAGGTAATTCAGTGCGCATTCGGTTAAGTCAATATTTTTTTCTGGACAAGTTTCAACTATAAATAATATTAATTTTCATAAGATAAGTGCTTTTAGTTGGTCAAAACCCATAGAGGGTAGATAATATGGAATGGAGTCATGTTTTTGTTTAGGTATTTCCTGATATGAAATGTAACCCCATTGTGAGAAGGAATTTTCACATTCTTTTCCCCTCTAACAAGATATAGCAGAAAGCATGGGGGTTTAAAATGTTTATACTCAAGCCATGGACCTTGTGAATCCAGTTTTCGGACCCTCAATTTCAAACCATTTGTTGACTACCACATCAGAACTCAGATTCTGTTCCAAATTTATAGTTTGTATTGGATTTTTATGTCATCTCTATATATTTATTGACATTGAATCATCAATTCATACTACAATATAACTATATCAGGCTAATGAGAATGAATATTTTCGATATTTTTTTGTTTTTCCTAGTATAGGTATTTCTTAGATCAATGCTCATAATAATTGTGAATTTGTCTACAATGGTCTTCGATTTGTATCGAACTATATGTTATGAAAATATACCCTTTTTCTGATGTGGTTTTAAGTCCATTGGTCGTGTATATGTGAATTTATGAATATATATAAGTTTTTATCTTTAATTTAAAAGGTAATGATGTTTATTGATGTATATATAAGACATTAAAATCCAATGAATGTGTGGGTGGTCCTACTGCTCAAACAGTTGACGATGATACAACTAATGGTTGTGAAAAACTGATTATTAAAAACAGTGAGGCAGCTAATGTTGGGCCTTCTGTGGAGGTTTCTCAAAAGATTATGACTTGAGATGATCTCGACGAAGATGTTTTTATGCATGTTGGTGCCCATGAGCCATATGAAATAACCCCTTACTTTAAAACATTTGTATTTCCTTCATATATTGATGAAGATGCATTTCATCAATATGTTGATCTATAAGTAGAATATTAATGGGTCATTATGGAATGTTCATTCCAAGGAAAATTAAAAATGGATGAAGAACCTATATTATTTAATAAGACTATTATGGGGTCTTTAGATATCAATGTTCCGAAATCAATCAAATAATAGAGTGAATCTACACTCGACATTATTTAATTTAATAGAATTCCATCTACATGGAACATATATATTGAAATTCAAGAATATTTCAACAGACAAATATTTATTAGATCAATTAAATGAAAGGAATATTATTACATCAAATTCATTTCAAGTGATTGACTTTCCCAATGAGAATACAAGGAAATTAGTTAGATACATTGATGTAATTGAACTGCCTTTGGTGTGGTAATGTGGATGTTGTTTCCTTATAAGAAAAAGCATCAATGAAACAGAGTAGCATTCAGGATGATTCAGATTATAGGGAGATGACATCAAAGTATTTGAATGAATTCTAGAAATAAAAGGATAAGATGGGGGAACATGGAAACAATCTAAATAATGGAAACTGGGACCACATCTAAATAATTGTAAATAAGGACATGATCGTACAAATTAGGATGAAAATAAGTAGGAAAGACAATCAAAAGATATGAATATCCGATTACACCAAAACATTAGGAATTCGTAATGGCAGGTATGTTCTCTTAATTTCCAATGATATATATTATTATGTTTGAACTTCATGATAAGTTGTATAATATGATTAAGAGTAATTGCACCTCAAATTCTATAAACAACATGTTCAATCATAATATTTTATATGACCACAAATATATATTTACAATATTGTTATAGCACATTATGTTTATCGTCATGGCGGGGAAATACTATGAACATATCAATGAGAAAAATAATCTTGGACATTATTACATTATGGTCTTTCAGAACAATGAACAATTTGTAATAAGATATTTAATTTAATATTTAACACATCAAATATTCATGTAATCCATGTATTAATAGTTGGTTCCTTGACACAAACAATAAAATTGTCCCACTTAGACTAAATATAATGTCTACGACATTAAATCCACTAGACCGCGCATGATAATCATGTTTTTGCTGATTCAAAGCATTAGTTAATGGTTCAACCACATTTTCATCTGTAGAAATACTGCTCACTGCATCTTCACCTATCTGAGAACAATCCCACCAGAGTTGATACATCCATATTTTCTTCTTTGTCTATAGATGTGATCTTGTCTCTTTTTTGGGAACCACCTATTTAATATTATCACAAAAGAATGTGATTAGATCTTTACTTATAGTTACTACACAATGCTCATTAATTAAATTTTTCATTAAAACTGAATCTTCACCTGTGTTAGAAGCTGTAATAATATCAGACTGTATTATAGAATCTGTGACCACAACCATCTTTGATCTCATCCATTTCCCAAAACCTCCATTCCTCGTGAATATGTACCCCATATGTGACTCCGTGTAATCTAGGTCCGTCTGGTAACCAGCATATGTATATCCTATGATGACTAGATCATAATCTTTTCTTTAAAATACAAATATATCAATAGTACACCTTAGATATATAATGATAATCTTTAGTTACATCCAATGTTGGTTTAACAGATAAGATTGACATATTACATCCACACATAATGCGTTGGAGACTTCTATCCTAGTACATAAGCTAACATAAATGTCAGAACCAATATCTAATGTCTATGTAATATTACCATTATATTTCATTCTTCATGGGTATGAGGGACCATTTTTAGGGAATGATGAATGCCATTTGACCCTATTTTGATGATTGGTAGTACATAAGAAATGTTACACTCATGGGAGTGATGTGTAAAATTGCGTCGATTGATAAAAATACTTCAATTATTAAAAGTCCATTAGGAGAATATTGGGTGTCAGCGAACTACTTTAACTATGTTGTTGGTCTTGATCCCCAAAACTATAGCAGAAACACCTGCGATAATGAACACTCAATAAATCTGACCCACACGGTGATAATGGTCGGTTAGGGGATGGCTGAGGACATCGAGAGGTTGTGTGATATGTACATGTACACAACCCTTGTTGGTCATCCACATACAACCACATCATATTTTATTGGACATCCTACCATATCTCTCTAATATGTTCATTATGATCCAATATTTCCCTCCATCCTCCACCATCCTATTCCTGACCAGCATCACCATATGGGTCAGATTGGTGGAGCAGCCACCGTTGAAGGTGACACAGCTGTAGTACTTGAATCCATGCCTGGACATGTCAATCACCATATATTCTATCTACTGGGATAGGGCTTCTAGCAGGATTGCCTCATTGTTGGATGCTAGATATTCGAACATGCCCATAGTGGTTGTAGCGGACCCATGATAGACGTTATAGGTGCTATTCATGGCCTGGTATAGGAAATCCACCTCTCCAATGATTCCCCAACCTTGGAAGTCATAATGGAATATATGTACGCTCGCACCCCCCTTTCAACCATCATTCTCGTCCATGCAGTCAATGAGTTAATACTCTGAGAGTGACACTATCTGAATAGTTTATGATATTGGATTTACCTTACAGGGACACTACAATTGAAAATTACAAGAAAAATCCACTGGTGTGTTGATCCTTTATGGGGATAACAATGCAATGTTCCATCCAAACGAAAATTCTCGGCATGTTATCATCAACTCTACTGGAAGCCACCTCCGGTTTGTGGACAAGGTCATAGAGAGATGTTGACTTTATATAGCATAGGTAGGATGCCCTTAACTCTTCATGTGTTCCACAAGAACATGTTTGTGTAGAGCTACCAATTAACAATGCTAAAAAATAGATGATAAAGGGGTTACCTTTATTAATTAAAATACCCTAATAGTTGGTACTTTTTACTGAAATAAAAAAAACTTTTAAAGTACCAATTTATTACAGAATTGTTTAGTGATCATAATGTTATAACCTTTATCAGTGCAATATTAGCACTGTTAAAAGGACCCCCTTTATCATTATTTTTTTTACTAGTGCTGATAGAGCATATATTTCAAAAAAATAAAAAATAAAATATTAATTTGTAAATATATAAATATATTTATATTGATATAAATATAATATATATTTCGTAAATAAGTTTTAGATATGTCTAAATTGACATTTACAATAAATATTTACGATATTAATTGAAAATGGATTAAAAATATTTTAATATTTAATTAGTGTTAGTAATTTGATAATAATTATCGAGTAATAATCATTTAATTACATGTTGGTGACACAGAAAATATAAAATTGATAAAATATCTAATATAAGATGCAAATATAACTCAAACATCAAATGGTAATTCCTTTTGATCTGAGTTTCCATTCGAGCTCTTCCACATATCAAATCAAAACTTGTCATTATCTATATTCCCTTAATGACACATGTAAACTTTTTCGCAATTTAGAAGCCTAAATTCCCCAATAGAAATCCTAAACGGAGGTTTTTTAGGAACCCTTATTTTTTAAAAATTTAATGGATTTTCAGCCTTGTTTAAAGTTTATTTGTTTCCATTTTCAATGGGGACTATATTTATTATCATGTATTACCATCATATTGTAAATATGGATTTCAAATTTTATCATTTTTCCTAATGAATTATTATTTCATTTAAAATTTATAAAAATACATTCATTATTTCTATATTTCCAAAGAAATATTATAAATAAAAATGTAAACATATATATATATTTATAATATTTTTCACAATATATAAGTCTTAAAAAAATAAAAATTAATATCCATTTTATTTATAAATCAACTATATGAATATTTATATAATTATATAATGTGTCTGTGTATATTAGTATGAGTATTAGTAAACTGATATATATTTTCTATATACTTTAACATATAAATAAACATATTAACATATAATATATGTAAATATATATCTATAAATTTTTATAAATATGTATAATTATACTCAAAGATACAAATATATATAATATATATACATGTGTATGTATGTTGTATATATGTATTTATTAGTTTACGTATTTATAAATAGAGAGACAGAAAATATTTTAAATGTTATTAAAACCAATCATATTTATATATAATTATATGAATAAAGACACCAATTAAAAATATAAGTAAATATATACATATATATACATATATATATATATTAATAAATAGATATAAATATATATTAACAATAAAATAAATATATATATACTAATATATATATATATATATTAAAATAAATATATATTAATATACAAATAAATTTAACTATATCTATATATATATCAAAAATAAATAAATTAATATATATCATAAAATGGAGAACTAAACTTTATATGCTAGTGGTAAAGGAGTAACAACCTAAGAGAGAGGTCTCATGAACGAATCCAATTAGAACAAGGGGGGAATATGCATGTGAAGGGGGGATAATTCTATTTTATTGTGGGGTTGGAGCTGTGTTCCCAGCACTGTTAAAGGGGTGGAGTTTGTGTGCACCAGCAATGTTTTCTCACGTTGTAAAATAAGGTTATAATCACTATTAAAAGGGGGTTCCTTCTATTTATAGATTTTTGTAAAATTATTCCCCAATTATCTAAATAGTTAAAAAAGTGCTAGTAATTGGGTCCTATAGAAGAACTTTTTTTGCATTGATAAACTTGACTGAATTTTAATAATTTCTTAATTATCAACACTATTTTGTCCCCGACATTGGATTTTTTAGTGCTGATATGTCCATATTTTCTATTCATGTAAGGTGATTGAAGTGGTTTGATGCCACACGATAGGAGCGGTCAACACCATGGTTGAAAGCCCCGATGAATAACAGGCTTCTTATTAAAATATTCGACCACAATTGCTTCTCTTAGTTATCCAATAATCGTCAACTATGCACCGCCATCCACCTCTCATGCTTTACCTATATGGAGACTTGATCAAGGAAGCTATGGCTACAGGACACATCCATCGAGAAGGTTGGGCTGGCCAGCACTTGGGCGAGTGCCAGTATAATGATGTTCTATTTGGGGGATCTGAAGAACCAAGGAATTTAATTTGATCATTCTTTTAACGAGTTATCTACTATACACACCATACATAAATAATTATCACTCATGCCCACCTTTCATATCTTCACTATGATACAATGGAAATACATAAATCATGAATTTGAATAATACGAAAAGACTAATAAATTCATGATAATAATTTAATTATATCAATGTCATAAAATCAATGTTTTTAATTATTAGTAAGTGGATTATTATTTTCATTATTATTATCATTATTAATAAAAATTTATATTCAAAATTATTATTATGTAACAAATTATTGATTTCATTATTATTCTATTTGTTTTTATTTTTATAATATTATTTATCTATTATTATATTGAAAATTAAATATATTAATAAATAATTAATCAATAATGTCTCTCTTATGTAAATTAGTTTTTATTTTTTATATTGAGGAATAAAAATATGACTATTATATTAAATATTTAGGGAATCATACCCACACAGATACAAATAAAATACATGTATCTACAAACTTGAGAAAGGATAATAAAGATAAGATAATAACGGGATTATAATTCGAATTTAATGATATTTTACCCACTATCAGGTAGTGATTATAATGAATACATTATAATAAATTCCTGCTAATAATGTGATGAAAATAATAATAATGTTATTAATTATAAATAGGAATACTAATAATATAATTATTAACAATGATCTATATAATCTTATTATTATTAAATATAATTAAATAATAGTAATTTTTTTATTGTTACTATGTAAGATATTTTTATTAATATCTATTTTATCTAGTTTATATTTTTATTAAATTAAATTAATATTATGTTAATTTATATGTTTTATGTACATGTCATGACATTCATTTAAAATATGAATATAATTTACATTTTACTATATGTTGGAGTTACATATTTTTTAAGGCTAAATATAATGTTTTGAAACAAATCAATTTAGAATCATCTATATTAATGTTTTTTTATTATATTTATGAAAATGTGTTTATTTTTAAAATTATTTATGTGTTCTGCAAATGTTTTTAATTTCTTATTTATTTTACTTATAGTTATTTTTTATTAGTTTTCAATGTCGCTCACTTGAAATACATCAAATGTGTTATGTTTCATGTAGGTAGCTTCAAAATCCTATAAAATAAAATCTATAACTAAAATCAAAATGATACATAAAACATTGGTTGAAAATATTAAAAAAATTAAAAATAAAAATAATTTTGTATATATAATAAATCAAAATTCATTTACATTGCACAAACATTAATGATTAATAACATAATATTTTCAACTCATAAAAATTATACGAATAAAATATAGAATAAATAAAACCTAAATAACATTTTAATAAATGATTTAAAAAAAATTGAAAAAATAATTAATGACAAAAAATAATTGAAAAAATAATTTACAATGAAATGTTATCTTCAAAAAAATTACAAATAATAATGTTATCATTACTAAAAAAAGTTTCCTTATAATCATTTACCATTATCATCGCTAGAAAAAACCACTGATAGAAGATCAATTTATCATTCGTAAAACAAACATAGATATTGGGTACCTTTTATCAGTGTTTTTTATCTCTTATAAATTCTACCCTTTATGACTGGTTTTTTAATCCCCATAATGGGATCAATTATCAATACTTTTAAGTACATATACATGTCTTTATAAAATGAACTAATTAAATAAATATAAAATAGACATATTTTTAAAAAATATATATAAATTTTAATAATTAAATAATTATTTATATAAATGAATGAAATTATTATAATATATATAAATTATAAATAAAAATAAATAATATGGGGATGAAGGGTTTGTGAGAAATTCATTTATGTTTCACTGATAATTGATATGATTTATAGTCCATGGTGGATTATAATTAATTTTTATTGCAATGTAATTTCTAATTCAAAGATGACTCGAATCAATCAAGGGAGTCATGAATACTATGCCCCTACATGGTCTTCACTCAAGGATTTTGGATGGGAGGTCATTCGATTCCAAAGCATTCACCGTCCACCTCGTGGACTGCGGATGAATTTTGTTGATCATTTGACCAAGGCAACCACAAAAGACTCACTGGTACATTACTATCACTATCATGAATTTAGATCTAGGGATCTAAAGCTAGGATTTTCATAGAGCACGGATGGTGCTGAGTAGCATATTATTTATGTCAAGACACGTACTCAAGGGCCCCTGACACGACTACACCAATCCTGCCTCTGATAGGCCTTAGGATGGCTAAAATCTCATGGTAGGCATATCCCACAAATTGGAGGAATTTTCATATGATCCAGTACACAGGTACCCAAAATAATTCATACAGAATGAGAATAAAAACACTAATTAAATAAAATGCATGCATACCTTTAAACCCAAAAAAGGGTACAATAGAAATTAAAGTAGGAAAGTACATAGATGGAATAATATAAGTCCACTAAAAGAAATAAATTTGCACGGTAGGACCCACAAAAAATGGTACCGAAGATGCTATAAGAAGTTTTCGGAAACAACTTAGATTGTATAATCTCATAAGGCATCACTTTGGTCATGTTCTTGGTCTTCATCTATTTAAGACTGCATAGATGTGTCATTCTTCTCAAGAAGAGACAACATGTTTTTGAAAATCCTGTGCATGGGTGTGTAAAAAAATCCTTCGAAGGGGTCCTTGATAACCATTAAGAAAATGTCCAAAAAGAAAAACTCAATAATGATGGTTGAGTCATCTCAACTATTGTATATGTCGTAAACACATAAAATGAAAACCTCTAGATATAATCGTAACGGATTCCAAGATGCAATGTCTCATACATTGTCGGCCATATGGTTATGTGCATTGCACGCTCGATTTTGGGATATCACACTTCTCTAGCTACATGATAGTTACCAAGTTGATAAATTATACCAAAATTATCGGAGGGGAAATCTAGTCATGAAACATCAGGATGTTTTCCCTGAAACGTCCAGTTTCACTGAGACATGAAATCTCGATATCACGACTATTCATTAATTAGATGAATATGTTCATGGAACGATTATCCCAATATGACTCGACCCATGATCCATCATGTTATTAGACACCAATGCAATGAGTCCCCACTTTATTGGCCCCCTCCCAAAAAGAACAGAATGAATACTACACAACGTACACTTCTTCAATCGTAAAGAAGAACATCCATTACAGATGAGGGACTCATCCCCATAGAGTCACTGTGGTCTCCTCGTCTACCGAAACATTGAGGTAATGTTTTATACTAATCATCTATCAGGACACTTTAGTCCACTCAGCTACTACTCTGTCAGACCATAATGGTCTACAAGGGTACTCATCTACATGGAAACATAGACCTAAATGACTACCTATATTTTGGGCCACATAATTCTATATGAATTCTCTTATGTCAGGCCACACAGTTCTGCACAACTTCTCATCAGTTGGGCCACATATTTCATCTTGGCTACATGTCAGTTTGGCCACATAGGTCTCTACGACTAATCGTCTATCGAGACATAAAGGTCTGCTCGACTACTACTCGTCACATCCTTATTGTCATAAATAACCAATTGATTTCCACTCGTATCACACTTCATTCCAGGAGAATATACTCATAAATTCATCAGTGATATTTAAACATCTATTGAAACTAACATATGGATTGTTTCAACATGACTGCCTCACCATAAGGTTCCCGATGCTTCAAATGGATCATTGATCAGATGTACGGTTTGCATGTTATAAATGTTTTACATAAAAATAGACATTTGCATCCAATATCGATCTCACATGGTCAGTCTGAAATGAACCAACATAATTTTTCTGACATGACACGATCAGTCCTTGCCAAATGTCAAGGCCCGTTGGACCCACTAAACACAACCCATAGGGTAATGGGAGCTGCCGACCGGGCTGCCCATTGTCCTGATTCCTTTAATCTGTCCTAGAATCCACTGGTGGGCGGACTTCTACCCAGCCGAGCTGCCCAGTGGCACAACATTTCCCTTGCTCGACCCGTACTAGTGGGAATGTATGGCCTAGTGTAGACACAATAGGCTACACGTCTTACCTACATCACAAGACCAGCTCAATTGGCCGCCTATCGGCCGCATTTGGTAGAAGGGATTGTGTGCCCAGAATAACCCACTACCCTGACTAGGGTCTCCACACACTACGCGGAGCCCTATTGGAACGATTTTCTTTCATTTCCATGGATTCCCATCCAAGTGAATCACCCTGTTTCTATAGCAGTTCCTCACCTCTACCAGTGGCCTCCTTCGATGTGGCACATGCTTCCACGACCGTTGATCCATGACCCCCAGTGCACCACCACCCACACCACCACAACCCCTTGTGCACAGATTTCCCCTTCCACGTGTCATCAATAGCCATCCCCATTAGTCCTCCACGTTGCAATCATTGACTGCTTTCCTAGTTGTTTCGACAAAGAAAATCGTGGATGTAATAAATGTGGGAGGAAGATGTTCACATGAAAACCCAAGGTGGAAAGATCAGGTTATGTTCATGTTGGCCTTGATCTGGACACATAAATGTTTTAAAAAATTAAAAATCTATTCATAGGGTCAGCAATTATCCACATTCCCAATGATTATCCCAAAAATCAAACCCACCCCGCATTTAGTACACATGATCAGCGAATCATTCAATTCTTCGAAATGACCCTTGCTCATCATTGAGATTTGGGAACGAAGAATGAAAAATTACTAAATATGCACCAAACATTAATGTTGGATCATTCAATGGTGAAGTTCGATGTCTCCACATCTATGTTCGTCATTACTCAATCTTCAACCTGTCGTCATCGGAAATTCATTGTACATTGTCATTCGTTAGTTTCCAATGGAAATGAATTCATCGTCATTCTCTTCTCCATTTATGGACATAGGGAAAACATCATCCTATTGAAAACCATTTATTTAAGATGTTTTTTAGTCGAAAACTCATTTTATAATTTCTATTTAGTTTTGAAACATCATCGCCAACAAGATTCATTAATGTATAGCACTAATGATTTTTAGTGTTGTCATGTAGCCGCATTACAGTGATGTTGTGTCGCTAGAAAGAGATAAAATAATTAAAATAAACCATTTTCAATGTTAATTTTATTTTCCTTTAAAACATACACAAATTAACATTCACCGTCAACCCATAACAGCAGCGTTTATGCCCAAATTTAGGAGATCTTATCATTACAAACTCAATAGTGTTATCCAAATATTAATCTGAGTTAAAATTTGTGAGATATGAGGATTAAAAAATAATTTAATTTTTAACTAATTTTTTTTAAAGATTCATCCCAAAAAACAAAAATTCACAGTTTTCCCATGCTAGCCAATGTCAGGATGCATCTAAGGGAATCAAACCCTCATGATCTCAACTATAATCTCAAATTTTCGATCCGGGTTATTGTATATGAGTTATAAGGATTTGAAAACATAATAATCATTATTAATCTTTTTTATTTATTTACAACATCTAGTTTACACTATTGGAATGTTAGTGTTATTCATTTTTTAGGTTATTCTCAATATAGGACATTTCCATTTAAAATAAAATACTGCATAGAGTAAATTCTCCATCGTGATTGCAATTATGTGCACATATTTTATAATCTGGAAGCATTTTAAGTGTAATTCTACTTTTTCAAGAAAACCATTCACACACGCTATGTAAACATTTCAATTTTTTACTAACCATTCCAAGAACACCAGGGCTCGAAGTCAGACTCTATCTCAGGTCCAGAACTCAAAATAATCCCATGTAATTTAAAAAAAATTACAAGGGATTCTTGAAAATTAAATATGATGAGGTAATTCGGTGAACATTTGGCTTAGTCATGATTTTCTTCTGGATTGGTTTCTAATTTGAAAATTCTCTATTTTTGGATGAGATGTGTTTCCAACTGCTCAATTACTATAGAGAGATGAAGAAATGAAACACAAGCTCATTGTTGTTTTGGTATTACACTATATTAAATTAAAACCATAGGGAGGGGTCATTTTCACAACTTTTTCCCCTCTGAAGTTATCCAGTGCAAGGATTGAGGGTTCAGATATATCTCCCTAAAGAATGGGACATAATTTATCAATGATTGTGATCAACATATTTATCCATTTACTGTCTGCAACACGAGTACTCATGTTGGGTTCCAAATTTACGGTTTGAATTGGAATTTATGTCATCGGTAAATACTTTTCGACATTCAATCATCGACTTTTACTCCGATAAAACATGATAGAGATACTAAAGAGGCCTCTATTGTATTTTTTATAATAATTATGGTATAATTGGTTCTTAACTCAATGCCCAAAGAATTTGTGACTCCATATATAGTAGACATCAAATTTTATATATCTGTAACATATGAAAAAATACCCTTGTTACATTGTGGTTGTCAGTCCATTAGGCATTTTATAGACGATTTGAAAATAGATTTATGTTTTTTGATCCGTAACATGAGCGTTAATGATGTTGTTTTATGAGGATAGTGGACGTTATTGTTCAGAAACAGTGTGGGTGCCCTTGCAACTTGTTTGATCCGGGAGCAGTGGAAGCGTGTGGTGGTGGGAGATATATTATAATATCTTTTAATAATATTTAAATTAAACCAATAGTGAGGTTCTTGAAAATCAGTTATTTAATTAATTTATTTGATATATGATGAAATAAATAACTTATATTAGGAACATTCTTTATTTATGACTGTGGATCATCTGAAAAGGACCTTCCAAATATCATTAATTGTTCTTGTGAAAATCCAAGGTTATCATCAATTTATTAGTGATCCACACACACATCAATGGTTTCCAAACAATGAAACTCATTATCGAGGTGCAATTGGGGTGAATCAAATGTCTTTTGTTGTTCATTATTTATCGTTATTTCTTAGGGATTGAAAAAAAATCACTTTTTTCTAGTTCTAGAGTGGGAGAGTGGGTGAGGTGTCGAGAGAGAATTCATTATGTGCAGCAATTCACTATTCCCAAAAATTTAATTATTTTCAAAAAAAAATAATCATTAGACATACTCATCAATTTATATAGCTGGGTACTTTTTTCAAAAAATAATTGCATAAAAATCATTAAATATAATTATAACAAATACTAAAATCACATGAAACATAATAATAATAATTTATTTTTATTTTTAGGTCCGCCAACTTGCGAAAAATGGATAAATAAAATTTACATACACATAAATAATTATTTTATCACCAAATAATTTATTTATACATTCATACTCCTCCGAGATTTATTGAATACAGAAAAAAATTTAAACTATTAAATGAATATTTTATCCACAAAATAGTTAATAAATATATAGAAAAATAAGAAAATATATTTTATTCACATTCTAATGAAAAATTATTTTTTTATGTGATCAATATAACTAAAATAAAATTATTCATAATTCATGAGAATAATATTTATTCAATTAATTAAATTCAAATATAATTTAATCGATACCACCACAAACACATAGTGTGCGACACTCTATAATTTTTTCATTGAAATTTTGTTGTATTTTCTAAAGTCCAAGATTTATTTCTAGTAACATTGTCAAGGAACCCAATATAATTAAAATAATTTTAAAATTACAAAAACTACATAATAATACTCATTGTGTAATGTAATCCCTTTTTCACATTATCTCATAAAGATGATTGGATAATTGTTTCATCAACTGATATGATTGATACATCATTCATTGAATATATGAAATAAACTCTTCATTACACTATAGCCATTGAATTTAGAGTGACATTTCTATTTTAGTCAACAGTCCAAGATATCAACTTCGATAAATATGTCTTGAAAAATACTTTCTACACTTCTCAATTAATAACATGTAATTCTTAAAACACCCAACATACCCTATATACAATGGACATTAGTTGTGTATTTATTTGTTATAAAATCCATGAGCATGAGTCATGACATGCCATAATGATTATATTAATGATTATGGACCATTACACTTTCTAAAATTATTGGAATATCTGATTACACTAAAACATGTAGAATTCATACATGAGTATATATTCTCATTATCTTCCATAATAGAAATTATTGAGGGCAAACATCATGAGAAGATGTAACATCTACTTATTAGTACTGACACATAATAGCCTATATACCATGTGCCCCATTATAGAATGTAATACAACCACATAACCATATTACAAATATTTTTTATCACATCAAGGATCCCATCATAGAAGGGAAATACTCTAAACATAATAATTTAAGATATTTTATTGGATATTATTACATTATGATTATGTAGAAAAATTAACAATATTTAATAACATGTTTAATTTAATATTAAATACATGAAATATTCATGTAATAAAATTAAAAATAGTTGGTTCTGGGACACTAATTCAACCAATCCCCAACACAGATTAGATCCAACATCCTACGAATTTAGTCTAACAGACATCACATGATGAAAATATCTTTTTTGAGTTAAATATTTAGTCATGATTTCTAACATGTTTTCTTCTATGGGAGTGCTAATCACTGAAAAATCACGTTTATGAGAAAAATACCTCAAGAGACGATACCTCTGAAGTAAGTACATTATATTTTGATCTGACCTTGGCTATTTTTTGAGGACCACCACAGTAGTATTATAACAATGCAGTGTAATTTGATCTTTACTACTAGGTACCACATAAAGATATTGGATGAAATTGTATATCCAAAAAAGTATTTTTAGCTACCTCAAGGTGCTACAATATACACTCACTCAACTATTTAATCTACATCCGCATCCTACTTTGAGAAATTCCAGCACAAAAGTCCTCCATTCAATGTGAAGATGTATCTCTCTTGGGACATCATGAAATCATGATGTGTCTGGAAACTAGAATATACATATCCTCTATGACAAGTTTCAAATCTCTTCCATAAACAATCTATATATCCTATGTACGCCTAAGATACTTAAGGAGAGTTTTGACATCCATTCAATGGTAGTCAACATGATCATCTTTATATCTGGCTACCATACTTAATGTGTAAGTGAAATCTAACTTATTAAATGGAATAACATACATGACTAACCCAATCAAAGATTTATATGGAATCATTTCCATTATATTTTGTTCCTCATGGGTTTGAGGACACATTTTCATAGATTGATGAATGCCATTTATCGCTTGAAATAATCACATAATGGTTTGTTCCATTCTAAATCTATTTAGTATCTTATAATTGTATATACATTGACTGATGTTGAGAAACATGTTGGATCTATCTTGAAAGATATTAATCCAAATAATATATTCATCCTCACACAAGTGTTTCATTGAAATTATTTTATTCAACCATGATATATCAAATTGTATGAATAATATTTCATTTCTAATGAACCATATGTCATTAGTATATAATATTCAAAAAACTAATGAACTCGCAATAAACCATTTGTAGGCATAAGGCTTACAATCAATCATTATATAACCAAATTTTGTTATGGATCCCTCAAAATTAAATTTCCATGACTGGATGATTTCTTTAATCAATAAATATATTTTTGAAACACTAATATCTTTTTTCCATCTTTTAATGTCACATGTTATAGGTAATAAATTTCCGTTACATGCCCAGTTTATTATTGTATAACTATTTTCAACTAGTAGGTTCATCATCAATATGATGATCTACAAAAATCTAGAAATTATTTAGGTACATGGAATATATTTCCATATTCATGGATTTTTTCAACTTAGAAATATATGTTCCCATTACTGATTTATTTTAGTATAGATGATCATTATTATCAGAAAATAATTATTCACCATCCTCAATAACTTGAAAATGATTCCATTACGGTTTTATGAGATTTCACGTACTCTTACATGTTTCTCCTATCATTGAATCAATTTCATCTTTCATGGGGATTTGTGGAATCTGGTCTTATACCAACTATAGTTTTCCTTGAGCCTCAACTTCATAAATATTTATATTTCACCCACAATATCTTTTGGATATGTTCTCCCACTCAAGGAATATGGAATGCATTTTGAGTGTAAATTTTTTTATATGGTTTGTATATGTAATATCAACTAGTTTCCTTACGATATACTATAAATGTACACTTTTTACATTCTAGTTAATGTTTTTACTTGAAGAGACCTTAATAAATAATTCAATTCCCCACACATGTAAATTTGATAACATTGGTTTTATTCCACTCCAAAATTAAAATGGAATTAAATTTCAAATTTAGTTGGAACAGGGTTTGGTATCAACTCAACTAATTGTAACACATAACCCCAAAAGGATAATGGATGTATTGAAAAAGTCATCATTGATCCCACCATATTCAACAAGGTACATTTCCTCCTTTATCTTACACTATTTTACTGAGGCATGTATGGAAGAGTATTTTTGAGTAGGATCCCAACCTCATGTATAAAATCTAGGATGTAATGATTACGATATTCTCCACCTCAGTTTGAGCAATGTCACTTCATTATCATAACATGATGCTTTTCAACATTAATATTATATTCTAGGAATTTACTATAAGAATCCAACTTATACCTCATTTATTAAATATAGCCACATATAATGAAATAATAAATAAAATTTATCAATTAAGAGTGCCCACCCATTACTTAAATTGGAAATGGTCTGCACAAATTAGTTTAAAATAATTAATGTGGCTATTTAGACCTTTTAATCATTCCAACTAAATGGGGCTTCATTTATTTTTCCTTGAAAACAGCTATGACAAACTCTAAGTTGTTTTAATTCGAATGAATATAAGTATCCGTATTTATGTAATTCTTTCATGTGTTTTTCATTTACATTCTATAGACAATGATTAAAATGTTTGGTGTGTTTTGGGTCATGTGAATAAACTTCATTATCAATTTCTATTAAATTGTTCATGAAATCGTTCACATAAATTCTGTTATGTAAATGTGCCCTACTATAAAAATGATACCCTTAAAAGAAGAAATATTTATTTATAAATTTTAAAATGAATCCATCTATATCTATTCTAGATACAGAAATAATGTTTTTGGTAATAGAGGGAACAAAATATTAACCATTTAAAACCAAGATCATTTCCGTCGGTAATGTTAGGGGTAGTCCCAAATAGATAACACAAAGAGTTTAGCTCCACTAGATACTAATGGATATAACTACCCTTGGATAATTCTTACAAATATACTTGCTTTCAATATTTTAATACATATAAGATCACCAAAAGTTGAATCTAATATGCAATATTTATATTTTGGTAAAATGAACTCGTTAAAAAATGCACATAAAGCATCTACATGATTCATTAGCTTGGTGTATTATTATTTCAATTATCCATTATTTCCTTATGAGAAACATACAAAATCATAATCCATTTCATTCCATTTAATATTATTATTCTTAGAAGGCTGTGATGAGTCTTTCGCAGTAAATATATTCTCATTTTCATTCCATGGGTTCACCATATGGACTGAAGGATTTTCATGCTTCATATATTTATCTACTTTTAGGAGGAGGTTATGATGATATGGACGAGACTACTAAATGCTATTCATATTAAAAATATAACCATCATGATGCACTCTGAGGGAGTGATTCTATAATGAGGAAACTGCGTAGTTCCTTGGGGTGTTTAAAATATAGAACCACAAGGAGAATAAGGTATCCAATGAGTTTGACTATGTGATTCCCATCAATTGAAACCTTTCCATTATTAATCTAAAATAGTGCTTTTGATATATCAAATTGTTCATGTATGTCCCTCTATTGATAATGAACATGAATGTTATCAAGCATGCTATACACATCCATGTTCTTGTTTGAATTCATGATCTCACAAGACATAGACGTAATAAGGAGACATTGAACATTGAATTCATTGTTTTAATGGTTTTTGTATACCAGGAACTCTTCATCACCATCATCTTGAGTAGATAGGTCAGGCACTGAGGATTATAGCACGTAAGATTTTTGTTCATGGATTAGAAAAACCCAAATACTTCAAAACAACTCTTAGATGATATTTTCGATGTTGAGATTTTTATTATCCAATATTGATCATAGGTATAGTGAGTTGGACGTTTTATACTAAAATTAAATAATAAGTGTATTAGTACATTTCTTGACTACATATTTTTTGAGAAATATATAAATGATTTTATTAAATCTTTAGAATTTTATCATGTCCTATTATCCCTTATTATTGAACATCAAATGAATAGATTCTAGGAAACTATAATAGAAATGATCCAAATTCCAATTTGAAAACCACAACAAGGCTACATGAAGATATTTTTATTTTATTTGTGGAGGCTTGTCTTTTGTAACTTTGTGCTTACTACATTTTAATCCGTTGAGTGGACACCCCAATCGAGAAATCCTATCATGGATTTTCTCAACACTTTCCTCCAAATTACACCATATCATAAAATTGATACTCCTCTTGAGGGAAATTGTTAATTTTATATGAAACATTAATAATAACTACCATTATAAATGTAGGTGTCAAAACATGGGTTTCTCAACAACATAGTTCTACTGAGTTTTGTTCGAAATCAACTAACATTATTCTTAGTCTAACATAATATTATAATCATAAATTTACTTTTATTTTCAATACATTTTAAAGGTATTTAAAGCTATAAATGTATTCTTAATATATTAGCGGACGTTTAAATATATAATAAACTATTTTTGGATAAAAAATTTATTCATAATCTATCTGATTTAAATTATTCCTTTTGAAAATTAATTTAATTAATTTATAGATTATTATATTTAACAAATAAATATAATTTAAATGCATTAGAAAAAATATAAATAATTAATGAAATGACCCTATCTTGATCATATCTAAGGGTTTATATAATGAGAGGGAATTATGTCAACCTATAACATATGGGAAATAACTCTTTATTCTGTAATTGGCTTGAGCAACAACATTAAACAAGTCCCCATCTATATCACTGAGTTGGCTTCATTATATTTCCATGTTGAACTATCCATACACACCTATTGTTGATCCGTTAGTTACAAATATTAATTTTTAAAAGGTAGGTGAGGGGAACCAAAAATTTGGTTAAATAGAATTACAAAAATATCCCTAGATACACATCACCTACATAATATTAGGTAGAGGGATGAATCACACAACTTATTTAATGTTAATGTTAATTAATTGAAAAACTGTAAATAATTTAATTAAATAAATTCCAACACATACATAGTTCTTGATCAAGATCATGAATGGTCACCCATTCAATTAATATGAAATACTATATTTCTATCATTCATTTATTTATTCCTTTATAATATTAGATAAACTAGTTGGTATTAATTAATTAAATAATTTCATTTCATATTAATGATAATCCAATTTTATTTGTTGATACCCATAAATTATGGCATTCATAGAATATAAACATCATAACCAATATTGAAATATTAATTAGAATAAATTACTTTAGAATTTAAATAATTATTAAATCCATTATTAATTTTTCAAACACACAACAATGTTTTGATCAATAAAATAAGGTTTTATGGAATCAATTTCAAATTCAATTCAATTTTTATTTTTTCCATTATCGGGAGACTACACGACATGTACTTACAGTTACAGTCCTTGTACCCTGGTTGACATATACCCATGTCAAATGTTTGGGGCTTCGGTGTGTGGACTAGTTTAGACTACATGGTGTGTACATGCCTATTACATAGCATGTATCTGATTTTCCCTGTTCTAGGATGGCCCAGTCAACACATGGTTTGAAATAGAAGCACAATGTATAATTAAATACTCGGTGCATCTAGATACATTTCACATTTTAATATAGTATGTGCTCTAGCTACTTCTCGTGTAACCCCATCGTTACTAGCCAAGGATTTGGAACATCAAGTTTCCATGTCTGGTCATTCTTCATTAGTTTGTAGCACATTATGAAAATGAAACACTAAAAAAATGATTAACATGTCGATAAAATTCTATTTCATGTATTCTTAAATAATTAAAAACATGAAATAAAATATAACCACAATTGGGTATAGATCAACAATCAAATAAATAATTTTAAATTTAAATGTTACCTATCTAATACAACTAGTTTGTTCTAGGAGTAGAAAAATCATGTGTTGGTGGGTGATATATTAAAATTTTATTTAATAATCGCTTCCCAATACCAAGAGAAATGTTCTTGCATATAAAAATGATAATAATTTTATTTGATATATAATGAAAGAAAATACATTCTTAGGAAATTTATTCATTAATCATTATTGATCATACAAAATGGACTATATGGATTACCTTCCATCAGATTGTGGGGATCTAAGGGTAGAATCCCACTAGAGATGACACAAATGTACATAAATGGTCATAAAAAAACTCCACCAGTTCACCGGGTGCTAGCGCAGTGAATCAAGTGTCTTTTTCTATTCATTCATGAATGCTACTTCTTCAATATTTATGAAATTATATCTTGTGTTTCACATTATTGATTTGGAGAGATGCGGAGGAGTCTATAGAGAATTTTTCTATGCAATAATTCCCTAATCCCAAATATGGAATTGGTTTCGAATAAATTACAACATATACGAATCCATCAATTTAAAGAGTTGAAATTTCTGTTACAAAATTATCTAACCTAACATAAATTAAATATAATTATATGAATCAATTAAGTCCCTTGCCACATAATTATAATGAATATATAAATTATTATTTTGTGTTGTTCCAACTTGCACAAAATGAAAAAAAATATACAGACTTCTAAAAAATTATTTTATCATAGAATTCGCTCTTGGTATGTTTGAACTCCCCTTATATATATTGAAGACCAGAATGAATATTTTATTCTATTAAATTAACATATTATTCAAAAAATTGTAATTAAATATTTATTAAATATTTATAAAAAACATATATTTTATTCACATTATTTTTAATATTTATTTATATAATATATGTGGTAAATATAACGTAAATAAAAATAATCCTTAGTCTTGAAAATAATATGTATTCCTCAAATTAAATTCATAATGATTTTAATAATGGCCACTAAAAAAATTGTGTGTGACCCTCTATAATCCATTATTGTTAGAATTATGCATGTTGGCCTACATTCCTTGATTACTATCTAGAAACTGATCAAGGCACTCAATAGAAATAACATTACATCACAACAATGAAAAATAAATATAAACACAAACTATGTAATTTAATACCTTTGTCACATAATCTCATCAAGAATGATTCCCGGCATCGTCAACAATCTATATGCTTGATACATCATTCTGTGACTACTTTTAATTAACATGTCATTACACCATAGACATGTAATTTAGGGAGAGAATCCTTTTCCAATCAAACAGCCCAAATACCAACCTCCAAAATTATGTAAGGCAAAAATCCATTCTTGTCTTATCCATCAATAACATTTCATTCAGGACACAACCAACATACCACACATCTTGTCAACATATTTGTTGGTGGTTTTCATCAGAAAATCTAAATACGTGAGTTGTGACATGCATTAAGGATAATCGAAATGTTTATGGACCTTTAAACACACACTCATATAGGAATATCTAATGACACAAAAACATATTGATTTCTTACCAGTGGGTATATTCTCAGTATCACACATCCTAGATATTAAAAAGGTAGAATTTCATGGGATGATGTATAATATACTTATGAGTACTCACACCTGAGGGTCTATATACTATGTTTCCCATAATAGAAAATTATACAACCATAGAATTATATTAAAAATACTACTATAGCACATCATTGTACTCTTCATAGTGGGGAACATCTAGGAAAATATAAACACAAAAAATACTCTAGAACATTATAACAATATTTTCATGCTAAACAATGAACTATGTGTAATATGTAACACTGCATGGTTTTATAGAATGTCAGTTCTTCCAAATAATTCAATAACTTACATTACACACAACATCAAGTTCAAGTGCACCACGACTTACCAAACTAGCTGTTCAAAAGTGGTTATGAATAGTATTAACACAATTTTGAACTTTATAAAACCCTTATAATTTTAGTATCCATATTTTGAGTTTCTTAGAAATAATGTAAGGACAAATTCATTTTTTTTCAGATAAAGAAGTATTTTTAAAAAAATGCAATTTTACCACCGTTTAATAGAGAATGTAACATCCCAGGTAAATAAAGAATAAAGAATTTTCATATTTATTACTATTTATGAATTAAATTTTAATTTTTACTTTAAAGGGGTTGCTATGATCGATAGCGTACCCGATACGCAACGATGTGTTCCTTTGAAAACTTACGTTGCACACTAGTAATAAAATAATATTATTTTAAATTTTAGTTAACACGTAGCCGTTGTACTGGTGGGAATGGATATAAATAACTAAAATATAATTATATATGTTTGTTAAATGTTTTTACATTTAACTAATAAAAGATAAAGGCTTAAAATACGGAAAGCATTCAATTTTAGGCATTTATACCCTAATTTTCACTAAGGGTTCACTTATCACCTTTTGAAGGAGAACCGTCATTAAATATAGTTTTGATCAATATTATAAATTATATTGGACCATATATAACACTTCTTTAGAATCGGGACATCAAAATTTACTTTCTGTAAATTTTTGGTATATTTCCGATAAAGTTCAATTTTTTTAATGAATAGTGTAAAATGTTGTATTTTAATTCAAAACCTCTTTTTAATATAATTTATTTATATGATTATATTATCATTTGAATTGGTTTTAAAGTGAAATTGGAAAATAGTTTTACCATTAAATCCAATAGTGGTCGTTGGAATTAATTTCACTTTGAAATCGGACTTAAACTAGTGTCAATCTTTTGATACTTATTGTTTCGTAAAAACACGCTATTTGCTCTGACAGCGGGAATTAATTATTAAATTAATTAATGTGACTTATATGTTTTGAATTTTGTAATATAGACTTCATTTTTGAATTCAGAATATCAAATATAGCTTAGGGTGAAGTTTTGGTATTTTTCTGAAAAACTTCAATTTTTGATTAATAGTGAAACCACTAAGTGGTACTTATAAAAACTGATTTTTCGTTTAAATCAAATTTTACCACTTCTGTGTTTTGAATTTCAAAAATCTGAA
The DNA here is from genome assembly GCA_963277665.1 of Viscum album. Classification (NCBI taxonomy): domain Eukaryota; kingdom Viridiplantae; phylum Streptophyta; class Magnoliopsida; order Santalales; family Viscaceae; genus Viscum; species Viscum album. The sequence continues at coordinate 2,031,483,211 of OY728164.1, forward strand.
ATACATGGTTGTCATTAAGAAGTAAAATGTGGTTTAACGAGATTAACATAATTTTTTGGTGAATAGTAACTTATTAAGTTTTTAATCGCGATTAGAGGTAATTAGTGCAATTTAAGGAAAAATGATATTATAATAAACTGATTATACCTTGACACATGTCCTACGCTTATTGGATGTGTCATGGCCGACCAAGACAAGTCATGGGTAAACTTGGGGACCCCATGGAGCCACTTGGGTTGGGAAATGACATAAATAACTTTTTATTTAATGTTAAAGTAAAAATGACACACACATGAAATGTTTTACTAAAACAGTTTTTACATGGGGTTATACAAGTCATATTTTTGACTATAAAAATTCATTATAAAGCTAAAAAGATTTCCTATATGATAGTATTTTTTTATAATTTTTAGACATTAAATAAATTAAATTATTTATGACATCATGATGATGCAGCGATGACCTCATTATTTAACGATTTAAATAAAATAGAAAGATAATGTAATATCTAAGACCTAAACATGTCCAAAACCTATTGGATGAGTGGATTTCGAACCCATATCACCTTATCCTAGAATTATTTCAATGTGGGACTTTTTGAATCCGAAACTCATTTCAAAATAAAGTAACTTATCTTTACTTTCCAAGAGTGCCCCTCCTCTCCTCTTATAAATGGCCCCCACCTCTACCTCCTTACCCACACTCCCAAAGCCTTTGGCTCGGCCAAAACCTGCCCATTTTGGCTCTACACATCCCCCTATTTCTCTTTGAAGCCTCACATTGGGCAGAAGTCTTCCCAATGAAGCCTTTGAGATCAAACCAAGGGGAGTTACCCGATTTTAAGGTAATGTCTTCTTTTGAGTCCTTTTGTTTTATTTTGCTTCTCCAACCCCCTAAACTCTTTTTATTCTTTTCTTTTGAAACAAATCCAGTTAACTCAATATACTAGGATTATGTTATAAGAAGGATTCGAGATACACTTACACACACCTACATCTAATGGTTAAAGAACATACTGTTTCCGTGGATGGCGGATTTTTACCTCCTGAAACGATGATTGTTCAACATTCTTTTAACTCCTTCAAAGGTGTACATTAAGATGACACTATATTTATTTATGATATATAATATGTTTATGTTTTCCTTAAGCTTCTGTATTTTTCATTTTGGGCATACCTTTATGGTTTCCATTATGGGTAAACACGATATCTTCATTTAAGGAAGTGGGGACTACCGCCCCCTCAAAGTGATGTAATTCGTTAATTCCATATGTGGGACGTATAAAGGATGGATTTAAAGTTATTATACATGATGTTATACTGGAATTATAATATACCTCTATATCATTATTTTTTCATTCCATTAAAGTAAGAGATAGAATTGAAAGTAGCGTTCATGCGTACGTACGGCTTACCGTCCCCATGAACGGTGCACTTCATTTCTTATCCCCAAAGGTAATGTACTATTAAAAGTACATGTATATAATGGATATATACAATGAAATATATATATAAATGATGAATATAATTATGGAATTAAAATATACATACCTCTCATTTAGTTTTAATTCCATTAATATGACAATGAAATGAATGTAGCGTTCATGCGTACGTACGGCTTACCGTCTCCATGAACGGTGCTTTTCATTTCTTACCTCTAAATGATTATGTAATATTATAAATACATGTATATGCTGGATATATATGATATATATGCTATCCAAATCAGTAATGTTATTCTGGATATAAAGAACCTTTGACCACACGAACAACATGTAATTGTAAGAAGTCCACTTTCGACTTAAGAACCAAATATCAACAAAACAAACATTATTAACTTAAATGGTAAAATAATGTTTATAACAAGGCAATAAGTTATATAAAAGGAATAATGAAATTTAAAAAGGTCTTTAATCAAGTAGAAATTAAATCAAGTTTATTATTCAGGACGTTAAAGAACGATCGTGTCAAGTCAGACCCGAGGTAAGGGACTTCGCCTCAATCTCCTTTCATTGAGGCATATTTCGTTTTATACACAACTTTATTTTATATGGTGTATAAACCCCTTTGACAATTACTTTTATACAATAGGAATCTCTTTCTACGAAGCGTTTTACAAAACGACAAAAAGGAATGTTTCTTTTAACGTACGCGGTGACAACGACCTTTTTCGCCTCCGCGAGTATTATTTGGTCTTTGACTTCCTCAACAAGCCGTAATGTTTTTAAAATAAAATAAATACCATATACTCTTTTATGTATTGTGGTTTTGAAAATTGTTTTGATAAAGGATTCTATTATGATATATTGTGATTGAAATGTGGAAATGTTATCATTCCTTTATATTGGTTTTATGTTTTATGATTTTATATTGGTACTTGGACATTTGACGGGTGGTTAAATGATTAACCTTATGACGGGTGGTGCCGTGAATACCAGGACGGGTGGTTACGTTATAACCTCCAATGCATTGGGTATGGAAGTCGGCCGTATGGCTATTCCATTAAGTATGTATGGAAATTGGCCATATGGCTATTCCATTAAGTGATATGTGTGGAATTCGACCGTATGGTTATTCCACTTAAGTATGTTAATGTCCCAAGTTACCTGTATATATGTTATGTGTTCTTTATATGGGTTTTATGGTAATACTTTGGTTACAAAAAGGTACGTAATGATATTTTATTCAGTGAAGAGTTTCTTACTACTTCATGAAGGTGAAGGTATTACTTTGATAGAGTATACATTGTTTACTTGATGTTTGAAAAAGTAACAGTTTTCATTCTTTGGGTATCCCTTACTGAGCTTTTTATGCTCACCCCATGTTTTTTTGTAATGTTTTTCACAGGACTTAATGTGGAATAAGGTCAAGGATGGTATCAGGGGAATGTCATGCTATATAAAACATGGAAGTAGACATGTTTATTTTTAAGTGTTTTCTTTTATTATGGAAACATAGTAGAAGTGTCTACTTTATAATATTTTGATATGTAATAGTTATGTTCTAATTCTATAAAACTCTAAACCTGAAAAGATCCTCAATGTGAATTATTCATTTAATTCAATATTAAGTAAGGTTTAAGGCTGGGGCCTTATAGTTTGTATCAAAGGTCGGTTTAGACAACATTAGGAGTTAGAAAATTGTTATATTATGAATTAATTTATAATATGATTGAAATGATATTGCATTTACATATTACCATGTTGCTTCACCTATGGTATTTCTGTGATAAGAATGGTTTTTCATAAAAGAAACAGAACATCTTTTCTGGGAAGGCATACAGAGGGAAATGACCTTTCAAATCAGTATCCAGAGATGGTCAGAATCAGAACTAAACAGTTTGCTGTATTGATGGCTTAGTTGAATCAGGAGTTGAAAAGAATATTGGTGAATGCTCCAGTTTTGGCACTTCCTTCCAGGAATGGTGAGTTTATTATATACAGTGATGCTTAGTTGAAGGGACTTGGATGTGTCCTTATACAGAATGATCAGGTAATTGCTTATGCTTCACACCAGTTAAAAATTCATGAGGTAAATTACCCTACACATGATTTGAATTAGCTGTTATTGTTTTTGATTTAAAAATTTAGAGGCATCATTTTTATGGAGTAAAGTGTGAAATATATACTGATCACAAAAGTTTAAAGTATATATTCTCTCAGAAAGAGTTGAACATGAGACAGAGGAGATGGGTGGAATTAATCAAGGATTATGATTGTAAAATTCACTACCATCCGGGAAAAGCAAATAAAGTGGCTGATGCATTGAGTCGAAAAAGTAATGCTTCATTAGAAATGTTGCTTTTAGAATGAGATCCTTTGGTTTTTGATTTGATAAAATTTGTCATAGAAGTTGTTGGTGTAGGAAGTTCTTCTGTTTTGTTTCAGGTATCAGTGAGATCATCCCTATCGGACAGAATCAAGCAAGCACAGAAGGAAGACAATGAGTTGCAGAAAAAGGTAGAGCTGGTTCAGAATGGTAAGTTGACTGAATTCAACATTGATAATGATTGTGTTTTAAGGTTTGGGAAGAGATTATGTGTGCCTTGTGATTCACAGTTTAAGAATGAGTTGTTATGTGAGGCTCATAGTTCCCCGTTTTCAGTTCATCCTGGCAGTACTAAGATGTACAGAGATCTTCGGGAGTATTACTGGTGGGATGGAATGAAAAGTGATATTGCTGATTTTACTGTGAAGTGTTTGACATGTCAACAGGTTAAAGAAGAGCGGCAGTTACCTAAAGGGATGATTAAGCCTTTACCAGTGCCAGAGTGGAAATGGGAAAACATATCCATGGACTTTGTTGTGGGATTACCGAGGACATCTTGAGGTAATAATTCAATCTAGGTTATTGTTGATCGATTGACTAAATCTACTCATTTCCTTCCTATTCGGGATAAATTCTCTTTAGATTAACTTTCTCGTTTGTATCTTAAAGAGATAGTCAGGTTACATGGAGTTCCCCTCTCCATTGTATCTGATCGTGATCCCGGGTTCACTTCTATCTTTTGGAAAGGCCTTTAGAAGCCGTTGGGTACTGAATTAAATATTACTACAGCTTTTAATCCTCAATCAGATGGGCAGTCAGAACGAACAATTTAGACCTTGGAGGATATGCTACGATCTTGTTCGATGGATTATCAGGGAAGTTGGGACCAACATATTTCATTGGTTGAGTTTTTTTTATAATAACAGTTTTCATTCCAGTATACAGACGGCACCATTTGAGGCATTATATGGGAAGCGGTGTGGAACTCCAGCATTTTGGGATGAAGTGGGTGAAAGGATGCTGATGGGACCAGAATTGGTAGAAGAGATAGCAAAAAAAGTTCAGTTGATTCAGAAACACATGAGAACAGCTCAAAGCAGGCAGAAGAGTTATGCGGATAACCGGAGGAAGGATCTATCTTTCGAGGTAGGTGATCATGTTTTTCTCAAGGTTTCTCCATGGAAAAGTGTGATGTGATATGGTAAGAAAGGAAAGCTGAGTCCAAGGATCATTGGACCATATGAAATTTTAGAGAAAGTTGTATCAGTTGCTTACCGAGTGGCTTGACCTCCGAGTTTATCTCAGGTACACAATGTTTTTCACATTTCTATGTTGAGAAAGTATATGCCAGATCCATCTCATGTTTTGAGTCTAGAGGTAGTTCAGCTGGAAGAGAATCTCTCTTATGAAGAAAAACTAGTCCAGATTTTTGACCGAAGAGAGAAAGTGTTGCAAAATAAGGTAATTCACTAGGTAAAGGTTTTGTGGAAAAACCATATTGTTGAAGAGGCAATGTGGGAATCTGAAAATTCTATGAGGGATAAATACCCCCACTTATTTTTGATAAGTGAATAAAATTGCGAGGACACAATTCTCAAAAGGGGGAAGGATGTAACATCCCAGGTAAATAAAGAATAAATAATTTTCATATTTATTAATATTTATAAATTAAATATTAATTTTACTTTAAAGGGTTTTCTATGATCGATAGCGTACCTGATACACAACGATGAGTTCCTTTGAAAACTTACATTGCACATTAGTAATAAAATAATATTATTTTAAATGTTAGTTAACACGTAGCCATTGTACTGTCGGGAATGGATAGAAATAACTAAAATATAATTATATATGTTTGTTAAATGTTTTTACATTTATCTAATAAAAGATAAAGGCTTAAAATACGGAAAGAATTCAATTTTAGGCATTTATACCCTAATTTTCACTAAGGGTTCACTTATCACCTTTTGACGACAAACCGTCATTAAATATAGTTTTGATAAATCTTAAATATTATGTTGGACCAAATATAAATCTTATTTAGAATCAAGACATCAAAATTTACTTTGTGTAAATTTTTTGTATCTTTCCGATCAAGTTCATTTTTTTCATGAATAGTGTAAAATGTTGTATTTTAATTCAAAGCCTATTTTTAATCTAATATATTTTTATGATTAGATTATAATTTTAATCGTTATTAAAGTGAAATTAGAAAATATTTTTAACATTAAATTCAATAGTGGTCGTTGGAATTAATTTCACTTTGAAATCGGACTTAAACTAGTGTCAATATTTTGATAGTTATTGTTTCGTAAAAACACACTATTTTCTCTGACAGCGGGAATTAATTATTAAATTAATTAATATGACTTATATGTTTTGAATTTTTTAAAATAGCCTTCATTTTTGAATTCAGAATATCAAATATATCTTAGGGTGATGTTTTGGTATTTTTATGAAAAACTTCATTTTTGGATGAATAGTGAAACCACTAAGTGGTACTTATAAAAACTGATTTTTCGTTTAAATTAAATTTTACCACATCTATGTTTTGAATTTCAAAAATCTAACAAACATGGTTGTCATTAAGAAGTAAAATGTGGTTCAATGAGATTAAAATAATTTTTTGGTGAATAGTAACTTATTATGTTTTTAATCGCGATTAGAGGTAATTAGTGCAATTTAAGGAAAAAATGATATTATAATAAACAGAATATACCTTGACACATGTCCTACGCTGATTGGATGTGTCATGGACGACCAAGACAAGTCATGGGTCAACTTGGGGACCCCATGGAGCCACTTTGGTTGGGAAATGACATAAATAACTTTTTATTTAATGTTAAAGTAAAAATGACACACACATGAGATGTTTTACTAAAACAATTTTTACATGGGGTTATACAAGTCATATTTTTTACTATAAATATTCATTAGAAATATAAAAATCTTTCCTATATCATAGTATTTTTTTATAATTTTTAGACATTAAATAAGTTAAATGATTTATGACATCATGATGATGCAGCGATGACCTCATTATTTAACGATTTAAATAAAATAGAAAGATAATGTGATATCTAAGACCTACACATGTCCAAAACCTATTGGATGAGTGGATTTCGAACCCTTATCACCTTATCCTCGAATTATATCAATGTGGGGCCTTTTGAATCCGAAACTCATTTCAAAATAAAGTAAATTATCTTTACTTTCCAAGAGTGCCCCTCCTCTCCTCTTATAAAAGGCCCCCACCTCTACCTCCTTACCCACACTCCCAAAGCCTTTGGCCTGGCCAAACCCTGTCCATTATGGCTCTCCACATCCCTCTATTACTCCTTGAAGCCTCACGTTGTGCAAAAGTCTACCCAAGGAAGCCTTTGAGCTCAAACCAAGGGGAGTTACCCGATTTTAAGGTAACGTCTTTTTTTTGAGTCCTTTTGATTTATTTTGATTCTCCAACCCCCTAAACTATTTTTATTCTTTTCTTTTGTAACAACTATAGTATACTCAATATAATAGGATATTTTTATAAGAAGGATTCGAGCTACAATTATACAAACCTACATCTAATAGTTAAAGAACATACTGTTTCCGTGGATAGCGAATTTCTGCCTCCCGAAACGATGATTGTCCAACATTCTTTTAACACCTTCAAATATGTTTATGTTTTCCTGAAGCTTCTGTATTTTTCATTTTGGGCCTACCTTTATGGTTTCCATTATGGGTAAACACGATATCTTCATTTAAGGAAGTGCGGACTTCCTCCCCCTCAAAGTGATGTGAATCGTTAATGCCATATGTGGGACGTATAAAGGATGGATTTAAAGTTATTATACATGATGTTATACTAGAATTATAATATACCTCTATATCATTATTTTTTCGTTCCATTAAAGTAAGAGATATAATTGAAAGTAGCGTTCATGCGTACGTACAGCTTACCGTCTCCATGAATGGTGCATTTCATTTCTTATCCCCAAATGTAATGTACTATTAAAAGTACATGTATATAATGGATATATATAATGTAATATATATATAAATGATTAATATAATTATGGAATTAAAATATACATACCTCTCATTTAGTTTTAATTCCATTAATATGACAAAGAAATTAATGTAGCGTTCATGCGTACGTACAACTTACCGTCTCCATGAACGGTGCATTTCATTTCTTACCTCTAAATGATTATGTAATATTATAAATACATGTATATGCTGGATATATATGATATATATGCTATCCAAATCAGTAATGTTATTCTGGATATAAATAACCTTTTACCACACGAACAACATGTAATTGTAAGAAGTCCACTTTCGACTTAAGAACCAAATATCGACAAAAAAAAACATTATTAACTTAAATGGTTACATAATGTTTATAACATGGAAATAAGTGATATAAAAGGAATAATGAACTTTTAAAAGGTTCTTAATAAAGTATAAATTAACTCAAGTTTATTATTCAAGACGTTAAAGAACGATCATGTCAAGTCGGACCCGAGGTAAGGGACTTCGTCTCAATCTCCTTTCATTGAGGCATATTTCGTTTTATACACAACTTTCTTTTATACGGTGTATAAAACCCTTTTACTTTTACTTTTATACTAAAGGAATATTTTTCTATGAAGTGTTTTACAAAACGTCAAAATGGAATGTTTCTTTTAACATACGCGGTGACAACGACCTTTTCCGCCACCGCGAGTATTATTTGGTCTTTGACTTCCTCAACAAGCCGTAATGTTTTTAAAATAAAATAAATACCATATACTCTTTTATGTATTTTGGTATTGAAAATAGTTTTGATAAAAGATTATATTATGATATATTATCATTGAAATGTGGAAATGTTATCATTCCTTTATATTGGTTTTATGTTTTATGATTTTATATTGGTACTTGGACATTTGACGGGTGGTTACGTGATAAACCTTATGATGGGTGGTGCCGTGAATACCAAGACGGGTGGTTATGTTATAACCTCCAATGAATTGGGTATGGAAGTCGGCCGTATGGATATCCCATTAAGTATGTATGGAAATTGGCCATATGGCTATTCCATTAAGTGATATGTGTGGAAGTCGGCCGTATGGTTTTTCCACTTAAGTATGTTTATGTCCCAAGTTACCTTTATATATGTTATGTGTTATTTATATGGGTTTTATGGTAACCCTTTGGCTACAAAAAGGTATGTAATGATATTTTATTCAGTGAAGAGTCTTTTACTACTTCATGAAGGTTAAGGTATTACTTTGATAGAGTATACATGGTTTACTTGATGTTTGAAAAAGTAACAGTTTTCATTCTTTGTTTATCCCTTACTGAGATTTTTATGCTCACCCAAAGTTTTTTTGAAATGTTTTTCACAGGACTTAATGTGGAATAAGGTCAAGGATGGGATCAAGGGAATTCCATGCTATATAAAACATAGAACTAGACATGTTTCTTTTTAAGAGTTTTTTTTATTATAGAAACTTAGTAGAAGTTTCTAATTTGTAATCTTTTGGGATGTAATAGTTATGTTCTAATTCTTAAAACTCTAATCCTGAAAAGATCCTCAATGTGAATTATTCATTTAATTCAATATTAAGTAAGGTTTAAGGTTGGGCCTTATAAAGAACCCTGTTTAAATCCAATATCGAAACATTTATATATTCAATTGAAAAAAATAAAATTCTTCTGTGGGATCGTGACATAAGAATTTAGTTTCAATAATTTTTTTGGTGTTTTTCTGATAACTTTCATATTTGGGTGAATAGTAAAGAATAATATATTTTAACTGAAAACAAATTCTTTAATCAAAATAATTTATAATGTTTAACTATACATATGAATGGTTTGGATGTATATTTAGATTATATTTTTACCATTTAATCCAATGTTGTTCATTGGAAGTAATTTCACTTTGAAACTGGACATAAACAAATATCAATCTTTTGGTAGTTATTATTTCATAAAAATACACCTTTTGGTTTTGGCAATGAGAATTAATTTTAATCTAATAAATAAAATTTATATGTTTTTAATTTGGTAAAATATACTTCATTTTTTAATTCATAATATCAAAATTAGCTTAGGCTGATATTTTGGTATGTTTTTGAAAACATTTAATTTTTGATGAATATTGAAAAACACTAAGTTATGTTTTAAAACTGATTTTTTATTTTAATAATTTTTTATTTTATTTAAATTTATTTTAGGTAAATATATATATATAATACATATATAAGTTCAATTTAATACTTTGGAGTCAGTTTATAATAATTTTAGATATATAAAAATGTTGTTGAACTTTTCACTGTCTTTTACCCACCTCCTAGTAGAATGTGAAAATTCACATAAAACATAATTTCACCGCTTCTGTTAGTTGAATTTAAAAAACTTGAGAGACACTGTTAATATTAATTAGTAAAATGTGTTTCAATAAGTTATAAATAATTTTTGGTGAATAATATCTTTTTACTTATATTAACCCCGGTTGAAAGTAAATAGGACAATTAAAGCTAAAAATGATATTATTATTACCCTAAAACATTTCTTAATTATATAGGATTTGTATACATCATCCAAAAATAACCTTAGGAATAATATATGAACTTATTTGGTCCACATGGATTAGATTAGGACCCTTATTATTATTTAATTCAAAGAAGTGTTAAATGAGTTAAAATCAATGATTAATACCTAAAACATTTTTAATATAGGATTATAAATAAGATAAATTCGCTTATAAATATACATTATAACGATAAAAAACATTCCACATAATGCTTTTATAATTTTATAAAAAAAATACCAAATAGTGTCAAAATTGACATAAATGAGTTATTAATACAAATATTATATTATTAAATCATATTCTATCCCTAAAATTCTAATGTTCAGACAGAAGACTTATATAATGATAGGTGTATCATTAATGAACCACTTCAGTTTCGATTATAAGTATATAGTAAATTTATTAACCATATAATATAAAAATACAAAGAGACATGGTAAATGTCAAACTATTTAACAAAGAGTTAAATCTATAAGATAAATTTATTATAGTGACCCAAACCTGTCTAAAACCAATAGTTTGAGTTTTTTTCTACCCTTCCCCACCTTATCCATTAAATCATACATTTTTGAGCAATTAGAACCCGAAATTTTTTTTATTATAAAATAATATATCTAGTTTTTCCTATGGTGCCCCTCACCCCTCTTATAAAAAGGCACTCCCCGTTTCATCAAATTCACAACATCAAAGCCATTAGGATTGACCAAAATCACCCCAAATATACTCCCAACAGTCCTCCCTTCATCCTAGATGCCATCCATTAGTCAAAAAGCCATCCTATGGATCCTTTTTGGTCAAATGAAAAGGAAGAACCTGAAGAAGAGGTAAATATATCAACACCTCTTTCAAGTTCCATTCTTCTTCCACATCTTTTTTCATTTTTGATTCCATTATAAAATAATAGATCCAGTATCATTTATATACTGTGATGTTATTATAAATATGTTACAACCAAATTCATTATTCAATCCATCTTTTCAATGAAATATCACCATACGTGTGTACCTATGGCTTACTGTCTCCAGGTCGTTGTGAAGTTGTTATTCTATACATTATTTTTTGGATGGTTATTATAATGAAGTGTAATTCCTTTAAATAATAATTATAACGTGATAATGGTTCTGTATGTATAATATGAAATTCTATTATATATTATTTTAATATCAAAAGAATGATATTGTTGCTCGTGCGTGCCTACCGATTACCATCTCCACGAACACGATGAGATTCATTCCCCATAGTATCCATTTAGGAATAAATTTCATTTTATGATTAAAAATAATGTTTAGAAACCTGATATAATTCTAGATATGAATAAGATACATCCCATCCATAACAAATATGACTCACATAACAAATAATATAAAAGAAAACAATTTCGTTAACACCCGAAACAACGATAATACTAAGATATTATTAACAAAGAATTGTTAAAAGATCATATATGATATCATATTAATATATATTATTCTTTTATAATTTAATAACAATTATTACACCATTATGCAGTATGTTAACCTATCATCGACCAAAGGAAAAATACAATGTATGGGGTTTCTTATCTCACTTTTAATCCCGTGAGATTTCCATTGTTTTCCACTTATTTATTGCATGTGGTGTATTGTGTACTACTATTTGATATATATTACCACGATTATCTTTATATTCATGGTATTCTATGATTAATTTTGTGGATATTAACTTCTATTCATACGACTCGATTGATTACAATGAAGTAATGGTTTTTCATCTCACTTTTTATTCCCGTGAGATTAATGCTATATTGGAAACTATTTCCTTTTATGTGGCATATGTATTGTCCTTGATTATATTCTTGGTGTAATATACATTAATTTATGTGTATTTACATCTTTATTGTATGATCCTTATTTCATGGGTTTTATGTTTCATAAGTTACCAAATCAGTAAGGGAATTTCAAATTTAAATTTCCACTCATTGGGCTTTACGCATACTTCATTAATTATTTAACTCCATGATTATGTGTGGAATCACTATATATTAATTGTGTAGTAATTTCCCCTCCCCATTCAATGTACATAATTTTGATACACATAATCACTCCATTGATAAATTCTCATGTCATTGATATGAACTTGATTAGTGTAATTTTAACTCAATCTCCATTTATTGAGTTAAACATCCAATTCATTGGTGTTGTTTTTACAAGAAAATTTGTGCATGTCCTTTGATTGATTTACACTAAATATCCAGTCATATTAAGTGTATTTATATTTTTTTCACAAATAATTTTGTTGTTGATATATCCTTAACTGAAGGATATTAACTTTATGAGAGACTTCATCTCAATTTAAATCCCATTGAGACTCCTTTGTCGTTATACAAAAATTCACTTTTATATAGTGTATATAATGTATTTTGAAAAAGTATATCATGAATCCCTTTATTCTCATGATATTATAACGTTTTGATTACTTCAATTATTTATAATAACGTCTCTCTATTTTGGTTAGGAACTCTAACTAAAATATCATTTTAAATGTTTTAATGATTTATTATTATATATTTTTCTAATTAATGACCGTGTTTTAAAAATGTGTTTAAGAATTTCTTTAAATGGAAATTAATGTTTTAAAATTAAAATTCCATTTAAATGTTTGAATGTGCTATGGTAATCTTTTATTCAAAATACTATTTTTAAAAGGATTCTTGACAAATAGTGTGATTTTTAAATGTTTTCACGAAAAGGGGTACATTTATCTTAAATAATTTTGCTGATTATTTTCATCTATGTCCATATCCTTCATTATTCTCAATTGAGGTTAATCTATTACAATAAAACCGTACATATTGTATTGAATGAGTTATGTTTGACTATGGATATTATTTTTATACCATTCATGGTTTGTGGATAAAGTATTCACATTTCATATTCTAGTTTTAATACGCATGTTTATGTTATGTTTCAAAATTTACATATGAGAAATTCATTGGACATAGTTAGTGATGGTTGGAGTCTGCTATAGCTCATTGATTCCTCTATAGGACTCGTGAGACAAACTAGTGTCATGGCACAAGGCATTTCCAAAATCTTATTTGTAGTCTTGGCACAAGGCATTGACTATGTGGGTATGATAGTCTGACATTATGCATTTCATCAATATGATGTGGCTATTGATGTTTCATGTGATTATTCGACTAGTATAATGTCCATGTGAATAAGTATTTAGAATTATTTAATTTTATATTTTCCATATTATGTTAATTTTCAAGTTTAAAAGTCTTTTCTTCTAGTCTTATACACTGCCTTAAATTTTTATGCTTATTTATGAAAGTTTCGTCTATAATGTTATCCTTATGGAGCATCTGATCTCACCCCTTTGTATGTTTTATTTTTCCCAGGACGCAAAGAAGTATATTATGACTGACTTCTAGGGATAGTCTATCGTATCTCAATGTTGTCTATGGAAACAATGTAGTTGCAGTTTTCAATTTTATGATTTAATGTATACCTTATGAATTTATCTAGTACGTCCAAGGATACTAAACTAATCGGTAATTTGAGACTTGATCTTTTATGATCACTACAATGATATGTAATAATGCATAGACTCTGAGATTTTGGGTTCGAGGAATTATAGGTGGTATCCGAGGATGTTTAGTACAAACATTGGAAAAAAGATTTAGATAAAATCTGATTAGAGAACATAAACCTGAGATAGACTATGAAGATTATTATAGAATAACTTCATTGAATTTTTGTATTGTATATATTTTGTGAGTTTTTCAAGCAATAAATCCTTGTCTATATATGAGCAGTTAGATGTGGCTCTGACACAGATGTACCTAGGGTTAAAACCCGAAAACACCACTTTGAGCTAGACTCGAACGAGAACTGGTGCACAACAACGGGCCTTAATTCACTCTTGGTTACGACACTCCCTGGGTATATTCTTAGGATGATTTATATTTTCTTTACAAACTAATTTGAATAATTTTAATATAAGATGAAAATAAATGACCTTGGATAATCCTAATGTGTTTCAAAATTTAATATATGGTGTCATGGAATTCTCTAAATGATTTTATGACTACTGTTACTCACACCATGCTTTCTACTTTTAGTCAGTGGCTAGATTCCAAGGATGTCATAGTAACATTGAGAATGAAGTAAAATTTGGTAATGGTGGTGGAGAAGAGAAAAAAATGGATTGTTGATAGGTGAAAAAGATATCGTGTTCATGAAAAAGATGTTTTCTAAAAATGTGATCCACAACATATATATTAACCAACTCCTAGACTCAACAAAGTAGAAAATGATGATGAATGATAAGAGCACCAACAGTGGAGACCATGGAGAAAAGAATGCTCAATTTCCATCATGCAGGAAATGTGGAAGGAGACAACCATGAAAGTGTATCAATAGAAAAAAGAAATGCTTTATGTGTGGTAAAGAAGGACATAAAGTGATGAATTTCTGAGAAAAAATTAAGAGTACTGAGGAAGAAAATAAAAATGGTCCCAAGAATCCATTTATAGTAATTTGCTATAAATGTAAGAGACCAGGCAATTACCCAAGTGAATACCCTATTATATATGATATTTTCTTGGTCAAAGAAGAAGAAATGAGAAAATAAATGGTTGGATAAATTTTTAAAAGTATTAGTGCTCCTTGTTGATTGGATAACACAGAAATAATTTTCTGTTGTATTTGTAACCATCAAGTTGTCATCTGAAAATGATATTTAAGGAAAAATTATCTTTTATATTGTTGATATAGATATAAATAACCATTTGGTTTTATAAGATCATTGGTCTTGAGGTAATTACAAGTTATTATATTTTGGGATGACAATTCAATGTATGAGATAACATTTGTGGTTAAATTATTTTATGGTTATTTTGAGAAATTTATCTGATTTTGGTAATGTTATAAAATATATTTTTTAAAAAAGGACAACACGTAGACCGTGTGACAACCATTCGAGTCGAACAAAGCTGTGGGAATCGAACCCACAACCATAGTGCGATTGGGATTTATTGCCTAGCATAGGACTAGGTGAAGAATATGGTTAGTGTGACTAATTATTTTTAGTTAAATGGTTTTAATTATCAATAATAAGTAGATTTGGGAACTTATGTCTTATGAAATGAAAACCCTCAGTATTGGAAAATGATTTGGTGATTAAGTGATAAATTTTATTTTGGAAGATGTTCGCTTTGTTGGGAACACAATATGCCCAAGGAAAATATGATACTATGGGATTTCATTTGTGGAGTAATGGTAGATTTTTACCTAGATTTTTATTTTGGATTTAATGTGATTTGGGTTATTTATGGAAATGATTATCCTATAATATAGAATATTTGATTAGGTTAATTACTTTTAAGTATGTAATATTAAGAGTAATTGATGTCTTTTGGAGAAAAAATTTAACGTGGAAGACTACACAACCAAATTATTCAAGGTTATGTGTTTAAATATTTGTTTGGGTTATATTAAAGGATTTTAAGGGTAATTTTTTATTGAATGGTATTTATTTAACTTTGGGGTATTTTTGGTTTAATTATAGAAATTAATATTAGTGTTTCTTTCTCTAAAATAATATCCTTTTGGCATATCATCAGATCTTGTACTGACCATTTTGGTTTTGATTAATCTCTAAAGACAAGGTAAATATATAGTTTATCCTTTTTGGATCATATGATTCTCTATATGATTATCATAGCTATTCTAGTGTGACCATGTCTTCTTGAAAACTAATCATTTAAAAAAATGAGTTAGTGGTATAAATTTTTAAAGAATGATACTCTACTTAAAAATTAAATATATATATTTATGTTCTTAGTCAATCTCATAAATAAATTCCTCATATTTATGAAATGTAACTTAAATCAAAGAAAATGTTGTCTGTTTACTTTTCCTACTGGGAAACTAATGACCGTTTTTCCCATAAAAAATTTGGGGTTCACTTTTAGTTAAATTTCTCATAATCATGGTTTCTATCCCTCTACATCAGAACATGACACTTAGATTTTTTTTCTATATCAATGTTTTCTTTCATGGAATCCTAGTATGGGTTATCTTGGATGACCTATGTACTTATCTTTCCTTCTTTTAATGTTTCAGTTATATTGACTCTTTTTTCAATTTGGGACTTTCCATTATATTCACAATCCCTATTTTAAAAATTGCAAAGACATAATTTATTTAAGTAGTGAAGTATGTAGCACCCCATGATTTCATATTATGTAAGTTCTTCAAAGAAATTCAATAACTTACACTACACCAAACATCGAGTTCAAGCACACCATGAATTACCAAACTAGCCGTTCAAAAGCAGTTATGAATAGTATTAACAGAATTTCTATCTTTATATAACCATTTTCATTTTAGAGTCCTTATTATGAATTTATTAAACATAATGTATGGAAAAATTCTTTTTTTTCATATAAAAGAAGTATTTTTAAAAAAATTCAATTTTACCACCTTTTAATGGAGAACCATTTTTAAATTAAAATATTTTAATATTTTATATATTCAATTTGACAAAATAAAATTCTTCATTTGTATTTTGACATAAGAATTTTGTTTCAATAAATATTTGGTCTTTTTCTGATAACTTTCATACATGGTTGAATAGTAAAATTTAATATATTTTAACTGAAAACAACTTTTTTAATCAAAATAAGTTATAGTGTTCAACTATATATATGAATTGGTTGTTTGTATAATTATATTATATTTTTACCATTTAATCCAATGTTGGTCATTTGAAGTAATTTCACTTTGAAATTGGACATAAACAAATATCAATATTTTGGTAGTTATTATTTCATAAAAATACGCTTTTTGGTTTTGACAACGGAAATTAATTCTAAACTGATGAAAAAAATTTCTATGTTTTGAATTTTTTAAAATAGACTTCATTTTTTAATTCATTATATCAAAATTAGAATTTGATGAATTTTTTGTATGTTTATGAAAACATTTAATTTTTTATGAATATTGAAAAACACTAAGTTATAGTTTAAAACTAAATTATTATTTAAATAATTATTTACTTTATTTAAATTAATTTTAGTTAAAGATAGATATATAATACGTTTATATGTTCAATGTAATTCACTGGAGTTAGTTTATAATAATTTTATATATATAAAAATTTTATTGAACTTTTCACCGTCTTTTACCCACCTCCTATTAGAATTTGAAAATTCATATAAAAAATAATTTTATTTCTTTTTTGAGTTGAATTTTTAAAATCAGAGAGAAACGGTTACTATCAAGGAATAAAATGTGGTTTAATATGATAAAAATAATTTATGGTGCGTAGTAAATTTTTACTTTTATTTACCCCGATTAATATTAAATAGGGTAATTAAGGGCAAAAATGATATTATTATTACCCAAACACATGTCTTAATTCTATTGGATCAGTATAATTCGACCAAAAACAACCTTATGAATAATATATGAACCACTTTGGTCCACTTGTATTAGATTAGGACATTTATTATTATTTAATTCAAAGAAGAGTTAAAAGAGTTAAAATGAATGTTTAATAACTAAAACATTTTTAATATAGTGTTATTCATAAGATAAATTTGACTATGAATATTCAATATAAATATAAAAATATTTCCTACATTATTTAATTTAATTTATTTATTGTAGACATTAAATAATTTAATTTATTTATGACACAATGATGATGCAGTAATTACATAATTAATGAAATATTAAAATAATTGATATTATAAATATCCAAATAAATGAAATTTGAGACTTTATATGAATTCCAATAGTTTCTTAGAATACTATGAAATTTTAGGGTTGGTCAGATGAATTTCGTTCGAAGCACCAATGCTGTTATGAATTTAGCAAAAACAAAATACCAAATAGGGTCAAAATTGACCTAAAAGTGCGTTTAATACAAATATTATATTATTAATTGATATTCTATCCCTTAAAATCTACGGATCATAAAAAAGTCTTATATAATGATCAGTGTATCAATAATTAACCGCATGTGCTTTGATTGGATGTATATAGTATTTATATTAATCATATAATATAAAAATACAAAGAGACATTGTAAATGTCAAACT
Source organism: Viscum album (assembly GCA_963277665.1). Lineage (NCBI taxonomy): Eukaryota > Viridiplantae > Streptophyta > Magnoliopsida > Santalales > Viscaceae > Viscum > Viscum album. The sequence continues at coordinate 2,031,501,638 of OY728164.1, forward strand.
ATTTAACAAAGAGTTAAATCTAAAATATAATGTTAATATAGTAACAAAAACCTATCTAAAACCTATTGGTTGAGTGGTGTTATACCTGTTAGGCGGAGAAAGAAAGGAGTGATGGAAAGAGGGGGGGGGGGTGAATTGCCTTTTAAAAAATAATTAACAATTTAGAATCAAAGTTAAAGTGCAGCGGAAAAAAAGAGGCAAGACACGCAACTTGATAACGGAGTTCGGCTTAAACCCAAGCCTACGTCTCCGCTCCCAACTCAACCGTTGAGATATTTACTACCGCTTGTTTTTCAATGGTTTTAGAAAGAAACCCACTAGACTTTAAGGTTAGTCTAGAACCTATTACAGCTTTCTTTTAATGGTTATGCAAGAACCCACTTGCTTTTAATGGTTGAGAAAGAACCCACTAGCCTTCTTACAGGTGAAGGCTAGCTCACATTTGACTCAAGCCTTTTAAAGGGAAAGCTTGACTAACCTCTTCACACCTTAAGGTGATGTGAAAACCCAAAAGAATGGAGGATGAGAGAAATGGGAGTTTGTAGGCACAAACTCAATTTAAAGCTCAAAATGATAAATAATGAAAAACCGTAATGAGGAGAAGCCTTGGGAGCCAATGATTGATTGGAGTTGATGAAGGGTGCTCCCATGCTTCTATGGTGGTGCTCCTTGGATGTGGAATTGAGTTGGAGCAATTGGGTATTCTTGAGGGAGTCCGCCGGAGGTTTTCCAAATGATGAGAAATGATCACGTGGGCTTCCGTTGGCTTGGTTATTGTTCCGGTATTGTTCCGGGGCTTCCTAGTCCTTTATTTATAGAGGGGGAACCCTCAAATGGCCGTTCGGGGTCTTCGGAGCCGTTGGAAAAGGCTTCGGAGCCGTTGGGAGAAGGCTGGTCAAAGTCCAACGGCTAGTTTGACTGGCCCCACCGGCTGACCGGTACATAGCCACCGGTTGGCCGGTGTGTGCAAAAAAGAAAGGCCTTCTGCCCAGGTGCCACCGGCTGGCCGGTGCTGAGGCCACCGGTTGGCCGGTGCTGAGACAGTAGCTCAGCCTTCTGTCTGGGTGCCACCGGCTGGCCGGTGCTGAGGCCACCGGTTGGCCGGTGAGAAGGCAGTGGGTGTCCCTTCTGCCCAGGGTCCAGCGGCCGGCCGGTGGTGAAGCCACCGGTTGGCCGGTGGACATGAAAACAGTCCACTTTTGCTTCCAGCCTTCTTGCCCCAATTCCTTGACAATCTGAAATTAAGCCTACCAACCAAAAACACTTAAAACAATATTAGATAAATAAGAGAGTGATTGTGATCATGAAAATTAAACCACGAGGGGTACGAGAGGTACAACAATCTCCCCCTATTTTGATGATCACAATCACCAAAACATGAAATGTAAAAGATTGAAATGAGAGGCATGCATTAAAGGATAAAACAATGTAAATTAAAGCATGAGAGAAATATTTCTCCCCCAATCAACCAAGAATTTCTCCCCCTTTGTGATTATCAAAATAGCACGGGGCATAAAACTTGATTGAGGGAAGGAATTGACAAACAAGATAGAGTTTTTTTTAAACCAATTGAAATTTTTGAAATTTGAATTGAAAGTATTGAATTGAAAGATTTGAAATGAAATTTTGAATTGAATGTTTTGAAATGAAATTTTGAAATGGAAGTTTTGAATCGAAAATTTTGAAATGAAAGTTTTGAATCGAAAATTTTGAAATGAAAGTTTTGAAATTGGAATAAAAAATGCTTAAACGATCCTAACTCCCCCTAAATAAAAACAACAAATCACCGGGGAGAGGATTTTAAAGCCGAGACAAATTTTGGTCCGGTGAGACTCGCTAAGAGGGATTTTTCAATCCACACTTGTCTAGTGGCAGGTCTTCTACTATAAAATTAATCATTGAAGAAAATGTTTTTAGGCCTTCCATACCGGGCATTTTTGCAATCGCACTCATAAATTAAGTGCCCGGGTTTTTTGCAATAATTACAAAATTTAAATTGGGAGCTCCCCCTTTCAAAAATAGTTGGAGCATGGGAAGAGGAAGCTTGCTTGGAATATCCAAGCCCTTGGGTGGTTCTAGATATGCGTTGGGAACCTAGCAATTCGGTCAAATTTTGTTCACCTTGGGTGAACTTGGCAAGAGATTCCCTTAGATCATTGATTGTTGATTCTATAGACTCAACATCGGGATGGTTTTGGATTCTAAGGGTCAAGTCTTCCTTCTCTTTGAGAAGTTGTTCCTTTTCGGAAGAAAGTTTTTTGAAATTCTTTTTTAAAGCAACAAATTTGAAAGAATGTTCATGAAAACCTTCCTCCAATTTATCTCTCGCATGTTGGAGATCCTCATAGGATAAATGATTAAAGGAATTTGAAGAACTAGAGGAAGAGGAGTCGGAAGAGGTTACCTCTTGAAATGCCATTAGGCATTTTTTACCGTTGTCGCTCGAGGAGGAGGAGGAGGAGGATGTGGAGCTATCACTCCATGTGGCCTTGAAAGCCTTCTTCTTTTCCTTTTGCTTGGCCTTTTTCTTGTGGAGTGGACAATCGGGCTTGTAATGGCCTTTTTTGCCACACCCGTAACATGTTACCTCGGGCTCGGATTTTTCGTTGGGTTGAGCCTTGTGGGATTTCTTCTTTTTGTGCTTCTTCATGAACTTGTGCATTTTGCGGGCAAGATTCTCCATTTCGGAATCGCCGCTTGAAGAGGAAGACGATGAGGAGGATGAGCTTTCTTCTTGTTGAACTTTGAAGGCAATGTTCTTTGGAACTTTGATCGGTTTGCCTTCCTTTTCAGCTTGCCTCCTCATGGTGATCTCATAGGTCATGAGGGATCCGATGAGCTCTTCTACCGGCATGTTCTTGATGTCTTTTGCTTCTTGGATTGCCGTGACCTTTGGATCCCATGAGCTTGGTAGGATCCATAGGATCTTCTTGACCATCGTTTCTGCAGAAATATTATCTCCAATAGATTTTCTACCATTGCAAACATCAGTAAAGCGAGTAAACATTTCAGAAATTGATTCGGATGGATGCATGGTAAAAGACTCAAAATCTTGTCGGTACATATCTAATCGAGTATCCTTGACTTTGTTGGTCCCCTCATGGGTAACCTCCAAAAGTTTCCAGATTTCATGAGATGAAGTGCATGTGGAAACTCGATTAAATTCATTACGATCAAGGCCGCAATGAAGTGCGTTCATGGCTTTGCCATCAAGCTCGAAATTTTTAATATCGGCTTGATTCCATTTGGATTCATCGGGAGAAGAGAGAGAATAACCATGCATGACAATTTTATAAATAGGATAGCCAATACTTCTAAGAAAAGTAGTCATGCTGGTTTTCCAATAAGTATAGTCGGTTCCATCAAAAAATGGAGCACGACCCAAGGAATAGCCTTTGGGGGCGAAAGAAGTTGAAGCCATCAAAAAAGGATCTTGAATTTGAAACCGGTTAGGGTATTACTCAAATTTTGCTCTGATACCAATTGTTAGGTGGAGAAAGAAAGGAGTGATGGCAAGAGGGGGGGGGTGAATTTCCTTTTAAAAAATAATTAACAATTTAGAATCAAAGTTAAAGTGCAGCGGAAATAAAAGAGGCAAGACACGCAACTTGATAACAGAGTTCGGCTTAAACCCAAGCCTACGTCTCCTCTCCCAACTCAACCGTTGAGAGATTTACTACCGCTTGATTTTCAATGGTTTTAGCAAGAAACCCACTAGACTTTAAGGTTAGTCTAGAACCTATTACAGCTTGCTTTTAATGGTTATGCAAGAACCCACTTGCTTTTAATGGTTGAGCAAGAACCCACTAGCCTTCTTACAGGTGAAGGCTAGCTCACCTTTGACTCAAGCCTTTTAAAGGGAAGGCTTGACTAACCTCTTCACACCTTAAGGTGATGTGAAAACCCAAAAGAATGGAGGATGAGTGAAATGGGAGTTTGTAGGCACAAACTCAATTTAAAGATCAAAATGATAAATAATGAAAAACCGTAATGAGGAGAAGCCTTGGGCGCCAATGATTGATTGGAGTTGATGAAGGGTGCTCCCAAGCTTCTATGGTGGTGCTCCTTGGATGCGGAATTGAGTTGGAGCAATTGGGTATTCTTGAGGGAGTCCGCCGGAGGTTTTCCAAATGATGAGAAATGATCCCGTGGGCTTCCGTTGGCTTGGTTATGGTTCCGGTATTGTTCCGGGGCTTCCTAGTCCTTTATTTATAGAGGGGGAACCCTCAAATGGCTGCTCGGGGTCTTCGGAACCGTTGGAAAAGGCTTCGGAGCCGTTGGGAGCAGGCTGGTCAAAGTCCAACGACTAGTTTGACTGGCCCCACCGGCTGACCGGTACATAGCCACCGGTTGGCCGGTGTGTGAAAAAAAGAAAGGCCTTCTGCCCAGGTGCCACTGGCTAGCCGGTGCTGAGGCCACTGGTTGGCCGGTGCTGAGACAGTAGCTCAACCTTCTGTCTGGGTGCCACCGGCTGGCCGGTGCTGAGGCCACCGGTTGGCCGGTGAGAAGGCAGTGGGTGTCCCTTCTGCCCAGGGACCAGCGGCCAGCCGGTGGTGAAGCCACCGGTTGGCCGGTGGACATGAAAACAGTCCACTTTTGCTTTCAGCCTTCTTGCCCCAATTCCTTGGCAATCTGAAATTAAGCCTACCAACCAAAAACACTTAAAACAATATTAGATAAATAAGAGAGTGATTGTGATCATGAAAATTAAACCACGAGGGGTACGAGAGGTACAACAATACCCATACTCACATTAACATTTAAATAATCCTTTATTAAGCCATTATAAACTAAAATTGATTTTATTATAAAATAATATTTCTAGTTTTTTCTAAGGTGCCCCTCACCCCTCTTAAAAAATGGAACTCCTCTTTTCCTCAAATTCACACCTTAAAAGCTATTTGAGTTGGCTATACTATACCCAAGAACCCACTAAATTATCCTCCCTTCATCCCAGAGGCCATACTTTATTCAGAAATCTATCCTATGGAGCCCTTTTGATAAAATGAAAAGGATGAACCCGAAGAAGAGGTAAATATTTCACCACCTCGTTCAAGTTCATTTCTTCTTCCACGTCCATTTTCATTGTTGTTTACATTATAAAATAATAAATCCAGTATCTTCTATATATTGTGATGTTATTATGAATATGTTACTACCAAATTCATTATTCTATCCATCCTTTGAAGGACATGTCACCATACGTGCGTACGTACGGCTTATAGTCTCCACGTCGTGGTGCAATTGTTATTCAATAAATTATTTTCTGGATAGGTATAATAATGATGTGTAATTCATGTAAATAATAAATATTACATGATAATGATTCTGTACATATTATTTACCATCCAATTATATATTAATTTAATATCAAAAGAATGACATTGTCGCTCGTCCGTATGTACGTATTATCTTCTCCACGAATGTGATGAGATTCATTTCCCATCGTATCAATTCAAGACTAAATTTCATTTGATATTTAAAATTAATGTTTAGATACATGATATAATTATGTATATTAATAAAATAAATCCCATCCATAACAAATATGACTCACATAACAATGAATATAAAGGAAAAATAATCTGTTAACACTAGAAACGACGGTAATACTAAGATATTATTAACAAATAAATTTAAAAAGATAATATATGATATCATATTAATGTATATGATTATTGAATATTTTAATAACAATTATTAAACCATTATTGAGTAGTTTAACCTAAACTCAACCATGGAAAAATTAAAAAGTAAGGGGTTTCTTATCTCACTTTTATCTTCGTGAGATTTCTATTGTTCGCCACTTATTTATTGCATGTTGTGTATTATGTACTAAAATTTGATATATATAGTCATGATTATAGTTATAATTTTGGAATTATGTGATTAATTTGGGGGTTATTATATTCTCTTAATATGACTCAATTGATTACAAGGAATTAATGGGATTTCATCTCACTTTTTATTCCAGTGAGATTCATGCTAAATTGGCCACTATTTACTTTTTTTGTGGCGTGTCTTCTGTCAATGATTTTATTCTTGGTGTAATATACATTAAATTATGGGTATTTACATCTTCATTTTATCATCCTTCTTTCATCAGTTGTATGTTTCATAAGTTACCAAATTGGTAAGGGAATTTCAAATTTCAATTTCCACTCATTGGGATTTATGCATACTTCATTGATTATTTTACTCCATGATTATGTGTGGAATCACAATTTAATATTTGTGTAGTAATTTTCACTCCCAATTATGTGGATATGCTTTTGATACACATAATCAATCAATCTATAAATTCTTATGTCATTGATATGAACTTGATACGAGTAATTTTAACTCAATCTACATATATTGAGTTAAAAATCCAATTCATTGATGTTGTTTTTAGAAGAAAATATGTGAATGTCCTCTGATTGATTTACACTGAATATCCTATCATATTGAGTGTATTTATATTTTTCACACTTAATTATGTCATTGATTTATCCTTAACCTAATGATATGGACATTATAAGAGACATTATCTCAATTTACATCCCATTAAGACTTCTTTGTCATTATAAACGAATTCACTTTTATATGGTGTATATATTGTACTTTGTAAAATAATATCATGAATCCCTTTATTCTCATGATATTATAAGGTTTTGATTACCTCAATTATTTATATTCATGCATCTCTTTTTTGGTTATGAACTCTAACTAAAATATCATTTTAAATGTTTTAAATATTTATTATTGTAAATAATTCTCATTAATGTCCATGTTTTAAAAATGGGTTTAAGGATTTTTATATGGAAATTAATGTTTTAAAATTAAAATTCCTTTTAAAATATTCAATCTGGTATGGGGCAATTTGATTCAAAAATCTATTTTTAAATAGATTCTTGACAAATATTGTTACTTTTTACAGTTTTCAAGAAAAATGTGGACATTTCTCTCAAATAGTATTGATGATTATTTTCATCTATGTCAATATCCTTCACTATTCTCGTTTGAGGTTATTATTTTATAATACAACCTTCCATATTTTATTGAATGGGTTATGTTTGATTGTGGATGTTCGATTTTTATACCATTCATGGTTTGTGGATAATGTATTGACATTTCATATGCTAGTTTTAATACGAATGATTTTTTTCACACTTATCATATGAGGAATGCATTGGACATAGTAAGTGACAGGTGGATCCTACTATAGCTCCTCGATGCATCGTTAGGTCTCATGAGACAAACTAGTGTCTTGGCACATGGCATTGACAAAATATTATTTGTAGACTTGGCAGATGGACTTGATTATGTGGTTTTGATAGTCTAGAATTTTGAATTCCATCATTATGAAGGTGGATATTGATGTTTCATGTGATTATTTGACTATTAGAATAACCATGTGAATAAGTAAAGGGATTTATTTGATTTTATCTTTTCCATATTATTAAAAGCTTCAAGATTAAAAGGCTTTTGTTATAATCTTTTACACTGCCTTAAATCATTATGCTAATTTATGAAAGATTCCATTATAATGTTATACATACTGAGCATCTGAGCTCACCCCCATCTATGTTTTATTTTTCCCAGGATGCAATGAAATATATTATGACTGACCACCACAAATAGTTTATGGGTTTCAATGTTTTCTATGGAAGCAATGTTGATGTAGTTTTCAATTTTATGATGTATTTTAAATCTTTTAAATCTATATAGTACCTCCAATGCTACTAAACTAATCAGCCTTTCGAGACATGATCTTCTATGATAATGCCAATGATAAGTAATAATTATCCGACTTTGGGCTTCTAGGGTTGAGGCATTACATAATATCATGATAAATTTAATATTTGATAAATAAAATATTCATGTACTTAGAGGAAAAATAGTTGGAACTAGAACACCAACTCTAACAATGATCACACTTTATATGATGCTACGACTGGCAGTTTTGACAATCTAGTTACTAAAAATAGTGATGTGGTTAATGATGGGGCATTTGTGGTGGTTTCATGGAAGAGTATGTCTTGGGATTGTCTTTTAGAATAATGATCTATGGTTGTTGATTCCCATGAGCCTTACCACAAAATTCATTCCTTACACACATTGTAAATGCATTCATATAAATACTTTTTCACCTCTTGTATATTGATATAAACTCAATATGGGAGATGGTAAAGATTGTGATGATGATTTGGGCAGTAATGGAATTGAAAAAGAAATTATTGTTGTTATATATTTTGGATACAACATGAATGGAAGTAACACCCCATCTGTATATGTTTATCCTATGAGGGATATTGTGGTAGTCTCCACTTTTCATCCAGACTCAACTACGGAAACTAAACTCATGTCCCATGTGTTAATGGAAATCAATGATAATAATTATGATACAACAGGTACTCAATCCGTTGATGAAGATGCTGTGGAACAATTTTTTTATCCACAAGTAGATCATCAACATCTAATTATTCCATGTTCATGCCAAGTTACATTAAAATTTGACGAAGAACCTATTTTGAATACTTATCATATAATGGGGACTTTGGATATATATTTTCATACATCATTGAAGTAAGAGAGTTCATCTACACGTGGTATAGTTTAATTGAGAAAAAAGTTCCATTTACATTTATCCTAGATGTCAAAAGAGATGAATAATTCTGCTCCCACGGTTTTAGTGGATCATGTAAATGATGTAAAAATGGTCACATAATTTTTTTTGGAAGTGAATAGTTTGAAAAATGAAAATTTTGGGACTGTAGTTTGAGACTTTGATGTTGTTGAACCTTGTCAGGGGGAAATTGTAGAAGGTGTTACATCACATATAAATCCTAAAATGAAGAAAACTGACATTCATGAGGATTTAGATTATATGGGGATGACTCCAATGAATAAGAAGAACTTTGAAGCAAAAGAGGATGAGTTGGAGGGACATTTTAAAAGAGATAAATCAAGGAACGATGGCCCTAATACAAAAATTCATGGATGGGGACACATCCATACTTATAGGGTTACAGGCAGAGAGGAGACACTATTAGATGATCTTGACTCAGATGACAAAATCACTGAAATACTAGTCCTACAAGAAGAAATATTTTGAGAGAATTACAATAGGGTTTATTCCCACGAACATGGTCGTGGTTTCGAAAGGAGAGCCTTACGGGAATAAGAATGAATCTTAAAAATTAAGAGTAGGAAAAAACATGTGATTTCATGATGAATTAAATGATTATTTTTATCAGCCTATCATATCATCTTTATGTATTCATGTTTTTTATTTCATTTAAAGGGGAATTAGTCCTAAATATTTTTTTAAAAAAACTAAAAAAATGGAATATATTAAATATATAGATACCTGAAAAATAAATAAGTATACAAAAAATGTAAATAAATATTAAATTGAAAAAATATTAAACATTATATTAATTAATGAATTATTGATAATGCTAATATATAATATATATATATTAAATATATAGATATTTATGTGTGTGTGAATATAAATATATTTTATATATTACAAAATATTTATGATTTTACATTAAATAGTACAATATATAGTGATTAATGGTTTATATAAAAAATTTAATATGAATTTAAAATGCTGACTAATTACATCGAGTATTGGAAATAATTTTTTGTCGTTTATATTTAAATTAAAATATATCAAATATGTATTATATTTAATTCACATATATAAAACTAACTCATTATTATATATAACCCATAAATAAAAATATCAACATAATAAATGAAATCATATATAAAAATAAATACACCTAATATTTATGTAATTTATTCAAATTGTAGAATTCATTTTAGAATTTCATTATATCATGATATATTTAATATATTATTTATTGAATAATGATAAATTCTATTTACATGGTTTTTATTTTATTTAAGTTAGGTATCAATTCATTTTTAATTTGAATAAATTTATATTTTTTGTTTGTTATTTTTTATTCATTTTGAAATGTAATCAATTTAGAATATATTATATATTTATTTACATATTTACATATTTATATATTTACAACGATTTAATATTTTCAATATGTATTCATCATTATATCTATATAGATCTATATTTCTAAAAAAAATATCTAATCAATAAATATTTTATATTTTTTCATTGTTTTAAAAGTTTACACATTTTTAATTATTCAATTTCACTTATTTTTAACATGATTGTACATAAGATTAAATATTCATTAATAATTTTAAAAATATATATTTAAAATAATATTATAAAAAAAATATCTATAAATTTATATTTACAATATTTATACATTCATATATTAAAATTTATAAAACAAATATTTTTTAAAAAGTATTTATTTAAATATTTATAAATAATAATATATTTCAACGTATTTATAAATTTATAATCAATTTATTTAAATAATGTATATATTATTTGTAATTATATTAATATATATGTTTTAAATATATATATATATTTATATTAATATATATAATGATATAAATATTTTTTTATAGTATTTTTATAACTTTAAATAACTAATTATACATTTAATTATTTATAAAAGTATATAATATATATTTAAATTAAAAATATATTTACTATATTTTTATTTATATATATTTATTAAGTATATATATATATAATAATATTAATATATTTCCAAAATTTTAATTTATAACAATAATTATAAATACTTTATTACTGCTTAAGTAATTAGTGATGATAAAAGGAATCATGATCATATCTTTTTTAGAGATGATAAAGATAAAGATTTATCCATTCAAAAAAAACATTGATAACAATACATTTTATCAATGCGTATTAACAGAGTAATGATAAAAGATACCATTATCTACATTTAATTGGATGTGCTGATAAAAGTGTATAGGCCTATTTTAAGAATTATATCCCTCGAAAACTAGTTCGAGATATCTTCAGGTCTCGGTTGTATCCACCTGCTACTAGCACTCTTCATTGACAAATCGAATCACCTATCAAGGTGATAATCAAGACTCTGAGTAATAAAATGCATGATTCTAATGCTCTAACGTTTCATAGTGTGAATGAATCCAAGGCTCTAACAAAATCCTTGTTTTTCAATTACTCATCTTACCATTTGATTTTCCTCGGAGGCTTCCCAACCCGCATCCATGAATCCCAAGAACTTGAGTTTCACTACCATTTAATAAAACAAACCAAAATTATATTTCTTTATATATATTGATGTATCATCTTCCCAAATATCATATTGTTATCTTTGGGAAAACGCATGTACTACGTGACATGAAATATATCAAACACAATGTTGGTAAAAGTTTTTATGAGGAATAATAGCCTCTCAATACCAATATTCCATGAAATCTACCACTTTTCATTTATAATTGTTTGAGAAAATCATCCATATAATATTCGGTTTTTTCATTGGTTTGAAATATTCCCTTACAAATCACTTGGTAACTTATTTTTATTATATTTATTTGGAAATTAATGATCTAGAATTTCCTTGATTCAACTACAACTAAATGAAATTTTTTCACGAACTTATCATATACATATTGATATCGTACCTCATATGTTCTACAAAAAAATTAGATTGTGCATTTTCCAGTCCTCAAATAGCATGTCTACGAATTATATGAGTACCAACATCTTTGGAGGAATCTCATTATTGATGTATAGTGTTTAATGAACTATACCTCACTAAAAACAAATATTTCATCCGTATTTATCCCACCATTAAAAGGAGTCCCTCAGGTGTTTATTTATCGTATTCAAATATTTCCATAACAGATACAAATTTCTATCATTTTCATCCATAGTAATCCCATAATGTTTTTCCAATGTAATCCCCCTTAAAAAGCCCTTGTGGATCAAATATGATACATCCATTTGGATTACATTTAACAACATTTTAATTATAATTTCCAATAAAATTTAAATAGATTCTAGCCGGGTTGTGTGAGTAAATTTACAAATGAATTTTTATTCAATAATGTTATACATTAATGTATATCTTGAATAGGACAATCCTTCTTCATTTGTCTCACCATAAATGTCTAATTTTTTTGCCTTCCTCAGCCCGTGTTCTCTTCACTATAATACTCAATTCATCATTCATTTCCTTCGATGCTTCAACTTTATTTTAATTATTAATAATCTCTCCATTCATATTAGTAAAAAATAAATATCAATTTTATCATTTAATCATAAAAAAATACTTATCCACACTTTTTATGTGAGCATTTAAATTCCCCATTATCTTTTTTATGATCAAATTTATAAAACACAAAATCAATTTCCACATTAAAAAATAATTAACAAAACTTTTTAATAACCCTGAATCACCAAATAATTCATTTAGTTTTCTATACCAATATAAAAATATAAAATTATTGGTAATCATAAACAACTCATTAATACATCTTATAAATCACAAAATGTTATTCCTCACACAGCTAAAAACTTTCTTTAACAATTTCTTTTGGTTCCACCATTATAAATCTCTAATTACCATCCCTGTAATTCCCAAAAACTAGAGGTTTTACCCCTTTTAGGGAACAAATTGGAGTAAAAATGTCATCCTCATTAGTATCATCTCTCAAATTGATATTATAATAATTTTTTTATGTGATTCATCCATTATATATTTTATTTTTCATATACTACTCTGAATATTAGTCATCCCATGGATGACTTCTTCATAAAGTACTTCAAGAAATATATGTGTATTCCCAGATGGGTTGGAGGATCGTTGTGAAACAACCAAATGAAATGATATTTGATCATGAGATGATTTGACCTGGATTGGAGTTGTCTATAACTTCTTCCTTTTGATGAATTTAAAGAATAAAACCTACTATAGTGAAATAATTATTTTATTCAATTCAATTTAAAATATTCTTAAAAGCATACTAAAAATATTTGAAACAATCAAATGTGGGATTCCCTTGTTTTTCATAATCTATAACAATAACCATTGATAATTAATATCTTGGTATTATTTATTTATTTATTATATAGGATTAATATTTAATGAACCCAATAGAATGGATATGAATAAAAAATTATGCACACTAATAGTTTCACATAAGAGTATGAATATTGGGATAATTTTGTTCAACAGGTTTGCAAGATAGCACACATACCACCCTTATCAAATTATTCGTCAATGTTTATGTTGTTTTTATTGAAGGAAAATTTTTCCAAAATTTTTACAAAAACCGTTTTGTTGTAACAAAATATATCATATCAATAAATGCTGGACTAAACGTGGAGAAAAACTAAACATGAAAACTGATAGAGATGACATATTGGTTTATGAATCATTTGATAAAAATACATTTTTTTTATGATGATATATATCTCATGGATGAAATAAAAATTAAATTTTATGATGATCGTCTTGATAGTACAAAGTTGTTTGAGAAGAAAAATATCAATGTTAAGATACTATTGTATATCAGTTGTAATAAATAGAAAACTTTTCCATCATTATTGATGTTTTATAATTATAAAAATTGAAGTAGACATATTGACATCAGAATTACATAACTACATTGTCTTTTGAAGGTTATTCTACCAAATGAAAACGTATTACATTGCAAAAAAATGATGATAAAATTATTCTAAAATTAATTGTAAAGATCTCTACAATAATACATGATTGTAAAATGGATTTCATATATATTTTAAATGGACATTAATCACTCATAAAATTCCCTAAGTATACAAAAATTCGATATATGAAAAATAAATCAAGTTCTTTCAGATCAATACGGTGCATTCCCATCATTCTCTTTTCTAAATGAATCTATGGATAACAAAAAACCATGAGATAATTGACATGGAATGTAGATAAAAAAAATTAAATATGGGAACCTATATGATCCAACATATTCCACTATGTGGAATAAAATTTATTACGAGTATCCTAAAATATTGAAATGAGCCATGAAAAATTCATATAATGTTACATACAGATAGAATAAATCATTATTTTGTATAATGTAGTACTCACATTACATGGACCATCATATTGTAAAATTATAACATCCCACCATGTTCATGCATGAATTGAAAATTTATTATGTATTCTCACCTAATATCATAACCAAAGAATCATGAGAATGATATAGATGACAATGTTTCCCCATTAATTGACTATATAAAATTGATATCAGACAAAGGAGTTACAATGCATTGTTCTTGTAAATGTGAATGACTCACATTTAGGGTCATGATGTAATGAAGTATAAATTACATCTCTTTGTATGGAAATTTATCATCCTACATCATTAATTGAATGTGGGGTTGTCCAATTTTGGAAAACTCAATCACTCAGTTAATTTGAAACATTCCATGAAGATTATTTTTTTTTGGACAACAAACATTTTTACCTCAATGACATAAATACATATGCAAGAGGATATGTTTTGAAGTGAATAACAAAAAACGAACCACACCATGTCCAATAACATGTGTCCATCTAATAAATAATTTCAATGTTATTGGAACTGTTTTTGATACACAATATTCTAAAAACCATATGAATTTAAATGGGAAGAATATAATAGTTTGTGTTTAATTACCATATTAGAATTGGATACATGTATGCAATTTTCCTGATTCCATGAATTTATAAAATATTACATTTGATATTGTAATTGGAACATTAATAAATGTTTTTGAATAAATTAATGATGGTATATAGGTTATGTTTGAAATTATTGAATGCAAACAATGGATAAGTGAGAACCTAAGAAGGGTAAAAGGAAGACTTCTCTTCCTCCAATAGATTAAACTCTATCCATACTTGAAAATTTTCAATTTTTTATTTTCTATAAAATTTTAAATTTTCTAGAGTGGTATTAAAAAAATTTCATGAATATCAAGTCAATGAATAATTTGTTGTTACAAGGACCAAAATGACATGACTATCAATTTTTGATGCATGCTTATATCCGTGTACCTTCCCATTGCAATATTCCTCAAAATTTATGACATACATTAACGATACTATACATTTTTTAATTCCATATGCAATAATGTTATCTAAATGATTATGTCATGAACCAACCCGGGTCGACCCTGAACCGGTCACCCAAATCGGTCTGTGGCATGGCCCGAGAGGCGTTCCCGATCCTCTCGGGCTGGCGAAAAGCACCAGGGCATCACAGAGTACACGTGGGAACGATTTCGCCCAATAAAATTTACTAAGAAGCAGAAATAAAGAAACGAAAATAAAATAAAACAGCCAAAAACATAACTAACCTGTCCTCAAACCAAACTCCTCACGACCCCGAGAGTCAATCATCAAACTAAAACCAACTGTCGTCCATGGTGAGAAAGCTCGAGTCAAACATGAAACAGAAACTAAAAACAAGAAAACACTATAGGCGTGAGTATTAAAACTCAGTAGGCTAGCCCGATAAATCTATTCCCAAAGCACTACCATTAAAAGAAAAATTTACAAACTTCTAGTTTGAACTACATTATAGAAAATATAAGTTTTCATACACACACACTTTCCATTTTAAAAACAATTAATAGTCCATTGCCCTTTTTAATTTAGAAGAAGTTTAATGTTGAAAGGAACAGGTGAATTGCATTTTAAACATTTTGCGAACAATTAGAAAACCAAACTTTAGTTGTCAGTTAAAAATAAAATCACACACAAAAAACACTAAGGGCAACGAGAAAAAGTGTCACACAAGGGTCGGCATCCAAACTCGACCTCTCAATCGTCTGCCATTTACAAATAAACACTAAAAGAGACATGGGTCAAACCTAGGAGATCGTGAACAAACCAGAACGTACTATTCATCTGACTCATCCTGAAGGCATGACCTAACTCGATGACGTCATAACGCCCTAACGCCCGACATAGCCCTGCATGGCCTAACCGAGGGGCCCAATCCCCATAGCAGCAATAACTCAGTATTCCCCTGCTATGGGGCCACTATCCAGTGCGTAATCTAAACTAGTGCAACAATCGTTCTCAGAAGATTCACTCACTATGCCAAGTTCCCATGTCAACACAAGCAATAAAAAGAGGGGTGAATCAACAATGTCAAACAATCAGTCACGATGCAAAAACATCACATACAACTCACACAATCAACGCACACCAAAGATCACCCCTGAATGGGTTTTCCAAAATAATTGATTCTATTAAAGTGCCAAACGGGCCTTCACAAATTTTAAAACAAAACCTCATTTCTTGAGAAAACCCAAAACACTTGTTTAGAAGAAATCATTTATCGTTAACACAATAAGTACGTTTGAAATTCCGTGAATTATGTTTAAAGGCCAAACGGGCATTCTTTCAAAGTTGGGTGTCCGCCCATCAAGAAAATGTTCCAATTGTTCGGTATAAAATTAACGGCTCTTTTCACACTAAAAAGTCATTTAATGTTTTATTGTCTAATATTATGTCTAATTCATTAAAAATTAATAAAACAACAAGCAATTAATAAATTCTAAATCTAATGAAAAGTGCAATGGGGGACCTACCTCAACTCGCAGCTCGAACACGGCGACGCGACACGCCTCACACAGACGTACAAGTACGCGCAGGCCGATAACCGTGGTGTCGCGGAGTCACCTCGCCAACACGCTGCAATAAACGCACAACAACTAAAAACACATAACCACTTGTCTTAAAACAATACAAGCAGAAAACCCACGCAATAGAACCACCTGGACAAAAAACAAAACCTTCTTCGCATCATCCCCACTATTACTAAACCACTCCAAAAATTACGAAATAAGATTCAAAAAGTAACTCGCAACTTTACACAAACTAAACTCATTCAAAAACACGCTTTTGATCAAAAACGCACCTAAGTCCCACTAAAACAAAAAACGCACCCCTTGCACGGTTAGATAAACCAATTGCACAATATATATATAAAAAATAAATAAACAACTCATGACTAGTTTCCATAAAAATGCGTCTTAATTCGCATGTATGTGTTATAAGGTATAAAACCAAAAATAAGTTCACTAAAAAAATTAAACTTCACATCAAACACATTAATAAAAAATATGCCAAATTAACTATCCAAATGAAGAAACAACACTAACCTCACCAATCACGCTGCAACAAATGCAAAAAAACTAAAATACAAAAATGCTGACTTAAAATAATTTATATGAATAAGGAACACAAAAAAAACTAATAGATATATAAACATTGACATAAAATAATCCATGTAAAATCAAAGAAACCCACACCTCGATGCCAGAGCAGGTGAAACGGGTGATCCAATCATGCACGCCTTCGGCGGCAAGTGTTCAGTGCACACCTAGAAGGAACGAGGCGCGTGGCTAGTCACGCGAACAGGAGCAGTGGTGCGGGACAGTGTAGCGGCGCTACGAGTGGCTAGCCGGGCAGCACGTGGATGCTGCGGGAGGCCTACGGGTCAAAGCGAATGTGACGGGTGCGGCGAGCAGGGCAGGGCAAGTGCGGCGTGGCCGGAGGCGGCTGGCCGGAGGCGGCGCGACCAGGACGAGCTGGTCGGAGGCTGCGCGACCATAGCGGGTAGGAGCCGAGAGGTGCTACCGGAGATGGCCGGGTGCCAGAGGTTGGCCAGGGGGCGGTTTATAGGGCAAAGCTGGCAGGGGGTTTCGGCCGGAGGAGGGAGCAGTCTGGCAAGGGAGACAGGGGCGGGGGAGGTTGTTGCGTCGCTGGATGGCCGGCCAGGACGCGCGGTGCGGGGATCTGTAGGAGGGCACACGGACAGGGAGGTGGAGGTCGGCTGGCGGTCGACGGGTGGAGGCCGGGACACCGGAGGAGTCCGGCGGAGGGAGGAGGTATGGCGGCCGGCGGCTGGGAAAGGAGGGGGCCGGGTCGCGCACAACGAGGGAAGGAGGAGGCGCGGCCGGAGGGAACGCCGCTGGAGAAGGGAAGCCGGACGAAATGCGGAGGGAGGAGGCACGGCCGGAATGCACAGGAGGGCCGAGAGGGAGCAGTTCACGCGGAGGAAGAAGAAAGAAAGAAAGAGGGAAGAGAGAAAGAGAGAGGAGGGGGAGAGAAGAAAAAAAAGAAAGAAAGGAAGGAAAAAAAATGGTGGCGGCGCTTAGGGTTACAGAGGAGAGAGGGAGAAGAGAGAAAAAGAAAAAAAATAATAAAAATAAATAAATAAATAAATAAATAATAATAATAATAATAAAATGAAGAATAAAAGGGGTAAATAAAATGAAATAAAAAGAAGAAATAAATAAAATAAAGTAAAATAAAATAAATAAATCAAATAAAATAAAATAGAATAAGATAGTAAATAAAAAAAGGTTGATAAAAATAATAATAATAATAGTAATATTAATAATAATAAGAATAATAATAATAAAAATAAAAATAATTATTATTATTATAATTACAGACATATATGCATATATATATATAAACATATATAGACAAACCTACATAAAAAAAGAAATTATAAACATACATATATGAACATTCATAACATACTATAAACATATATGCCTATATATACTCATATGCATAAACATATTTACGCATAAACATATAATGTTATGAAATATATATTTATCAGCATACATGTATATATACACATATAAACATACATATATGCACATTACATTAAAAATAATAATAATAATAATAATAATAATAATAATGTATAAACATATATACTCATATACATATTTATACACCTATGTAATCATATATATATATATATATACTAATCCGCTCAACGAATGAATTTAATAACGTTAAAACTGAATGACCGCGGGGTACACGCGCACCGTACGGTACCCAAGAGGACTGCAAACGGGCTACGCGTCACAATCGTATGGTGTTCATGCACTATTAAAAATCATAAACTCATCCAAACATTAAAATTTTAGACCGGACTCGCCCGCACACAAGAAAAATCACCCGACGTTAAGATAAATAAAATAAATAAAGTAAATAAATAAAAACAGGTGTTACAATTCTCCCCACCATAAAGCTTTCCGCCCCCGGAAAGCCATAACAAGATCAAAACCCCAAACGAAAACTGACATTACTTTACAATTTAAAGAAATATCTAAAGAGCGACAGCAAAGAGATTCTAAAACACTCCCTAAAAGGGGAGCGATAAACCAAAAGAACTCATATAATATGAACGAATTACCCGCTAAGTGTCACCCGCCCCCAAAAGTGTGACCACCTCCAGTTGTTCGCTTCAATGGGCAAAGAACTTTAACAATAGTAAATTGAGGCCCAACATACACACACCTTAACACCATTCGACCGGACTCAAACAATTTCTTCATCCTCACTTCAACCTTACAACACAACATCCGGAACAACGCCAATAAAAACACGACGACTCTTTTGAAACTAACAAACAGGTCAAAACCACATCCAACGTGTATCTCCTAAAACCTTACTCCAATATGACACTGGAACTCTCACGCCCCAACTCCTTACCAAAAGATGAAAATAAGGTTTTGTGGTTCCAAATAAGACCAACCACAACCCAACCAAAACCTATAACAAAACTGGGAGATTGACACGGGATGTCCGAACGGACTCCCCACCATAAGAAACAAGCTAAATTGAATTTGGCGAGACCCATGATGGTTATTTCCACCACAAGTGTCAAGTCAGTTCCCGGAATAGGACCAGAACGCCATCACTTGAGACAAAATTCATGATCACAAGAATTTTCAACATGGGGAGGTCGAATGGACTCCCCACCATAATGCTTTCGAGAAGAGAAGAATAGGAGGACCTCCCAGCATTATCACCAGCCATCACTGCCCACGGGTGGGAGGGGGGGCCCTGTCCAACACACCACCTCCACTCGGAAAGCATAAAGTGAGCAACTCTTAATAAATGAGAGCAACGACATGACCAGGCAGTTATTACACATAAACTAGGCATAATGAGGAAAAATGATTCTGACTGCGCACACATACTGAGAACAACACCCTGCCGCAAGACTTCACCTTTCGTTGGAGTTCCCCCGACTACGCGCTAGCTTCACTACGAGACCTGTGGCTGGAGCTCTGATGAAAGAAGCATCTTCCGGCTTCGCAGTCAGGTTTATGAAACCCCATAAGCATGACACCAGAACCAGAATTTTTTTAACAATCACACATCCATAAGATCAATGGCTTAAAAGACTTCAGCCACAACCATTCTTTCGACTGAAAGAAAAGAACACCACAAAACAGTATAGGTAACGACTGCAACATCCAAGAAACATTAAAAGAAGAAAACATCAAGGTCATCCACCAACATCTCCCGACTCCTGCTGATGGGCTGAAGTGACCTTCGACGATCCAGGTCTGGATTTAGCGCGCTTCTTGGAAACACCTCGGCAAAATCGCTTCAAGTGACCCATACGTCCACAGGTGTGGCAGGGTCTTGGAGCACTTGGACATGTCGGCCTTTTGTGACCCTGCCTACCACACTGGTGACAGATCACAACATTGCGTTGTGAAGAAGATGACTGAAGGTCTGAAGGCCTCTTGATTCCTCTACCTGCACCACCAGCGTCAGGTCGCTTCTTACTCTTCTTACTAGCGTCATCTGAAATGCTTCCCAAAGCTGGAGGATTCGCCATCTCAAGTCCTCCTACTAGCTCAGCTTCAGCAAGAAAGGCTTGCTCGACAACATCCGAGAAGGTGGTTAGGTTGAGCTCTTCCACTCTCGAACGCAGCTCAGGTCGGAGTCCAGACTCAAATTGTCAAGCCTTCCCAGGATCATTCTCAACAAACCACTAATCATACAGAACTAGGTCTACAAAATGTCGATAGAAATCCAGTACCGATTCAACGCCCTGTTGGAGACAACACAACACCATCCTCTTCCTCAGCTTCGTCAACTCAGAGAAGTGTTGTTGGGTTAATGATGACTTGAAAAACTCCCATGTCAAATCTTCCCCAGACTGGTTCTGAGACATGAACTTCCACCATTTTCAGGTTGGACCTTCAAGCATGAAGGTAGCCAACTTCACCTTCAAGGACTCAGGTAGACCAATGGAACTGAACTTCCTCTCAATCTTCTGCAACCACTCCTCTACCTCAAGAGGCCCTTCTTGTCCATAAAAGAGAGGAGGGTTCAACTTCTGGAACTCCAAATCATAATCGATGGGCTGAGAAACTAAAGAATTAACTGAGGATGCACCACCTGAAGCTGCACATTGAGCATCCATCTAGCCTTCGTGGGGGCAAACACTACAGAACAAAGAAACGAGGAACTTGATCAAAATATAACCAATACCATTTGAAATTCAACATTACTCAATGAGTTTCAAAATGAAGGAAAAACCCATTCACTAAATGGGGAAACTTGTAATGATGGGTGACTCGACCATATGGTTTGCAGCCATACGTCAGCCATACCATCGTCACTAAGAGCATTGTAGGGTGAAGTCTTCGGCTCCACAAGACTTTCCAGGCCCTGTCAGCTAACGAAGCTACTTCCCCAACTCCCTTTTCATTTCCCCAACATAAAACAATCCAGAAGACCCAAAAGACACTAACATCCCGGACATCTCATGGTAACTCGAGGTTTAGAACGAGCAATGGTTCATGACGTCCTTCCCGTTCCCCCGCCTCGAGTCCGAGCAACTTTACTCCCTTTACCATGACAACTCCAAATAGAAATGGGCACTCTGAAAAACAAGGTCTGCTCAGGAGCCAACCTCCCTCTGATACCATTTTGTCACGAACCAACCCGGGTCGACCCTGAACTGGTCACCAAAATCGGTCCGTGGCATGGCCCGAGAGGCGTTCCCGATCCTCTCGGGCTGGCGACAAGCACCAGGGCATCACAGAATTCACATGGGAACGATTTCGCCCAATAAAATTTACTAAGAAGCAGAAATAAAGAAATTTCAATAAAATAAAACAGCCAAAAACATAACTAACCTGTCCTCAAACCAAACTCCTCACGACCCCGAGAGTCGATCATCAAACTACAACCAACTCTTGTCCACAGCAAGCAAGATCGAGTCAAACCTGCAACAGAAACTAAAAACAAGAAAACACTATAGTCGTGAGTATTAAAACTCAGTAGAGTAGCCCGATAAATATATTCCCAAAGCAGTACCATTAAAAGAAGAATTTACCAACTTCTAGTTTGAACTACATTATAGAAAATATATGTTTTCATACACACACACTTTCCATTTTGAAAAAAATTAATAGTCCATTGCCCTTTTTAATTTAGAAGATGTTTAATGTTTAAAGGAACATGTGTATTACATTTTAAACATTTTGTAAACAATTAGAAAAACAAACTTTAGTTGTTAGTAAAAATAAAATCACACACTAAGGGAAACGGGAAAAAGTGGCACACAAGGGTCGGCATCCAAACTCGATCTCTCAATCGTCTGCCATTTACAAATAAACACTAAAAGAGACATGGGTCGAACCTAGGAGATCGTGAACAAACCAGAACGTACTATAAATCTGACTCATCCTGAAGGCATGCCCTAACTCGATGACGTCATAACGCCCTAACGCCCGGCATAGCCCTGCATGGCCTAACCGAGGGGCCCAATCCCCATAGCAGCAATAACTCAGTATTCCCCTGCTATGGGGCCACTAGCTAGTGTGTAATCTAAACTAGTGCAGCAATCGTTCTCAGAAGATTCACTCACTATGCCAAGTTCCCATGTCAACACAAGCACTAAAAAGAGGGGTGAATCAACAATGTCAAACAATCAGTCACGATGCACAAACATCACATACATCTCACACAATCAACGTACACCAAAGATCACCCCTGAATGGTTTTCCAAAATAATTGATTCTATTAAAGTGCCAAACGGGCCTTCACAAATTTTAAAACAAAACCTCATTTCTCGATAAAACCCAAAACACTTGTTTAGAAGAAATAATTTATCTTTAAAACTATAAGTACGTTTGAAATTCGGTGAATTATGTTTAAAGGCCAAACGGGAATTCTTTCAAAGCTGGGTGTCCGGCCATCAAGAAAATGTTCCAATTGTTCGGTATAAAATTAACGGCTCTTTTCACACTAACAAGTCATTTAATGTTTTATTGTCTAATATTAAGTCTAATTCATTAAAAATTAATAAAACAACAAGCAATTAATAAATTCAAAATCTAAAGGAAAGTGCAATGGGGGACTTACCTCAACTCATAGCTCGAACACGGCGACGCGACACGCCTCACACAGACATACAAGTACGCGCAGGCCGATGACCGTGGTATCGCGGAGTCAGCTCCCCAACACGCTGCAATAAACGCACAACAACTAAAAACACATAACCACTTGTCTTAAAACAATACAAGCAGAAAACCCACGCAAAAGAACCACCTGGACAAAAAAAAACCTTCTTCGCATCATCCCCACTATTACTAAACCCTTCTAAAAATTATGAAATAAGATTCAAAAAGTAACTCGCAACTTTACACAAACTAAACTCATTAAAAAACACGCTTTTGATCAAACACGCACCTAAGTCCCACTAAAACAAAAACACACCCCTTTCACGGTTAGATAAACCAATTGCACAATTTATATATATAAAAAAACAAATAAACAACTCATGACCAGTTTCCATAAAAATGCGTCTTAATTCGCATGTATGTGTTATAAGGTATAAAACCAAAACTAATTTCACTAAAAAAAATTAAACTTCACATCAAACACATTAATCACAAATATTCCAAATTAACTATCCAAATGAAGAAACAACACTAACCTCACCAATCACACTGCAGCAAATGCAAAAAAAACTAAAATACAAAAACGCTGACTTAAAATAATTTATATGAATCAGGATCACAAAAATAACTAATAGATATATAATCATTGACATAAAATAATCAATGTAAAATCAAAGAAAACCACACCTCGATGCCAGAGTAGGTGAAACGGGTGATCCCAATATGCACGCCTTCGGCGGCAAGTGTTCGGTGCACACCTAGAAGGAACGAGGCGCGCGGCAAGTAACGCGAACACGAGCAGTGGTGTCGGACAGTGTAGCGGCGCTACGAGTGGCTAGCCGGGCAGCACGTGGACGCTGCGGGAGGCCTACGGGTCAAAGCGAATGTGACGGGTGCGACGAGCAGGGCAGGGCAAGTGCGGCGCGACCGGAGGCAGCTGGCCGGAGGCGGCGCGACTGGGATGAGCTGGCCGGAAGCTGCGCGACCGTAGCGGGTAAGAGCCGAGAGGTGCTACTGGAGATGGCCGGGAGCCGGAGGTTGTCCATGGGGCGGTTTATAGGGCAAAGCTGGCAGGGGGTTTCGGCCGGAGGAGGGAGCGGTCCGGCAAGGGAGACAGGGGCGGGGGAGGTTGTTGCGTCGCTGGATGGCCGGCCAGGACGTGCGGTGCGGGGATCTGCAGGAGGGCGCGCGGACAGGGAGGTGGAGGTCGGCTAGCGGTCGACAGGTGGAGGCCAGGACACCGGAGGAGGCCGGTGGAGGGAGGAGGTGCGGCGGCCGGCGGCTGGGAAAGGAGGGGGCCGGGTCGCGCACAACGAGGGAAGGAGGAGGCGCGGCCGGAGGGAACGCCGCCGGAGAAGGGAAGCCGGACAAGATGCGGAGGGAGGAGGAACAGCCGGAATGCGCAGGAGGGCCGAGAGGGAGCAGTTCGCGCGGAGGAAGAAGAAAGAAAGAAAGAGGGAAGAGAGAAAGAGAGAGGAGGGGGAGAGGAGAAAAAAAAGAAAGAAAGGAAGGGAAAAAACGGTGGCGGCGCTTAGGGTTACGGAGGAGAGAGGGAGAAGAGAGAAAAAGAAAAAAAAATAATAAAAAAAAATAAATAAATAAATAATAATAATAATAATAATATAATAAAGAATAAAAGAGGTAAATAAAATGAAATAAAAAGAAGAAATAAATAAAATAGAGTAAAATAAAATAAATAAATCAAATAAAATAAAATAGAATAAGATAGTAAATAAAAAAAAGGTTGATAAAAATAATAATAATAATAGTAATAATAATAATAATAATAATAATTATTATTATTATTATAATTACAGACATATATGCATATATATATATATAAACATATATAGACAAACCTACATTAAAAAAAATTATAAACATACATATATGAACTTGCATAACATACTATAAACATATATGCATATATATACTCATATGCATAAACACATTTACGCATAAACATATAATGTTATGAAATATATATTTATCAGCATACGTGTATATATACACATATAAACATACATATATGCACATTACTTTAAAAATAATAATAATAATAATAATAATAATAATAATAGTAATAATAATAATAATAATAATAATGTATAAACATATATACTAATATACATATTTATACACCTATGTAATCATATATATATATATATACTAATCTGCTCAACGAATGAATTTAATAACGTTAAAACTGAATGACCGCGGGGTACACGCGCACCTTACGGTACCCAAGAGGACTGCAAACGGGCTACGCGTCACAATCGTATGGTGTTCACGCACTATTCCAAATCATAAACTCATCCAAACATTAAAATTTTAGACTGGACTCACCCGCACACAAGAAAAATCACCCGACGTTAAGAAAAATAAAATAAATAAAGTAAATAAATAAAAACAGGTGTGACAGATTAAGTATCCAATCATGTATAAGGAGGTTGGAATCATATTATGTATATTATTGATTTTCTTATTAAACTCATTCCTTGATGTAATGGTCCACCTAAAGGATCACATGGTAAGATAAGTTTAAATATGTTGTCCAATCCATTTCTGATGTATTTATCCCATAGATATATTTTTGAATATTTTTTATGTGTATATTATGAATCGATGTTATAAATAATATTGTATTGATTAACAATATATTGTAGAATAAGGTATAGAATTATATACCAATTATGTATAAAATGTGTAAAATATATGTCTACCAATGTCTCGTCACAATAGAGACCTTATGGGAGAATGTATTTTCTGAATATATGTTGTTACAATTACCATGAATGTCTGGGAGAGATCACACATTCAAATGTTTCTTAATAGTTTTGCTTTTGATCCATACATTGAATCACGCAATAAAATTATGAGATATTTTCATAAATCTAGGGATGATGAATGGATATCAAAAACACATAATCAATAGTTTATATTATGGAATTGTGATGAAATTTATAAGGTGTTATCTAAAAATATGAATTCAATTGATGAATGAGTCCAATGGATTTGTAGAGAACCAAACAGAAATGTTATTTCTTACACTAGTTTTCTACATAGTGGTAATAAGTTCAATAAAAATGAATATGATGAGGTATGTACGATGCAAATAAGTTGTGAAGAGATTCACATATCTACGTCCATGTATTGAAATCAAATTAATGAAAATGTGGCATCTTTGGGAATTATCAAATAGATATACGAGTTGTATTATAAAACATTTCATGTTCAAATTTTCCATCACAAATGGGTAGAACCTTTGAGTGTAGTGAATTTTGATTACATGGGCTTCATGAAGTTGAATTTTATTTTGGATGGGTAAAAGTTTGAATCATTCATAATGGAATCACAAGCAGTGATTGTATTTTGAATTCGTAGATCCTGAAAAAAATATTTTTTGAATTATCCCACTAGATAATGAAAAAATGTCAACTCAGATGAAAATTCAAATGAGGATTACACTTTCATTGGGAGATCACATTCATTTCTTGTCGATCCCGGTGTATAAAATGTATTGAATGTTATAGGGGACAATAAATAGGGGATTTTGATTTTATATTGTTGATGAAAATACCTAAAACCATTAACGAATGAAAAAGAGTTAATCAAAAGGCTATGGATGTACGGAAGCCTTCTCCGAAAATAATAATTAAAAAAGCAATGTTGAAAATTTTCATTATAATTGATGTTTACAATGTGATGTATACATATCACAACCTGCATTTTTTTGATGAAATTAATGAAAAAAATGTTCCACAAAGGACCAACTCAAATTGGCCACTGTAATTTCACTCTTTCGTAGGAAATTGGCAACATGATATTATTCTGTATAGACATGTGCAACAACAAATAAATAATTCTCCAAGAGTGTAATATAATAATTCAATTAAGGAATCATATTCCATGGATTATTATGAGAGTGACATCTATGAAGGTAAACTTCAACGCAAGAACTCGATTCAATCCACAATGGATGCCAAACAAATGTGCACCATACATGGCCTATTTTATCATGGACGAAAACCCAGTTTTAATTGAATGAATTATCTCAATGATTTGATAATATGAACCTTTATCAGAGCCTCTATTAGTGTGAAATATTCCAACAAAAATATAAGGAATGGGTGCACTCGATGTTTCCCCATCCACAATGAACATTATTCGTTCAAGGATTGGGGGAATACACCTGATATATTTAGCAACCAATAACTTTTTAATCCAACCAGAACCACTAAGAGATTGAAAAAATAAGGTCAGAATGTTTATCAGTCATTTTTATAGTTTATATCTTCTAATAAATCATATAATCTCTATGCATTTAACTAATTATACTATTTTATTGTCGGGATTTGTTGTGAAAATCTAGAAAATTTATCACTCCCTTGTAAAGGAATAAATTGAGGAAGTATCAGATAATAATACCATCTGCACCTAGTGATTACATCATGTTTAAATGATGGAGAACATGAGATGTTCAAGGATGGAAGAGGTATGATTATAACCTAATTCATCATGAACATATATCCATAACCTACTTATGAAAGAGAATTATTCAATAATATTATCAAAGGACTCATCAGCATTCATGTTGAGAAAGATGAATAGTAAAAATATAATTTTTTCATAGTGCATAATCCACTAAAGGGGAAGGGGCCTTCTCCACATCCTCCAAATGAGTAAATATGCTGTAAGTGAAATGAATTGTATTTTATAATATGTAAACAGATAAGGAAGCATAGAATCACTATTACATTTTATCATATAGAAATCCCTAGAATTAATGTTCAATTAAAATTTGGATTCCAAATGAGTGTGTGAATATATGTATATTTATATCTATCATACTCGAGCATGAAAAAATATGGTATCATTTCATATGCAAGAACATTTTTATGCATTTTAGAAATTGAATGTTTTTTTAAATGTTTTGGGATTTCCACATTGTGTGATATAGCCCATGATATCCATTTATAGGTCCGAATATTATGAGAATAGTTCATAGATGCTATACAGTTAGAACATTGAATGATCTGAGGATATGAATGGTTAATAAAAGATCATATTGATGATAAGATATTCAAAGCGTATATATTCTAAGTATTACAAACAATTTTATCCATAATAAATTTCAATTAAGATGAAATGGATGTTACAATATTCCAGGTGAAAGTTTTATGAGGTCTTTCATTAAAAAACGCATGATCTTTTATTCAAATTCCACCAAGATCCACATGATTAACACAATCCTTCCAAGACACTATTATAACTCTCCATCCATGAATAGAACCTGTTCATACAATGTTACAATTCAAAATATTCACATATTTAAGAAGGATTCTATGATATATATGGATAAATCATAAAAACACATGATGTGATTATAGAATTAACAAGAAAGTCCAACCCTACATGATACGTGTTTTTTCATTTCCATGTGACCATTTGATTAGTAATCATGATGAAGATATTATACATGTGACATATTTTAATAGTATCCCATAAGATATTCACCCAATGATATGTAAAGGGAAGAAACCATTTCATTATAGACAGATTTCTAGCTACCCTTTTTTTAGAAATGAGCTCCCCTTCACCAAAATCATATAAGATTTTGTTCAATTAATCACATGACCAAAAAATTCCTCATGGTTTACAAAAATATATGCCATGTGAGATAGAGTAATTTTTTAATTTATACCAAAAAAATATATCATCATTATATAAAATATGTGATGCTACAATGAGAGATCATACTACCTTCATTTGTTGATATAATCCATTATTCAGAAGACTACTTAGCCAGTTACTCAAGTAGTCTTCATAAATAGAAAAGAGAAGACAAAATTATTTATCCCCAAATATCACTCCTCTAAAAAACTGAAAAAACCAACTAAGTGACACATTGACTAGCACAACTATCCTGGAACATTTTATGATTAATTAGATAATCATTATACAAATAGAGGAAAACCCATTCATTCTCATAATGAAAAAATATATAATCCATTTTATTTTTTTTCAAAATACTTGGAATTGTCAATATTATGATCTATATTTCAATTATTTATTCAGTTATTCATTATATTTACACACTCTAATTCAATATAACGAAAATTATAAATATTTATCTCAAGTACAAAACCAAACTGATTTGGGTAACCAAGCCCATGGAAATTAATCCCATTATAGAATCCCAAATTTTTTTAATCATCCATTCCATAGATTATCCAATCTCTTCCATCATAAAAGACTTCATATCAGTATAATTCTTATATTTAGGAAATAGAAAAATTGAAATTAGAATTCACATATCATGTCCTAGAGGAATGGTTAAATAATTCATAAACAACATAATCTATCTAAAATTAAATAAATTACCCACTGAACATAAATAACTTTTAATGAAACCATATATACCTGAATCTTTAAAAATATTCAATGAAAATGGTATCGCCTCAATTTCCCTCTCATTGTGTACTTTTTTAAGATATCAATTTTGAAATCCATTAGTCATAGGAGTTATATTGTTTACCATTTTCAAGGTATCATCATCAATATTATCTATAAATAGATCCTCTAAATATATTATTTCTACATTATATTTTTCATTTTCAAAAATAAATCATTCACCATTAATTTATAGGTTTTACGATATCTGATTTCATTCTTCTCTCTATATAAGAAATAAAAAAACATTCAATTTATATCACCCTTATTCAACCACTTGATATTGTATTAACGTCTTTATGTATTATAGTTAAGATATAGCAGATCATAAAATATTTAAAGATCATTAATCTCTTACCTAGAAGAACATTTTGATACTGATTATACAATTGACATTGAAAAATATGATTTTTAACATTCTTAATATCATGATCAATGTTTGAAAAAGAAGTTGTTATCCATTCCATAAGTCATTAATTTACAATATTTAGTTTCATTAAAAGAATATGGAGAGGGATACCACTAATAGTAACATTATATGAATCCATATTTATCTTCGTATATATAGGATTCAAAATCATGGAATTGTTGAATTGAAAAAGTAAGTAGGCTTACCATAAATCTTTTATTGGGATGTTCATAAGAATATGAGTATTATCCAAATGAGACATTGGAAGGGTTATATAGAAAACATTAATAGAATCGTTTAATTCATCCACCTAAACAAAAAATCAGTCAAATTTTCATCCATGTCTAAAATTAAGAGTGTGTCTTCGCCAGGTAAAGTATGATCCAATAATTAGGACCATAGCAATGCAACATTTTTCTATTCAAGTTGATAATGTGTTGGAATCCAACATTAAAATGTTATCTATAATCATTACAGCATGGCTTAACATAATGTTAAAATCATTAATAATATTCCGACATTGTCCCATATTTTTATATAAATTTTCCACACCTATGTAAAGATTTCATCTTCTTATATATAGATTAAAATCAATGAAAAATCTAAATAATGGAAATACCATTCATCACCATGGAGATATTGATTGACTAAGGATAATTGTAATAACATATAATGGAAGTAATATCATGCTTTTCCACTGAAATTGATTCCTCCCCATCTTGATTATTGTTTTGAGGAAAAAATTAATAAATAAGTTTAGACCACATTATGGACATCCAATTATTATAGAAAATATTTTATTCTGTAATTCAATGAAGCATATGTTTATATGTCAAATTTAAGATCCTAAGGACCTTGACCATGGAACAAATCCTAATCAATCAAAAATTTCAACATAAAATCTTCATTGGGGAAGAGACTGGAGCCATTTCTAGGGACCATCTTATTGCTACTTCATTCAATTATTATTATTCCTACTTTTTTTAGTCTTTTCCTTAGCTGGTGTGATTCAAGCATGCTGAAGAGCATCTAATTCTGATATTGAGATAGAGGTAGCTCAATAGAATGGGCATACAAAATGGGTGTGTTCCATTCAAAAAGAGTGAATTCTTAATTATAAAGTAAATCATTGTCATGAGACCAAAAAACAATATTAAATGTGTTGACTTTAATCAAATACTAAATCATATCTTCAGAGACATGGATAGTGGTTCTTTTCTTAGATGTTGTAGAAGATGGTACTTGTGATTATTGACAATAATCGTTACCCCAACAAGACGAGACCATACCGGGAGTAATATTCTCTATAAGAATATGGTCTTGAGAATATGGTGATAGGATAATATTTATAATAATCCAAAACATTATCACATGTCACCAACATAGAAATCATACCAGTATCTTATAGAATGGTAGGGTGATCAATGTCTTCCAGAACTTACCCAGAATTAGCGGAAACATTATCCTCAAAAGATAGATATTTTATCATCAAAATAAATCCTAGAAGATTTTAGTTTCTTGGAATTCAACACCATATAATTTTTATTAGTTTATTTAGTAAAATAATCATCATACTCCTAAAAAAGAAAAAAATATAACAATACCCTCCGAACCATTATAAGTAGTAAGAAGAGCCTATTCAGACAACTTGAGTTTATCATGATCATAATTTCCATTGAATAAATCATCAATTAAAATTGTATCGATAATAACATTAACCTCCTAAATAAAATAAATAGTAGGTAGATCAAGTTCATGTTCAATATTTTAAAAAAGTCATATAATTGGTTCAGGTGTATAAGCATCTGGATCTTTCAATATTCTCCTCCTATTACTGCATTCTTAGAATGAGAATTGATGTTGCCTCTGCTCAATCACAGATTTAATTTTTATGTTTTCACACTAAAATATTTTTCCATATAATTAATTTATTACTTAATATTTATGGTAATTTATTTCCCTTTAGTGTTACTCACATATGTTTTTTTTTCGTATACAATCATATTATTTTGTTTGAGTTAGGGTGGATTTTCCATCAAGCCTGCCCTTATGCACAAAAACATCCACCATCTTCTTCTCCCACAAAAACAATTCATCCATGTAGTGTTGGAATTTATCACATTATTTCACATTCCCTAAATTTATAAATCATAGAGGGAATCTTGAGGACTTCACAATAAAATTATTATCTGTAGAATTAATTTATTGTTCCATATTTATGATTTATTTTTTAATTGTTAGTATTAATTATATAATAATTGTTTTTTCTTATATATGTGGTTTTTTTTATTCGAGTAAGAGTGGGTTTTTACAAGTCCTCATTATTGTGAAATATTAGTCTATGATCCTATAGCTATGTAAATGAAAATATGTAATTTTGTTAACAATACATACAACTGTCAGAAAAATGAGAACTACTATTACTTATTTTATTTATTTTCTCATCAGATTATCTTTTATTCATATGTTAATTTCCATAACGTTATTATATAAAATATATTATGTTTTTTCACCGATATTTTTTGAATTCATATTATGATTTCAACTATCTACAATAATCCCCAAAAGAGATAAAATGTTTCATTCTACAATTCATTAAAAGATTTCGATTACTATTCACAGTGAAACTAGAAAAAATTCATATTAAGTCAATGTTTTTAACCATAAAATGATTCTCATTGTTGAAATATAGAATTGTTGTATATGATAATGTGACCATTATGACGACTTTTAATGATATAATAGGAACATTATAATCCTATTCTCTTCAGGATTTCAAAAACAATAAATTTTTTCAACTAGGAACATATAGTCCATATATATTTTTTGTAATTAAAAAAATAAAGGCAATGAATATCATGGTGACATTGGAACATAAGATTTTAATTGAGACATTGTGAAATATATGATTTTTCCTCATGAAAATCTCACACATGGTGTAATCGATAAATCTCAATTTTTTTATTTATAATTGACATTAATTTTTGTAAAAAGGGAAACTAATATACTCAAAACTGGGTAATCATTTTCTGAATGTTTTGATACATTGTAAAAAGTATCCATATTTTATTTGTGATGTGGAGGACTAAAACTCATCTCAATATAATATACGATGGGTGTGTTATGAGTTGATGTTTCCATTATATGTTTAAAATCATCATTTTAGCCAAAAAAGTGCCAGTCATTGAAAATCAATAAAATTCAGTTTTATTGTCCTGATAATTTTGTATTATGATTCATAAGATAATTTTTATGTGTAAGAACTAGTCTAACATGAAACTGATGCATGATTTTATTGGTATGATTCATTGTTTGTGTATCCAATTAAAAATCAATTTTTTTTGTAAAAAATACATGTGATGTCCTCAAAACCACGAAAACACAACCGGATTATTTTGATACATCATGGAAAATATCCAAATGTAATTTGTGAAATGTATGATTTATCCTTCCCTCAACCCGATGAATGATATTACTAGTATGAATCCATGTTCATCTTTTAGTTTATAATTGAAACAATTTTATATTAAAAAGGTCAACTATCAAACTCAAAAATGGAGTGAACATATTCATATTGTGTTTTTATATTAGGGTAACATTCCATAATTCATTTTTTACATGTTTTTATTAGTATCCCCTAAATGTGATACACTGTGTCCCTGATATTACTCAATGTGTATGTTATCAATTTAAAATCATCAGTTTAATTCAAAAAGTTTCACTCACCGAAAGCTATGAAAACATGACTGGATTTTCATTATAATTTATAACAATTTTTCATAAGTAATTTTCCTTTTTTAATTTGTCTAACATAAATTGGAACACAATTTTATTGGTATGATTCAGTGTGAGGGTTTCTAGTTAAAAATAACATTTTAGTATAAAATGAAATATAATGTACCCAAAAATTATAAAATGCATTCATATTGTGTTGATACATTAGGAAAAAATATCCATATGTAATTTTTGACATTTAAAAATATGCTTCACCTCAATTTGAAACACTCTGTGACCATTATGACTCCAATCATATATTTAAATTAAAAATTGACAAAAATTTTAGTAAAAAGATCAATTTATCTTCTCAATACCAAGAAAACACATACAAATAATTTTTACAGTATACATAAATTATATATATGTCAGTTGTGATATGTAGGAATCTGTTTCACCTCAATCTGGAACAAGATGATCTTGACATGACTTAACTTTTTCATATTAGTTTAAAATATAAATTTTTTAACAAAAATATTCACTTACCAAAAATTGACCAAACCTTCCTAGATTGTCTTGATTATTCAGGAATATGTTTTTTAAGTGATTTTAGACAAGTTTAAATTCCTCTCACATCAAATTGATACATGATGTTATTTGTATGAGATGATGTGAGTGTTTTCTATTTAAAAAGGCATTTTACTAAAAATGAATGTGACATAATCATGATTGATATAACACATTAGTATCATTTGGATACATTAATATAATTACCAATAAGTCGTTTGAGATGTGTAGGAATCTGCCAAACCTCAATCCAACTTATGATGTGTTCCATTTAACTCCTCGTGAATATTATTATTTAAAATTGATATCAATTATTGTAAAAAAGACAACTGACATACTCAAAAACCATGAAAATGAATTCAAATTGATTTCATTCATTATGTAAATGATATATATGCAATAATTGACGTTTAGGAATCATTCAAACCTCAATATGATACAAAATATTCACTACTTCACTCAATTCATCTATTATCATATGAAAATCTACATTTTTGTTGAAAAAGTGTCACAAACTAAAAACCAAAAAATATGCTCATATATTCTTGATTATTTTTAATATTGATTTATATGTTATTTTTTATGTCTATGAATCAATCCCTTGTTAGGATAACTAGCGATGTGATTGGTATGATTCAATGTCTGTATTTCTAGCTTAAAATGATATTTTGTTAAAAACGATAAGGAATATACTAAAAACTAGTAAAGAAAAACAGGATTGTTTTGATACATTATAAAAATATTCCAAAATCTTTTGAGAGTTTTAGGAATTATCCAAACCCCAATTAAATTCACAATGTGAATAATATTACTCTATATGCATCTTTTTATCTAAAATTGATATATGTTTTTGTTAAAAATACATATGGCTTACTTAAAACTAAGGAAACATTTTCAAATTGATTTTATAAGATAGAAAAACAATCCCTATGTCATTGTTGTGGTTCATGAATCATCATAAACTCAATCCAGTACATGATGTTCCCGATATGACTCAATGTCTCTTTAATCATTTTAAATCTTAATTTTAGATTATAATATTTCACTCATTGAAAATTTAGAAAACGTGACCAGATTGTCATAATAATTTTATAATGAGATTAATAAATAATTTTTGATTTTTAGGAATTGGTATCACATAAAAATGATACACAATAAGATAGTTGTGGGTCAAAGTACGTGTTTTTAGATTAAAATTACATTTAAATAAAATGTAAAGTGATCTACTGCAAACCATGAAAACACATTTGGATTTTTTTTGATACATTATGAAAACTATCATTAAGTCATTGGATTTGTGGATAAATCTTCCACACCTCAATGTGAGGCATGTTAATAGTAGTATGAATCTATGTTCATCTTTTCAATATATAAATTCCCTTTCTATTTTAAAACACTCATGACATCACAAAAGCTTAGAAAATGAGCCTACATTTTTTTCTCATCCATTTATCTCATTTTACATAATTAATTTACTTATCATTTTTATCTTATAATTATGAAATTAATTTATAGAAATGTAATTCATAAAGTTGTATAAGAAATGGTGTGACTTGAAAGAATCAATGACCACTCAATCTGTTACAAAATGTTCATGGTTTGACTCATTGATTAGTTGAAAATTCAAAATCATTTAAATTTATTTATTTATATTATTAATATGCTCATAATTTTATACCATTATAGGTGTGTTTTTCATAAATATTTATTAGGATCAAAATACGTAGGAAATTTGATATTTATGAACAAATTTAGAAATTTGAACTTCTATAATTGAATAAACTATTATTTTAAATTTGTAAAATACTTTTTTAATTCTTTTATTTTCGTTTTAAACCTTATTTATTTTAAATTGTGTATTGTTAATTTAATTTATTAATATTTTAGTTTTTTTGAAGTAATGTGTTATTAGAAAAAACTATAACACGACCCTTTATCATCGCCTATAGAAGTGCGGATAAAGGGGTTCTTTTTCATAACTATTAGAAGAACAAATAATGGGGTCCTTTATTAATTTTTGTAATAGTTCTGATAAAGGGTTCCCTTGTTAGATAGTTTTTACGCTCTAATAAAGGTAACATATATCAGTGTTTTTAGATGAACTAATAAATGTTTTATTTTATCACTGATTTCAAAATAATTGAAAAAGATCCTTTTATCAGTTCTTATTATAGTTTTGATAATGGACCCCATTAGAAGAAATTTTTAAGTGATGATAAAAGTCTAGAGATTATTATCTCACTCTTGTAGTCATGTATTTATTAGGGATAATAACTGCCATTTTTATCACTATTAATGGCCTATTTTGTAGTATATTATATTTTAAAACAATAATATTTTGTTCCATAGAAATTATTTTCCTTTACTTTTTAATAATTTTTTTTATTCTCAATTATTTTGTATATGTTTAGTCATTGTGTCATGTTTCATTCAGGTTTTATTTAATCCCATTAATTAATAGGATATCAATGTGACCTACATGAATCATTATTTTATTTCATGTTTGTGAATTTGAATGTGTATAAATAATAGGTTTTTACAATCCTCATAGTAATTTTCCTAAAATGATTACAAGGAATGGACACATTGCCTACATCAAGGAGGACCCTAAATTTCCAGATGACTATATTTAGGAAATAAAATGTCCTCTAAATGCACAACCTTCAGTATCTTAGGAGGGTAATTCATGGAATCTACAAGATCTAAGGATTCAGACTCATCATTGTTGGGGATTTTATGAATGTTGAATGATTTCAATAGGTAATGGATTTATTCATTTTTTACCTTCGAAGGTGTGAAAATTATTTCCATGGAGCTTTTGGTTGGTATCTCTCAAAGTAGGTTTCATCATTTTTCAATAATGTGTTCCGCTATTAAATCTATTTGATCCTAGAAGATCACTCACTGAAGCAAGGATCATATTCAAAGTCTAAGAGGTGTTTTATTGTACTAAAAATTTATCAGGGATGTTGTCTCTATAGTTGGGACTTATATTAATATTTTATAAGAGATTTAGCATGCATGATATTGTCACTAATCCAGAATTTTGGTTTAAATTTATCTATGATATAATCTAATTGAAAATGTTTTTTTATTGTAGTTAACATCATGATTAAACTCTCAATTAATTTTTTTGTGGTAAAAAAAATATTTTGTAGCTTTTATCTCATTGTCCACTCTTCAATAAAATGAATCTCAAAACTACATTTTTTATTTTATAATAAACCAGGTCACTAAATGAACCAATTTAAGATCAATATTTAAGATAATTATGATAGAGTGGTGTGGGTATAATTCCGTCAACATAGGAAAAAATATTTTCAATAATATTTTCAATGTTGTAGTGGGTCCTAATAATGGTCATTCTACTAGATCCACATTATTTGATGTGCCCTAGCATGGGGAAATGGTGTCTATTTCAAGGGTAATAGACCCTCATGGTGGAAATGTGGTTGTGGAGCATATGCATGTTTTGGTGGTCCACATAAACATTTTTACGATGTGGGAGATTTTTTCAAGGTGATCCGTAGGGTTGATGTTGTAAAGGGTCATGTTACAGAATATATTCTTTAATATTCTGAAATATATGATCATTTTCATGGAGCAAGTTCATTTGATTTTTAGGGACATGTAAAAGCATAAGTTTATTCCTATATTACAAATGGATAGAAATTACTTAATTAAGGGGATTGTAATGGGAATATGAATGTGCACAGACCTGTATCATCGTTAAATACTATGAATGGAATAATCATAGAGGCATACCATGAATATCTAGTGATCATACCATTAATGATCATAGTTTATAATAAACTACATGCATTCCATCAAGTTGATTCATTTTATTTTGATGATAGGAATGTATGTAATGTCAATAAATTATATACTATTATTATGAATGGAAGAGAACCAAATATAGGGCATGTGGGAATTAGTGATCAATCATCAACGGAATATCATGATCATGTACAAAATTATTATAGGTTCTTATTTATAATGATTAGAAAATATTGGTGGATGAAGAGGGATACCAATTGGGCCTCCTTGAAAATCAAATGCATGTGTGTCTGCACTTGAACTTTCTAGGAAATATCCTATACAAGAACATCCTTGTAATATGTATCATCCATCTAGTGAACTCTTATAGGGAAATAAGAATGCATATTTGATCCATACATCCAATTTTTCTATTCATATGATAAATGAATGCATCATTTTTTATAAGGATTAGAATGAGGACTTTTTCACCACATGATAAAAAAATTATTGTTTCATTCCTCCCGATGATATTGAATTGGAAATGGATATTCATGGCCTTAGTAAGAAATGGTAGATTAGATTTTCTTGGAAGATGAATCCAACTACTATATGGTGGAACTAAATGTTTTGGTTCTAAATGTATACATACATGTGCAGAAGTTGATGTAAAATAATTTAAAAAAATTGATTTAAATTTAATGAAGAGATTAAATTTCAGGATCTCTCTGAGAAGTTCAAGATTTGTTCCACCATGGAAGAATCCTCTGAATCATAACCAGTTGATGATCATGTTTCCCACAGTAGGCCAATACATTTTGGGGAGTATATTAACCAATGAGATGAGGAACATATCATAAGAATTAGGTCACTAGTGAGAATTTCAAGAAGTTAATATTGTTTTTGGTGTGGGAATATTATGACTTGGTTTACCACTTCTCCTCTTTGTATATTTATTTTCCTATTAATAAAATTGGAGTGATGGGTTTGAACAGTGATGTAAATAATATAATTGTTGATGGAACTAGTACTACAATTAATACTATGATAAAAAAATAAATATTAATTTAAATTTCAATATATAAAATATTATTAATAATAAAATTTATTTAATTAAAAATTTATTATCGTATTAACATTAAATTATAATTATCATAACAATAATATAATTAATATTTTAATAATTAATAAATAAATAATTTTTATAAATTTTATATGTAATAAAATTATTTTTGTACATAATTATACTTAATAATAATATAAAAAATAATTTAAAACAACAACAATAATAATACAATTACTTTAATCATAATCATTATTATTAGTAATACGATTACTTTTCAATAAAATAACAAAAAGAAAATAAATTACATGGAAAATGATAAATATATTATAATTATTATGGACGAAAGGAGAGCTTGTCTCTTATGAATGGAGAGTCTCTATAACTTAATATTTGTACCCATCTATCAACGTTGAGATGACGATATTGTTATCCATTATCAAATTTTTGTAGCTTGCAAATATTATCTTCATATAGCTTTTAAAGGTGGGTTTGGGGTGGTGCAAGATGAATTCCATATTAATCTGTATTCTGATTTGGGGTGTCATGGGGGTTTGATGGTTGTTTATGGCAGCGAAGACATGAATGGGCTACTACATCATGTTCCTTGGTCATATGATGCGACCCTTTATCGACAGGAATAGTCCAAAGAGGATCGATGACCTCGAATAGGCGAGGAATTTTTTTGTGTGGTGGAGGTTTATTAGTGATTACCGATGATGATTATCATGGAAGGGCTGATGGAGAACGGTGATGGATGCTTGACATAAATGGAGGATGGTGATGAAGAGGTGCTATGGAATCGAGGACCGAGGATCCATTTGGTGGTTTTCATACTCAGTTTAGGTGATCATAGTTCTAGGGTAATATTTGGTTGTTAGATGGAAGGTGAACCTAGCAATGATATATGTTGGGACATTGTTTGTGTTTTTGGGATCTCGATGGTAATATGATCATCTCTATGTGAATTTGGAATTGTTTTATGGGTAAGGTTCTAGCAGAGCACTGGCAGAGTTTGTGTTATTGGTCAACCGGCTTGTGATTTATCTGGGGGATTTTTAAGAGGGGGAGAGCTATATACTTTGGGTTTTTTATGTCAATCACACATAGGGTGATGTTCGGAGGGTTGAGATACCTTAGAGAGGCTATCAAAGATGTATTGACTGTGGCTGATGACTGGAAACTGTTGTAGTCAGTGACAATGCGATTGTAGTGACCCTGGGTATGTGAATGCCTTGATATATGGGTTTGAGAAGATGTTAGTATGCAGTTTGAGACATGTATATGTCATATTGAGAATTCACATGTTAGCCAAAAAAAATTTCTCACACAATTCAGATCTATAATAGAATGGAAACAATTCACGGTGGTGATCCATTTTTTCATTTTTTAGAATTTCCCATTTGTTGTTTTGGGTGATATTGATCTTGCATCATTTATGTTCGCGTGGTGTACTGTGTTGAATATGGTGAGTGATTGTTGTATTTTTATTTTGATTAAGAAATATTAGGACTATGTTCTCTTGGTTCCTAAACAATCCCAGTATTTTATTATTTTTATTATTTTTATAATTTTTATTAATATTATTAAATAGACTTATAATACTATAGCGAATGTTTTTTATATTACTAATTTTTACTAAAAATTTATAAATATTGGATTAAATTTGTAGTTAATTACATAATATTCATTATGTATTGGAAAATTCTATTAATTATAATTTAATTATTAAATAGATAATTAATCACATCATATATGATGATTTTTTATTTATTATATTTTTAACATCATTATTGACGTTATTAGTAATCTTGGGTGGTAATGAGAACCACATAGATAGGATGTGGCGTAGTCATAGGTCAAGGAGGGGATGGTGAGGAAACCCACATGGGAAGATGGAATGGAAGAAGATATGATGATCTATCTATTGATACTGAGTGAAATATCATGTTATGGAACATAATTGGGTCAATATGGACTGTGATAAATCAATTTTTAGGGACAATAACTTCTTCTTCAAGCTTGACCGGTACCAAAAAACCATCTTCCCTTTATAATGACTATTTTCAGAAACATGATGCGTGTTTATATACATCCTAAATAAATATTTCCATAATAATTATCCTAAACACCTTGAGATTTTGTTTATGAATATATTCATAATGAGATTATTATATATCAACTTATTATTAAGGGCGTTATAACTATTCCAAATTTAATTTTCTTTATATATTTATTTTTAAAATAAATCGTCATATTTTAATTAATAGTAATTACTATATATATTCTGTATATTTTTATTTTTATAAATTTTATTAATATGGTTGAATACATTTCGATTATTTATCCAATACTCACTTTCTATAATTTTCATGATTTCATTCCATTATTTAATAAAGTTTCACTAATAAATAATATATAATGTATCAACCACAATATTCAAAAAACAAAATGCATCACAAATAAATAAAAATAGATTTATATATTATTTCATAATTTCAATAGTAAAAATAATCGTCTATAAATTAACATTTTTTTATAAAAATATAATTTATAACATATACATGAAAAATTAAATTTATGAGAAAAAGAAAAAATAATGGATATAATATAGAATAAGTGGATTCCAAAAAGTTTCCATATGTGTCTCCTGGTAACATAAAAGACATGCATGATAATCTATAGATCAAAAACTATATGATGACTGAAATTGAAACTTGATAAAAAATATCAAAATGTAACTAGAAAAACATATTATTTCATGAACGCCCAACATAAAATCATAAAACATGTATAATGTGAATTTTTTTATTAGAATATCTAAAAAATAAAGTTTCACAATTACTAAAAATATTCCATAGAACACAAGAAACTGTTTAATTACTTATTGCTAAAAAATATCATGTTTTCCAATTCGTGATGATTTGTAGGAGGAAATAAGTGAAAATGGAAATTTTATTAAAACCTTACTAATAGTAGAGGAAAACCTAAACATGATGGAAACATTAATTAAAATAAAAAATAATTTAAAACCAATTTCAACATATAATTTTGAAAAATTAATTTAATAACATGAAATATAATATATTTTTATTATAGAAAATACATTGAAGATAAATATCACAATATAAAAACGATTAAAGTTAATTTATGATGTTAGTGCATGTTTTAGGAATAATTATGTTGAGGTAAATTATATAGGTATCCTAGTTGAGGCTATGTGAAAATCATTTATAGTTCGAAGAAATATGATTTTTTTATATAGTAATTTCATATCACAAATGATACATTATTTATTAAAATAAATGTAGCAAAAATTAGAATAAGGATATTTTTTTCATTATGAAAATATATTTTTATTAATCAAAATATATTTGGAATAATTGCAACTATTTTAAATTTTTATAACAATTTACATATTTATAATTATATTTAACAAAATAGAAAATGATAAACATATAAAAAAAATATTTGATAAATAAATATTTACAATTAGGGAAACAAAATGAATAAGAAAATAAAAAAATACATAAACAAAATAATATTGAAATTATTAATATAAATATCGATTGGTGTAACATTTTCTGGGATAATGTTAATGATATTTAATATTTCAATAGAACTCTTAACAAATCACCCAATATTTTTGTTTCAAATTTGATCTTTGTATGAAGTAACTGTGTGGATTGAATGAGTTTTCATTAATAATATTTGAAAAAAATAAATAAAAATTATTATATAACAGAATATATAATTATAATAAAACAATACATTTAATAATAAAGATAAAAATGGAAATTGAATTTATGATTTTAAGCACTTTCCACTATATTAAATTAATTTGGCTTGTATGAATATGTACCTTGGGTTATGGTTGAGGAATTATAGAGACATAATTTCCAAATGACAATTTTACTAGAAATTCATCCCATTAATTGATTATTGGAAACCATAACACTTCACAAATTCCATCATAAAAACATACAATGTCACAATATCAATTAAAAAAATCAACAAAAAATTATGGGGAAAATGGAATGGAATATAATAAGAAGAATATTCCAATATAATGAAAATGCATACCCACATAGTAAAATGGAATATGTAGAATAATTAAAACATTAGAAGATGTAAAACTGCATTTTCATACTAATGTGTTGTCTGTAAAATGAAAGTAAATAGATATAATGTTCACTCATATCCTATGCGTTCTTATAGAACATGTATCCAAAATTATTTGATGCATGTAAAATAACAACAACTCACACATATCCCATGATTTCATCCTAAATAAAAATTTGTCATGTACCTTCATAAAAATAATCTTATTTTTAGAATACTAATGCAAAAAACGGAACAAAAAATCTCTGACCTTCATTTAATTAATGAAATATAAATACTATTTTTGTTGAAAATTTAGATTCGTAATATATTAGAAAATAATGACGCAAACCATTGGAGGTGATTTTAGGAACTAAATTTCACCAGCTATAAAAATATTTATTTCCTCTCTTAGATGATATTACAACACATACAACACCACTATTTATAGTAATAGAAACCAAAATAGATGGTGAAATCATAGAAAAAATAGAAGTCCATGTATTTGTTGTTTTCGGTTCCACCCTATAATCTAAACCCAACACATCAAATTTTCATCATTGAATTTTTGAAGCCTCCATAAAAATAGATAATATAAGTGTTTTCTGTTGGAAATACATTCTTAATATAAAAAAATCCTTTAAAATTTTTTCATTGTATAAAATTTTCATATCATTTTGGTTGATCAATTGGTTCAAATAATTATTCTTTTTTTATCCTTTGTTGGTATCGATGGAATTTATTTCCACATCTATCACTTCCCGACACATATCATTATTTTTATCTTCCTCAATACTAACTATATTTTAATTCAGTAAGACGAAATACAAATATACATCCTCCTGTAGTTGTTCCATACTCTACTATATATCTTTAAATATTTGAACAATATATATTTTTATATGAGAATTTTCTCGTTCAAAGTATTATTATGTAGTAGTATGTCGCGAAG
The DNA here is from genome assembly GCA_963277665.1 of Viscum album. Lineage (NCBI taxonomy): Eukaryota > Viridiplantae > Streptophyta > Magnoliopsida > Santalales > Viscaceae > Viscum > Viscum album. Next base: position 2,031,545,802 of record OY728164.1, read on the forward strand.
AAATCATTTTTTCATCAATTTCTCATTCCTACATTTGTAATTCTTCAATGATTTTTTCAACAATTAGAGTGAGTAATAACAATTTTAAATTATTATATTAATTTCTTTTAAAGGATTAATTTTCATAATACATAATATGTATACTATAAATAATATTATTGTTTTTGGAATTATACAAGAGATATTATATTTATCATTATCTATATCAAATAAGGATACACTTATTCCCTTTGACCATGATCATAATTAATTTATCCTCTAAGTTTTATGAAATAAAAGTGGAACCAAAAACCATAATATGGATTACACAAGGACTTTTAGTACTCTATGATTCATAAAATACAATTATTTAATGAGTTTTTATTAGTAACCTATTGAGTTGATACACCATACACAATGCTTCTTCATATAAAGAAAGTATCGGTATCTCCATTGACATTCAACATTATTGATACTATGTTGACAATATTTTTATTTTCCTCTTAGGTAATAAATTGAGGTGAGGTGTGAAAGATGATTCAAATTATATTTTATTTCCATGTTTCTCAAATAACTCTTTAAATACATCAGAGTTGTACTACCCACATCAATTTGATCACAAAGGTTGTATGTGATGGTTTCATTGATTGTCCAGCAGCACCATGAATTTTTTAAATCATAAAACACTTATTAGATACTCTTGAGAATGTATATCCATGTTTTCCATAAATAATAACTAATAAAAATCAGAATGTTACTCTATTTTTCATTTTAATTTTGATTCGTTGTACAACACTCAATAGTGTGGTGTCACTGTTGTGGAACAACAACATTCTAGTTTCCCTTATTTGGAATGATATGCCATTTTTTCACTTATAATAAAACATAAGTATATTTTTTTCATGTTCATGTTATTGGAATCTAATTCACCATAATCATTCTTCCATAAAAATATTTGACATTCAAATTTTTAATTCAGAACCTATGATTCAATAGGAAGCCATTTTCATCATGTAAAATTATCAAACCATATGGTATGTCAGGTTGGATAATAATTAGAAACATTATGTTCTCCAGCATCGAAACATTTTTTACCATCCCTACATTATAATTTAAAATCAATATTTTTGGAAAAATTTTGGATTATGAGAAAGAAATTTTTCAACCACTTTCTCAAGACACAAGATGTAGGAATTTATCTTGGCTACACAGTAAAAATTAGAAATGAATTTATGAATTAAATATTTTCACTATATCAAAATATCTATTCTTCCATGGAAAAATATTATTGATTAATCTCCAAATGAAATATTACCTCAACCCATCTCATTTATGTTGGTGAATAAGTATTTGAGATTTGTTATGCGGTTTCTAAATCCACATTCAAGATACCACAACACATGGTTTTGTGAAAATATTTGATTCATTATCACATTGTACTATTCACAAAATATTTCCTTCTATATAGATATATCCCTTATTAGTTTTATTCCCCACGGGTTTCTTTTACCAATATTCATTTCTATAATTTCCATATTTTTTATAAATAATGCACTGGATTTTTTTTCATCTTTTGATTATTAAATCCTCCCATTATTAACATACATTATTATAATGAATTGTAATATAGAAATCCATGAAATCATCAATTAAGGTTTTTCCACATCATCCCCCTCTTTTCGGATCATAATTTTTTCCTTTAAACCTCAACCTCGACATCATTAAAACTCCCCTTTATAATTTTTAGGGTTTTTGGGATATAAATTTTCTTCCATGGAATGCTCATAAAATTGTTATATCTATGGGGATTAGACATTAGTTTGTGGTCTAATAGAGATATCACATGTTCATTAAGATAATGTTTCTATATGTATTCTGTATCTTAATGGGAAACCACAATATAATCAAAATATAGATCTAATGACTGAAAATTATTCACAGATGTGTACTTGTCATCATTATTTTATACATTTAATCATAGTTTGTTATCCATAAACATTTGGAAATTTTGATAATCAATAATGGAATTAGATTAATTCATAATCAAGGATTAAATCGCTCCAAATAGATATTACTAACATATCCACATCACTTTTTGAAACCATTCATTTATTTGAAACTCTATCACTATATATCCTATAATTATTTTAGTGATGTGATTATCTCAAATTTTGATTGATCAAGTACATGAATGATGATGGGTTTTCCATACATTATCGCTAATTTTCCACCTGAATTGTGGACTTCTGAACATATGCATGAGACTCCTCTACTGCATAGGATAATGTATCGATTTATCCATCCTCTTTTATTTTCATGATATCATTACAACCAAGATGTGATTGAATTATTATGCAACAATTATAAATATTTTTCTTAAAAAAATTTGTTATCAATGCTTATGACTCCCATTCCTACAAGGAGAAGAAGTTATTTTTTATGGGAAACAAAATATATAGTATATTTTTTTCTATAGTGCACACTATAATTTTTCAAGAATTACAAATTTATTTTTTCTCAGAAGTGAAAATTGATCGTTCTTCAGATATAAAATTAATATAATAATTTTTTTCATGGCTTTGGGAAAGAGTGGAAGAAAAATAGGTTTGTAGATATAATGTATTCGTGGGTGAATGAATTATATTGGTAATATTTTATCCCTCGAAAAACAGGAGGGGGAATTTATGATGAAGATGAACATTAAATAGCATGTGGAATATTTTTTTATCAAATGGAGAGAGATGTAGGTGGAGAAGGATGAGATAGAATGTTAGAAATATCTATTTCAAAACTAAATAAATTGATTTATTTGAAAAATGAAAGTGAAAATTACTTATTATAATTATAATAAATGATGTAATTACAAACATGGAATGTTTCAAATCCTTTAGGATAAACTAAATTTTTATCTTATTAAGACTTTTCTATATGATATAGTTTGTTAGTGGGCCTGATGGGTCTCTCAAACAAGAATCAGAAACACTGTAAAAACATTGATAACAGTGAAGTATAATTTTTTAGTAATATAGAAATACATAGTGATAGGGAAAATTAGGGTGAAAACCACTAGAGGTGATTTTAGTAATAAATAACAAAATTATGAAGAAAATATATTTACTCACTCAGAAGATATTTCAATTCATACAACATAAGTTATTTATAAGGATATAAACCCTAAAAAATAGATTATGGAAATAATGGAAATATAAAATTAAGTAGTTTGGTTGTAGTATGTTCATCCCAAGAATATGTACCCAAACACATCATGTTTATATATTCAAAGTATCTAAACCACCATCGAAATAATGATGATACATGATTACCAAGGAAATACTATTTTATTATTAAACTAATTCTATATAAATTTATAAATAAATATAAAAAATATAATGTACACTAGGATAAAAAAAACTCATTTTTCAATTTTCAAATAATTTTCTTGTGTAATGATATAAAAGATTAACATGTGGTATATATATCATCAGGTAAACTGTTCATTAATATATCAAAAATATTATTTCAATATTATAGTCACTTTTAAGATAATACAAAGTGTTTTTAGTTGAGTATAAGGTGTTGTCACATTGAAATGTGTGAATTATATTGACTGTTGTTCGACACCCATTTTCATAGATAAATCACTAGTTAGGATTCATTAATTTCTTCATATTTTATCCACTACAATTTTTTGGTTTTATGTTTGGTGGTGTTCGTAAAGTGGGAGAGTGGGATAGTTATGGGCCATGTAATGTTTTTTACATTACATATTTTGGTTTTGGGGAAGGTAGGTGTTCTTATTGATTAGTTAGAGATAATAAATAATGTTTATATGGGGGGAAAATTTATTTTATAAGCTTCATCATGTTTTTTGGATGACTAGGGTGGTATTTGATGGAGTGTATCTTCTACCTCTATCTCTTCCTACAATCTCTATTGGAACATTTATTATTCTATTTCTAGTGATATAATAAGAACTATTATATTTATTGATATATTCCATCTAATCTTTATTTCTTTGCATTATCCATGTCAATTTGGTTTCCAATATTCATATTTATAGTCCAAGAAGTACAATGATGAATAGTGACCGTAGTGGAAAAGAACAAAGGTTTAAATATTAAGTTGTAGTTTAAAAAAAATATATAAATATATTAATAATTATCAATATTAAATTATACATATTAAATATAAATATAATATAAATATGTCCAAAAAAATTATTAAATACATAAAAATACAAATGATGTACACGATGAAAAACATATGAATAAATATAAAAATATATTAAAATATTTACCAATTTTAGGGTGGGGATTATATCATTATAACACTTAGAATGATTTTTAGAGACTTCATCAACACTGGCTGATTATTCATCACAAGGTATATCTTGAACAAATTCATTTTTATAACTTATTTACATATAAATAATTTGGAATGGAATTAGGGTCATATATCCACCAAACAAATGTTTCTTGGTTCCTGTAATAGCTCTCTCTTTTAAATATCCAAAAACATTCCAAGTTACTTGGTTTTTTTCTTAAAGATATGATGACATGCAATATTTCAAGGATCAGTCATTCCAGATACCAACACTTTTTAAATAAAAAACAATTGTTCAAATATATAAAAAAATTAAATATTAAAAACCATTTATCTCAAAAAAAATTATAAAAAATAAAATAGCATAAAAAAACCGTAGAAAAAATATTAGTAAATAAAAAAACAGGAGCAACTAGATAAAATTTTACGGGTTTCAAAATATAAATAAATAAAAATTTAAAAAAATGTTACTACTTTAAACATAACTTTCTCCCTCATATGAGGAGATCATTTATCTATGTTGCAGTAGTTGAGGCTGCTCCTCTAGTTCATTTTCAACTTGGATGTGGTGGTCAGGGGTTCATGTCCAGGTTGTGATGCCTGATGAGTTTGAACACCATCTTGGTTTTTGTCATCACAGAAAGAGGGGAGTGTAGTGAACCATTAAAATAAAGGTGAATTATGAGTTTTACGTAAAAATATGTATTTCTAATTGGCTCTTATGATTTAGCCGGTCAGTTCAACACTATTTGATGAATACCATGTCGTGGTGTATCTCGATGAAACGAGAAAAACTAACAATGGTTACCAAATTATATGTGGCCTCATTGAGTGGTGAATATCATTGATATATTAACGAAATTTGTTATTAAGATATTGGAGACCATTTTGTCTATGAGTGAAATCGATATATTTCTATAAATGAGTGGTTATTGATTTTAAGGTAGATTATTGAGGGATGTTTGTTGCGAGAGACATGTTTTGTGATGAAGAAATGATCGAAGCATGTTTCATGACTTTGGAATGATTGAATCAATATTACATGGGGAAATTTAATGAATAATAATATCTATATCATATACCTAATTCCAACATTGATATGATAGTGAGGCTTGATATAGCCACTATGGATTAGGAAATATCACTGGACTATGGTTTCTATTGGATACCAAATTGCAATATTGAGAGATAGCCAAGAAAAAGATCAGGTTGAAGAAAAATGTTTCATTCAGATAGAAGCACCAATTGGATAAAAGGAGGTGAGTTACAATCAATATATTGAGTTAAATAAATGGTAATGAGTGTATTAATAGAATGTGTAATTTTTATTTAACATAATGTGGATTAATACAAAGAGAGTATAGTTTTCATTGTATACTAGTGAGGATCCATTTAGCTAGATCACAAATAAATGTAGAATTTCTTATTTTTTCAAATATCATAATACATGTAGTTTCCAAACTCATAGTTGTGTATTTTGTATCAAATTAAGTGTTATTTTTTGAACATGATAATATAAAATTATTAGTGAGACTTTGAAGTTACTAACATTGCTACTAATAGAGAATCACTACAATAGAATATGCCTTTAAATTTTATAGAAAATGTCATTAAAAATAAAAAACCATTCACTACCTATGAATTATTCAAATTTCTCATGCATTATCAACTCTATAAAAATCACTGATATATGCCTCTTTATCGGTGCTTAAAAATCACCTATTAAGGGGCCCTTATCAGTGCTTTTATGTGGCTACATTAAAGGAGTCCTTTACTAATTAATTCTTTTTTAGTTCTAATAATGGGAATATTATTTATAAATTACACTAGAAATAATAATAGTAGAATTTATCTGATATTTTATAGTACTGTTAATGGTTCCCAATATCACCTCATTCTCTAGTTCTAATAAAGGAGTACTTTATCAGTACTTTTACTTTATTGATAATGGTTATATCAACTTCTACACAAATACATCCCTACAAACACTCTATAACATCCCTATAAAAAACATAATTGGAATACATATGCATGTACAAAAATTTACAAAAAAAAATTATTGGTAAAAAATATCACATTGTAGGATCATTTCAAATCACAATATATTTAATAAAATATTAACCTTGATGTAATATTTATAATTTATCAAAAAAATTCAAACCACATACAAATCAAAAGTTGAATAATTTTTGGGAAGAAACATCTGATGGAAAAAGTGAATCATTTTTCGGGTGATTGTGCTTGTTGACAAAGTTGGCTTCAATGGTGGTTTGTGGAGTTCCATATATATTTTTTGAAAAATATGTTGATAAATATCAATGATAATGGAAGGAGAAATATATAATGGGTACAAAATGTCATATAAAAGGTGGTGGTGTTTCATAATGTTTTCAAATATCTTGGGTCCAAAAATTAGAGAATAGAAAAAAGTGTTTCTAGGAATGGAAGATGCATGGAAGTGTCAGGGATGTTTGGAATTTTTCGCACCATAAATGATCAAAATTCAGAACATCAAAATATTTAAATGGAAATAATTTCGGGTATGGTATGGATTGCAGAAAAAAAAGAGATTGTGCAATGTATAATTGTACAAATGGAACTTGCGCAGTAAAGAAAAAATTTTACAAAATGAGTGTATTGTACGAAAAATTCCTATAAATTGGTGGCTACTCCCCCCCCCTCATATTTGAGAATTATTTAAACATAGGGAAAATCCGATCATTGGATCATGAATGTAATGTGGACTATGCAAGTAGGGAATATTTGTTCTATTAGTTTCACAAGAAGGGAGTTTCATGAAAGTAGTGGGTTGTTAGAAAGTAGTGTGTTGTTCCATTGTTTTTAGTTGTGAGGAAGTAGTGACTTGTGAACAAGAAGTGGGTTGCATACATGAAGAAAGTTGGACACAAGAGTTGTGTTCTAGTGGGGAGATTCATGTGTGAAGTAGAGCTGCATGCTAGAATGTTGTTTCACGTATATAGTGATTTTTGATTAAGTATGAAGTGACTTGCAAGATATTATCCCATGACCATGGAATATATTTCATGTAAGGCCTTAGTGAATTGAACCCCCCCCCATGGTTGTGTAGACGATTTGAAGTATTCCATAACATCATTTGTAATGTGGAAATCATCAATTGAAAAAATGATGAACATCAATGGAGCATCTACAGTCAGTGGTGGATACCTTAATCAGTGAAAATTATGGGGCCTACATGTCTATAAACTCTATGTGGACCCCTTCCATAATCAGTGTGAAAAGGATGATGAAGATGTTGATTCATTAACTTGGATGTGATTAGAGAGACAGAAATATGGTGTGACCCTTGGGAATGAAGTTAACATACCCTAAAACATGTAATAGAAGTCATCATGGGAATAGATGAGATATATCCCAAACCATATTTATTGGCAGTGAGCCACAAGAAATTTGTTTCAATCAACACATTATTTTTTATGATCCTTTTATGTATCCCAGTGAGGGTGAACTGAGTAAAAACTGATACGTCTTTTTTCTAGATTTCCTGAATTAATTTCAATGCATCATCATCAAATATAGAAATAATTAATAACATTAGAATTAAGATATAAGATCACAAAATGATACCCTTATAATAAAGAGGTAGATATCTAGTGGGGCATGAATATGTTGAAAAGACTATACAGAAAAAGATTCACACCCCACCCATGGTATCTAGGACCCTCTTGGACATAACAAGAATTTATACAATAATTACCCTACATAAAAAGATTGTGAATATAAAAAAATTCATTAATTATAAATAAGTAAAATATAATGAAATTTAATTTTTAATAAAATATTATCCAGAAAATATAAATTATATTTCTTATCATTGTATATAATAAAGGTATTATTATTTAATTGTAAATCGGATGGTTATGTGGTCAATTTATATACCTCAAAAATGAATTACAGATCATTTTATAGGGGTTTGAAAAAAAACTGAGGGCGTTTTATCAGTTTTGGCTCTGTGATGTGCATTTTAAACTAAAATGATACACTTCTATTTAATTAAATTTCTTTGAGGCATACCTTCTACATATTATATCACATTGACATAATATAAATTCCTAGAAATCTAAAATGAATTATAGTCCACATTCCTAATGTATGAAAACAATTGAAGCTCATTTTTCTGGTTTTTGTAAAGTTGAATGTGTTTTGAAGTAAAATAGAAAATTTATATTTAAAATTTACACCTTTAGTCATATAAACCATCTTATGCATATGATTGTCATACATTCATTTTATAAAACATTTAAATGAGTTATGGATTGTTTTCCTAATTTTTTAAATGATACGAGATCATTTTATTTTACTACTAAATATGAATTTTTTTAAACTAAAAATGAAATCTTACATTGAAACCATATACCTTGAGTAACTAAGACCACGACATTTGTCAAATTAATTTAAATTGTTCCTATAAAAACCAAAATTCAATATGGATAACATTTTTGATGTATCAAAATATAGAATCTGTTTTCTATGATTTGAGTATTCCATGTGAGTTTTGAATGAAAATTTCATTGTTAAACTAAAATCATAGACTACAGGTCATAATGGGAAAATCATGTATCAAATTTAGGTGATGTTGAATTCATACTTATCAATGTTAAAATTTTAGTTTTTAATGTTTGAAAATAATTTAATCTCATTTCCTATGTTCTTTTTATTTGATGCTCATTTAAAACTCAAATAAAACTTCTAAATTGAAAATAATAACATCCACTCATACCCACTGCTTAGTTTGTTGGATTGACGTATGGTTCATTCATATATGTCGAAAATGAAATAATAATCATTTATCTAATGTTTTAAAACAATCCAATCATGATTTCACACTTTTATCTTTTTTATGAGCATTTTAAACTAAAATAGAACATTTATAATGAAAACATCCACTTCTTATCATAATTTCAACATCATGTGTCATATTGGTGTGTGGTAAATTATTACACATCACAAATAAAATGTGATCAATTTTTCTAATAATTTAAAATAGCTGATCTTTTTTTATATTTTTGTCTAATGACGTGTGTTTTACACTAAAATGACAATTATATCTACAAAAAAACATGATTTTAATCACATATGCCACATCATCTATTGGAATGACATCCAGTTGATTAATACATTGAGAAAACGAATTATGGGGAATTATCCTAATGTTTGGATAATGTCAATTCTTGTTTTCTCATTTTGGATAATGATAATTAATTTAAAAAAATTAATAAAAATATGATCTTGGAGTTATACAAGACACATCATTTTTCATAATGACATGTTTTCAATTATTACACATCTAAAAAAAATTATTGATCGGTTTACTATATTTTTAAAATAATATGATATTTTTTATTAGTTTTTGGATATGTGTCATTTATTAAACTAAAATGATTTTTTTCTATTTGGTACACATACATCGAGTCATGCTGAACACATTGTGTTTTACATTAATATGTGGCCAATGACTATATATGAGAAATAAAATACAAATCATTTTACTTAGTTATAAAATAAATTTAATTTGTTTTCTCTGTTTTGAGTATGTCACATGAGTTTTTAACTAGAAGACCAATTTTTAAGTAAAAACAAACACTTTGAATCATAATGGCCATAACATCTAAAAGATTTAGGTGTCGTTTCATAAAAAAATTAGTATATTTAAGGATCATTTTCCTTCATTTGGTTGCCATTAATGGTGGTTTTATACATTTCTTCTATGTGATGAATGTTTTAAACTAAAATTGATCTTTTATAATGAAAGAAACTCTATGAGTCATACCAGCCACATCATGTGACAGATTGATGTGGGGTTAGTTTCTACACGCCTCAAAAGATTTATGGATTTTGTAACTAATGTTTGAAAACAATCTAATTTTGTTTTCATATTTCTGGATTTTGACACATGTTTTAAATAACAATGAAACTTTTATATTGAAAACACACACTTTGAGTCATATTGTCGATGTCATGTGTCAATTTTTGGTTTGATCAATTAATAAACATCGCAAATAAATTATAGAGAATTTTCCTATGAATTAAATCATTCTGTATTGAATTTTTTGTTGTTAGGAGAGTTTTAAACAAAAATAGAACTATTATTTTAAAAACAAGAACATTGAGTCATATCGACCACATTATGTTCCATATAGATATGTTCCCAGTTCCTATACCTAAAAATTGAATTATATATCATTTTCCATAATTTTTTTAAAAAATAAAAGTTTTTTTTCATTGATTTAGAAATGTGATTCCATTGAAAATAAATGACATTTTATATTAAAAACTAATACATTGAGTCATACTGACCACCTCATGAGTTGTATTTATGTGTGATAAATTCCTACACATAGAAATTAATATATATAATAGTTTCCTAATGATTCAAAACAATTTGGATTTATTATCTCCAGATATAGAAATTCATGTGAGTTTTGAACTAAAATTTAAAATTTTAAACTAGAAATATACACATAAAATCATACCGGCTATTCTGTGTATTATTTTAAAATTATGTTGATTCATATAAAACAAATATATGTTGTGGATAATGTTCTTATGTTTTTAATATAATCGGATATAATTTTCCAAATTTTGTATATGTGATGCATGTTTTAAACTGAAATTGAACCTTCATAAAGAAAATATACACTTTGAGTCGTGCTTTCTCGAGAAACAGTCAGATTGAAATACTGTTAATTCTTACATGTCACAAATGAATTTTATTTCATTTTATTAGATTTTTTTATAAAAATTATTTCTTGATTAGTTATTATTTTCTACTAACTCTAATTTTAATAAGAAATGATAGTTGGATATTAATTCCATGTACTTTGAGTCATACCGACCACATCATGTATCAGATTGATGTGAAAGCAATTACTACTTGTGAAAATTATTTATGGAGTATTTATGTATGTTTTGAATACAATTTGAGGTAATTTTCAAATTCTTGTATTGTGGCATTTCAATATAAGAAAATGAGGCTTGGATATTAAAAATATGCACATAGAGTCATATGGGCCACATTGTGTGTCACATTGACGTGGGGATCATTATGTCTAATTACAAATGAATTATAATGAATTGTGATACTATTTTAAAAAATATGATATTTTTACACACATTTTTATTATAAATTTTTTTTGAAATAAAATTAAATAATTATTTAAATGGATTCACATTATATTAAATTATAGAACACTAATAATAAAAATGAGGTTTGATTTATTCCTACACATCACACCATTTCTTATTTTTTTTCTTCAAAATTTCAGCCCCATTAATAGCATCACATATGTTGTGATATAAAACTATCTCCATAGATGGGAGACATTTCATGGGAACACGTTTTTCATATTAACAATCCTTAAACATTCAAAACAATTTTTGTCCATCTTCGAACATTATATCATTGGAAATCATCTATATAAATATTAAGAAGTCACCTATGGTAATGTATGATTTCATTCTAGTCTCATTTCCCTAGTACCCTTGTCTTAATTTCATCCTCGAATTCTAATATATCATGAGCACGAGAAGCTTTGTAAATTTCACTAGATCTACCAGAATCCATAGTGCACAACCCTCTATTATACAGATCCTTGATAAAAATTTCATGAAAAACATAAATTCTTTAAAATACTTACGAATCACATCCCAAATGTATCTATATGTTCATAGCCTATACTAGATAACAAATATTATAATAAATCACATAAATCTGATGTTGTTAAAAATTATGAATCCATGTACTATACAAACTCATATCTAGAAAATTACACTTCTTCATATGATTTTATATATTAATATAAAACATAGTAGTACCAAGATAAAATAAAAAAAAAATAAAAAATTATATTTATAAATGAATATAAATGAAAATAAAAAATTACATGTTTATTTATTGTAATTTATTGATGGAATATGATATATTTCATAAAAATAAAAATTCAATATCCACAATCATTTTTATAAATTTTTTCCTAAACTACAGTAACCATAGAGAAAATAATTATTTTTTTAAATATGTTTTTATAGGTAAATCATAAGATGTATTCCTTAATATTTAACGATTTAAATAAATATATAGGTGTATTATATTTAATCACCGAACTTATACAATTATTTGGATTTTATTTATAGAACACCCTATCATGACAAGATTCTCATTAAAATAAAAAAGAAAATATATAAGTCCTTGTTTTTATATAACATATTCATTATAGTGATTAAAAAATTCACAATAATCATCACATGTGGTCTGTTTGATGAACATATATTCATCAAATACAAAAAATAAACATCTTGGGTATTTAAATTGAATGCGATGATAGTCCAGTGCATCATAGAAAACAAATTATGTAATGAAAATAGAAAAAATAATGGACATATGATTAGATTAAAAATGTTTACACCTAAATTATTGGCGTAAAAAATATTCTGTTGTCTATTATTCTTTTATCAAATTAAATTTTTAGTTTTCCATTTTTCATTAAAAAACATCCTACTAATAAAATTTTTTATACATATAAATGATACAAAGATTAATGAGTATAAATCATGTTTCAAAGGGGTTTCCCATTATTTAGTAGATATATATATGACTATAGAAAATATTAATAGTTATTAAATGAAATGAATGTAGTAGATAATTTCTTGGAAAAATAATTATTAAAATTTACCTCATGTATGTTTTCACAAACAAGACTCTCATATACGAAAACATGACAATATGATTTAGAATATCTGGACCAACCATGTATGAAATGTAATCTCCAATTATTTCTTCTTCATGCTAAATTAATGAAATATTTCAAACTCTAAAGGTTGAGTATTTATGAAATTATAATTTCTATATATGTGATAGTGTAATTATCCGGGAGAATATACTCCTGAGTAGTTTGTTTGATTTATTGGTTATTTATTTTTATTTTATTGATTTGACCTTCCGTTTTCCAATTGTTTCATATTTCAATTATACCATTCATCGTTTTAGGAAATTTTTCAGTAACAATTAAACGGTTTTAATTTTAAACAAATTGATAGTTATATACCTCATATATAATTATATGATTAGACATCGATACTATGAATGTTTAAATAGAATTATTGACTTTAGTAACATTGAAATTATCAGGTGGAATATGATTATGAGTTCCTGGCTTGTGCGCTTTTTCAGTCACAGATCCCATGTGATATTTTTGGTGTTTATTAATGGATCAGGTATCATGGGATATTTTTAACATTCTATACACCATGCAATAAGGGAATGCATGAGTGTTAATAGATATAAATAAAATATATTTAACCCTATATAATTTGTCAATATAGTATCATGCGAGATTATTTGATTTAAATTTATGAGAAATGGTAATGAAAATATATATTACATTAGGTATGGAAAATATTTGAAGGGGAAGGGTAGACATAACGTTAGTGGGTTCATTTTTCAATTCATGTACTTTTATTTATTCCACATAGAGTTATCTTAAATATATTCACATATATTAGTCTACTAAACTATGCCAAAAATTAAGACCTGGAAAATAATCTATCTATATTTGTATTCCTTTAAAATTATCATATATATCTACATGATACTTTTTCCCCTAAAATAGGTTTGAGATGACACTCCAAAAATCGCACCTCTAAATGGCCACATTTTTTCCCACTTCAATGATACATAATATTATTTATTTCAGGTATGTTCAATGAGTATTATTATGTATAGAAAATATAATATTATATGAAAATAAATTTATATTTTTATTTAATAATAATTCAAATAATAATGAATTACTATTATTTATTACATATTCATGATTCACATACTGCTTGTGTGATTTTATCAATTTGTTTACCCTCGTTATTTACACAATCCTCATTCCATAGAACAAGATGTGGGATAGAAGTGGATTTAGAAATTTATTTATAATTATACATATAAACAATATAACATTTGTTGAATCTAATGAATTATAAAATTATTATATAAATAAAATAAATACCATATTATTTTAAAGATAAATGTTACCCTTCAATTCATTTCAATAGTGGTAAATTGGTTTTTAAAAACATTTTTTAGTTTTATTAATCATTTTATGATTCCAAAAATAACATTTTTTAATCAGTTTGGATGAAATAAATATTTCCAAATAAAATAAAATCGATGAATTTTACTTTAAATAATGTCTAATCACCAAAGCTAATGAAATATTACAATGTATTATGATTAATAATCTTTTCATACATTTATTATGGTTTCGGGATTAATTTATCTTTGTAATTTATATGACTATTCTTCTAATTAGTTTCTAAAAACCTCTATAAGAATTTCCAGTTATCATTGAGACATATATTTTATGGGCATCATCTAAAATAATTGAACTCTTTATAGAATAATTACAAATAAATCAAATTTTCATTATATATTTTTTTTGGTAAATAGAGAAATTATATTATAACATTACATAGATATTTCCCCAAGTTATTACTTTATCATAAGAAACAAATCATATTAATAATCTATATATGTTTTATCAATCATTCTTATTGGGATCCAATCATAACTAATGAAAATTGACTTGTTGGGGTCATCTGTTTTGTCACATTGATTACCTCATAATATAATTTTAGTGCCCTTCCTTTTTTATCTTGATAATCATATTTTACACAGTGATTCTATGTGATCCTTTTTTCATCAACATGTTGTTGATCCACAAATAATTCAACTATTTTAAAATCAACCATATGTTCTTCCTTGATATCAGTAACATCATTATGTGTCGATTCCATTATCTATATGAATTTTTAAATATTTAATTTATATTACATAAATATATTATAGACCACATTATATTATAATGATATTAATAAAACATTAAACAAACATTATACTTATTATTTAACTCTATATTTTATTCTTGAATGATTGGAGGAATTTGGATCCATTATTGAGTATCTACATTCCCTCTTTCTGGTCACCTCAAACGTACAATATTTTTTTTCATTTGGACAAATATGAAATTACTTTGATCTACCAATAGACGTGTCATCCTAAATTTAATTTTTATTTGGAACTTATGTTTATTTGGAAACCAATATGTATACTGAGAAATTAATTTTTACATGACCTATGGCAAAATATACCTACAACATTATTGACCCCTTTATGTATAAATCATATATAAACCCATTAACATTGAAATTTAACTTCCTGATTCCCAATTCATCGACTTCCATTTCAATCTGGTTGATGATGAATTTGAAATGGAAAACTGACACCTGAAATGTAATTTAATCCAAATCGTATATTCATATTTTGATTCCACTATATGATATATACATATAAATTCGATATTTAACCTAATAACTAGATATGACCATCACTTCAAGAACAAGTGTAAAACCAGTATTTTGAATTTTACTATCATAATCTTACTCCATTACATATAATGTATATCAATTAGTAACAAAAATAATATTAGATATAGCAATTACATTTGGTCCAAAAAATATCCAGCAGATTCATTTTTTAATTGAATTCATATTCATAGATAACATCTTATAAATATGTCGTTGAAAAAATAATATAATCTATTGATTATGGGAATTGTATATCCATTTATCATCCCTTGATGGATTAAAATGAATTTGAATAAATTTTTTTGATTTAATGTCTGGAATAATATTTTCACTATTATTAAAAATATATAGGTGAGACTTCTCCCTCGCTTAAGTGGTAATAATAAAATTTTATCTTTTAAGTGTCTCTTCCCTATAAGTCATCTACTAGGATGGGAATTCTAGTTATTGATGCTTAAAAAATTTGATATATAATATATATAGAACGCACTATTGTAATAAAAAATATATCATTCTACTATAAAACCTTATGATCAACATTGATTCCTAACTTACCATTCCAAAATCATTATATATAATTCAATGGGGCACCTCAATCTGTAATATTCATGGCCATAGAGTTGAACCACATTAACTAATTGATCCATCTTGACTACCATTATATCAATGAATGATGGTGTGAAGATCATATCTAATTCAAATAATATTACTAAAAATATCATATTAATGATTGGGATATTTATTGCATCTTTTACATTACTGCATATGGATTTGAAAAAGAAGAAGAGTCTGATTAATTTTTGTCATTCAGTTTTAGGTAGAATCAAAATATAATGTGAAAAACATAAATTGTTGCATCATTACATTTTAGTCGTATGATTTTAGGACATGTATCATAAAATTATTCATTAAAACGCCATTTTATGATATTTTATAAATACCCCTATAAAACATATATAACATTTAGAAAAATGAAATTTTTTTATTCTTATTTTATAGATATATTTTAATTATTAACAGTAAATAATTCTTCCTTTAACACTTTAGTAGTACAATATCTTCTCTTATCCATATTTAAATAATTTATAACCCATCCATGATGGTAAATATTATTTTGTCACAAAAATTTTATAGAAATACAATATCACTATAAAATACATTTTTTTACATTCATGACACTTAAAAAACTTCTAAAAAAATCCATTATGTAAATTCAGGGAAAATTGTTCTCATTTTCCTACCTATATTAATATGATTTTCCAATATTGTTTTTTTAAAACAGTACAATTTTATATTAAGTTCTCAAATATTCAATCACTCATTAGTAGTAATGGTGTTGTAATGTGTTCTGTATTCCCATGGAATTCTAACTTCTATGATGAGTATTAACATCACTATGATAAAAAATTGATTTCATTATGAAATAGTCTAAAAATTATGTTTTTTTAGTTGTTAAAGGATTTATTATAGAAGGACTTGAGGGGGTGGGGTGAGTTTGAAATAAATGAAATTTTACAATTATTAAAAATTAATTGTTTAATTTTGTGGGTTGAAATTATTGAATGAGTCTTTATTAAAATAATTATTATAGTCCTTGTCTAAAGAGTGTATGTATAAAATTAAATCAATCAACGTAAATACTTTTATAGTCGTTTAGGTCAATGAAATCATATATATACACTTAAAAGCACAACCAATTGAGTGTATACCTGACTATGAAAGAGAATGAAAATTTAACAGCGGAACAATCGAGAACCTTACTTTTCCATAGTAGGAATCACATCCCATTACTTTTTGAGGAGAATATGCAATCCTAAACACAGCCTTTTATGGGAGTTTATGGGATCCCAACCCTTTTATAGGAGTATCCATAATTGTTTTTTTTTTCACCTCGTTTTCATAACCAGGGTAACAGTTTTAAGCTATTTAATTAAAAGTTTGATAGAATTACCTGTTAACCTCTAGCCAAGAACAAACGATATTAGAAATATAACAAATTGATTGATGTAGAATGATTGTAATTGATGAAATTATAGATGAATACAATTCCAATGAATATTATTGATGTAGTCTAGGTGGTCTTGAAAAGGTAAAATATTTCTTTTAAGGAGAATGAATTTATAGAGTATTTGTTCTTTACATGAGAATTAATCACAAATAATATAAATAATTGAGCGTGGGATCACATTATTATAGAATTAGAATGAATTTATATGATCCTCAGGTAAATTCGCTGTCATTTCCTTGAATCCTAAACTCCCTTTAAATGAATTAGTAAAATCCAACAAACCAATGACCAACCAGATAAAAAAATTCAATTAATAATAAGAACAACCAATATTAGAGAGCAAAAGATATCATCTACATTAGTTATAACAGTAATATATAGAATTTAAAACCTAACACTAATTATAAGGAAATTGAATTAATTTTTTACTAATTAAAATGTTTATATAATAACAAATTAAAAAAATATAATAATTAATGTAAGATAAATTTATGTTATATATGTATTTTCAATTTCATGCAGTAAGTACTAATAAAATAAATTATTTATAATACCTTTAATTTTAAAAAATATTTTTGAATCATTTCACTGTAATTATATAGATATTAGAAAATGAATCATTTTAATGATTTTATTTAAAAATATAAATACTTTAATATTTTAAATATAAAATTATTTCTCCATTATACATTATAATTTATTTTACCATTATGAAAAAATAAATTCACAATTAGTAAGGAAAATTATTTCACGATTTGATATAAAAACATAATCAACCATTAGAAAAAAGATTAATTCACCATTTTAAATAAAATATTAATTCATCATTGAAAAAATATTTATATCATCATTAAAAAAATTTATTAATTCAATATGAGAAATAATAATAATAATTCACCATTATAAATAGAAAATAATACACTCATAGATTGAATAATTAATTTCAATGATAAATAAAATTACTTTAATTCCATAAAATGTTATTTGAGGGATTAAAAAATAACTTATAGATATAAATAATAATTTGTGGATTAAAAATTAATTGATTAATAGTGAAATATTTCATATAGAAGTCGAATCCTCAAAAATTAATGAATTTTTAAATCATATAATCAAAAAAGTTATAATTTGTTATAGAGGATAAAAATGAATATAATTTTTATATCTTCAAAACTAATCATGAGCACTTAAATATAATATGTGTGATAAATGAAATTTTTGAAAAACTGTGAAATCAAAAATACAACAAAAAAATGTTGAAATAAGGTCATTTTTTCATCATGTAAACGAAATTTTCATATTTTTATGTTTAGAACTATAAAATGAATAAATTCATATTATAGTTCTAAATGAAAAAATAGTTAAATAATCTGATGTACATCATGACATTTATCACTGAAATGAAATCTATTTTGAATTTTGGTAATTCTATAATTCTAGATTTGTTGCATAAATTTCAAAAATATAATGAAAACAAAAGAAATAAATTTGGACATGTATTTTTCAGAATTAAATATAGATAATTTTTTTGATTTATAATGTATATTTTTATGTTAGGATGATATCTATATAAATTATGTTATAGTTAAATAAAAGAAATAAAAATTATTGACACAATAACCATAAAGACATTATTCCTTCCAAAAATGGGAATCATGTTCATATAAAAAATAAAAATTGTTAGAAATTGAATTGAACTGTGTCATACTGGAATAACTGTTTGAAAAAAATTTCATGTAAAATTATATAGGAATTATAAATATATGGTCACTATAACTAAAATTTTTTGTTAAAAACAATGATATGGTAGAATGAAATTTTTGAATAAAATGATATGATTGTTTAGAAATTCTCAGAAGTTATAATTATTTATTTTAATCATATAAAAAATAAAACACATTAAATTACATGTAAAAATATCCCCCTTTATTATGGAAAAAATAAATAATTGAATAAAAAATAACCTATCACCATTTTAAAAATAAAAAAATGAGATCACCACTAACATATATTATCATGAATAACTAATTATGTTTTTTTATTTTTAAACATATGATATTATAAATGAAAATACTAAATCTATGAATGTAAATATTAATACGATAAACTACCCCTAGACACATGAAATATGATAAAACATTAAATAAAATGCTATTAATGTCAACTAAAATATGAAAATGTCTCCATAAATGTTAAAGAATATTTTAAAGAAGATATTACCTTGAAAGAATTTATTTCTTCATATAAAACAAAACATTGAAAAATCCCCATCTCTCAATTAATTGAATCATTATATATATATATATTATACACCATTTTATTTAAAAAATAATCACATGTGGAATCATACTTCAAAAAATCAAGCACAAACATTTATTGGACTCATTTTATTTTGGGTCCAATTAGATTAGTAAAAATATTTTTTGAAACCCAAGAATAATTTAAACATTTATTATAATGAAGAAGAGATTTATATTTTCCTTGGATAAAAAATCTAGAAATTATTATTGAGTGGGGAAACCACATTGATCCCTCATATGCATAATTTCATTATATTCGATGTTTAAAATAAGTTACTCTAGAAACATCCCCATTATAACTTTTAACAAAGGTGTCCATATACATTTTAGGAATTTTATGATTATAACCAATCTCAAATTTATCTTCATTTATTATAATCATTTCTACAATACTATAATTGATTTATTTTCCTCGAAAAAAGGTATACAAATTTATTTCAAATTCATAATTTCATTTTTCATACTAACATTTTCTTTCTAAAATATCTCAAGATCATCATAAACATTATATTTTTTAGATAAAGCATAATTTCATAAATTATTGTTATTTGTTTAATGATTTGAAATTTTATTTTCCATATTATAAATTTATTTATTTTTCTTTATTGAACTCATAAATTTAAATTTTAATATATTCAGTTTAAAAATATTGATTTTTATTTCTTTTTAGAAATATTATTGTAATATTTAATTAAAATTTCAACCATTTTTGAATTCATATAAATTTTCATTTCAATTCATCACAAAAATCAGTAAATATTTTTACCATATAATTATCGTAATCATTAGTATAATAGTATTTAGAAATAGAATCTTAATTAGAAGAATTACTAACTATATTCATTTTCCTAATTAAACACAAAATAGCATGTTCTTCTATATTTTCAAAAGGATATGTTACCTAATTGTTTTTTCTCATAAAATAAATATTACTAGTGTATAATAATTCAACCCAGATAAAAAATAAAGAAAAAAATATGAGAACATGATATAAGAAAAAATATTTTTATTTATGACATAGTTATTGATGGCAGAATGAATGGACTTGAAAAATAAAGTTTGGAAATTCAATTGAAGGTTCAATAAGTATATTAATGGAGAATGAATTCTACGATAAATTATTCCTTCCTTGAGATCTCTGCACAACTGATGAAATTGGATGAGGATGAGATCACTTGAATCTCAAAATAGTTTGAAAATATTAAATCATAGTTTTCATGGTGCATGTTATTCAAGTATACTCATCTATTTTAAATAGAATATATAAAATCTACCAAAACACTCACTAACTGCGTAAAAAATTTAAATTCAAATAATAATAATAAATATTGGAGAGAGAATGTAGTCGTCCTAAATAAATTTAAAAATAATTGTTTGAATTTAAAACATAAAAACTAATTAAATGGAATTTAAACTTCTCATTAAATAATTATATAGTTTCCATAATATTAAACCAATGAATCCAAAGCTTACAATAAAATATTTTTATGATTCATATGACATTCTAATTTCATCCATCGTGTATTAATAAATTCATTTTACTAAAATACATTAAATATTATAAAATACATTTCAATAATTTCATTATATTAAATATTCATTTAATAATTAATAATTTATATGAAATTAGATGAACATATAAAATTGTATTTACTCAAAATATTAAAATAATTCACCATTATAAATAAAAAATATTTATGTTGGAAAAAAAATTAATTTACAATTAGAATAAAAATAATTCACCATTAGAAATAAAAAATTAATTCACCGCTCAGAATAATATTATGCATCATTTGAATTAAATAAATAATTCACTATTTGAAATAAAAATTAATTTTCAATTTGAAATAAAAATTCATACACTGTTAGAAATAAAAATATTAATTTTCTTCATATAGATAGGAATTATAATAATTTTATATTTAAAATATAATAATTGGTTTTTTTAACGAAATAATAAATTATAAATTCCAAATAAAAATTAATCGATTGTATATAAAATTAAAGTACTATTTTTTAGAAAAATATTTATTTATAGTTCATTAGTTCATATACAAACCACGAATCAAATGGTGGGTATTTTTTTATTCATCTAAATGAGGGAATTTGATGTCGGTACATAATAATAACATGATTTTATTTTTTATATTTTTATATCAAATCAACAAGATCATAAATCTGATAAGTATGTTAAGAAATATGATAAAAACTATGAAAATAAAAAATAAAAATGAATAAAGATGCTAGAAATGGGACATTTTTTAGGAATCTAAATGACATCCTTATATATACATATAGATTAATAAAATGATTGAAAAATATTATATTTATATCCCAATGAATGGTATGAAATTCCGATGTATATCATGAGATCTATCATGGAAAAAATATATTTTTTGTTCTGGGATTTCCATATTTCCCTATTTGATGTATAAATTTCAGGTATTTTTTGTGCCACATAAAAAATAAAATTAATATTTCATTTTTTCTAATTAATTTTAGATATATGTGTAATATATAAAATGACATTATATTTAAAAAAATATGGTCTATATAACTTATTATACAGATAAAAAATGATATAAAATTTAACAACACTATAAGAAAACAAATATTGTTCATACCAACGACATGTATCGTGTTCATATCAAACAATGAACATGATATATATTTAATTTGAATTTTTCAATGTTGAATAACATTTTTATTAATTTTTCTAATTTTTAATTAAAATGTAATTAAAAAATGGGATCCCTATTGTTTATGCTATTGTTAAAACACTATGATTATTTAAAATTTCATTTTCAGATTATATAATAAGTGGTATTTATAATTTTCAGAAATTATAATATTTTTTATAATTAAAAAACATAAAACACATGTCACGACCCGCCTTCCCCTAGATGAGGGAAGGGACATCAAACAACCAGACAATTCCTTCATCATGATGATGGAAAAATATTGGTCCCTGGGTCCTACCTCCAATTGGCCCTCTATTGGCGACTAGCACCATGGTTATATAATCACAAGTAATATGGAAGGCATTAACCTTTTTTTAAATAACTATCAAGAGTTAACATGGTAAATCCCAAACAACTCCATAAATTAGTGTAAATGTAATGCCAAAAATCCATTCCCATATGCATGTTTAAAATAACTGACATAAAGTACTATAAAACACTGATAAAAAGTACCTAAACAAATAAAAGAAACAGCAACAACTCACAAATATCGACTTATAAGGTCTGTCACAGGGCACAAATTCCTACTAGAAACATGAATGATTTGTCAAATACGTAGAGAGAGTATAAAATTATACTCATTTGGGGAACCAAAATCCCACAAGTACAAGGGATGTGGAATTATAATGCCATGTGAGAAGAGAGACGTAACCAAAAAACCTATTAAAGAAACGATCCACCCAGCCTCACCATGACACACATTTAAAATAACGCAAGTTAGTTGATATAATTGTAATAAAACATCTATATTTGGGTACCCAAAAACGCTTTCCCACTTGTGAATTTTGAAATCTTTTACATCAGACCTCCCGCATAACTCTCTCTGTAGTCCCACTACCACCCCAACAACAACCTTCTGGGCTGGCAAAAACCATGACACCCACCCATAGACACATCTACCACCACAACCACACAAGAATGTTCCCACTAACACCTTGTCCATATCAACCTCTCCGACGCCCAAAGACACCTTGGCCAGAACAACCACTACCGCACTTGGGACATCCATGCGTCATCCCAAAGACATATGGGAAGAATCCCTCCCGCACAAATCTTCAGAAATCACCACAACACACCCTGGATGAATAGTGATGGGACATAATGAACCTTAGGTCATCACTTCTTACCCGAATATTCTAGGGCCACCTGGGGGAAGGAATAGAATGTAGGTAACAAACATCAACTCTTAAAAAGGTGGGGGAAACACCCTCCTCATTGATATGGGGTTGTTTCGAAGGATGTTCACAAAAGGGGTGGGTTGTCTATAAGAAACACAAGTACTAAATTGTATACATATTGGTAAAAAACAACTCATCCCAATCAAAGGGTCTCAAAATAGACAACTATATTATACAAAACCACTCTTTCTGTTGTCATGACATGAAAAAATTCACAACATGCACAACCATAGAACAAGCCCTTCTTTGAAAACAATTACCTTGTTTCTCCCATTCTTGTTATCATGTTCAAGTGGTTACATTTAAAAAATTCCTCCACTAATGGGAAACTAATAGGTTTACTATAATCCATAATAAAAACTGAATATAAAACATCCAAGAATAAATTTATACATTCACACCCATTTCTATTTTTATGTAACAATGTCAAAAGGGATTATTGTGCTCCTTCAAAAAACATGAAAAATATCATGTCCCATCATACTGGCTTCACATAGCCTCAGAATAACAAACCAACAACCCCTCAATTAGAAGATACATTCCACACTATGTCACCCCATAAAGAATCAAACAGAGCCACCATACATGTCCCTAAAACAGAGTAATGAAAAATTCAAGTTTAGCCATCACCATTCATTAGGTTTCATATTTCCATTGGGTTATATGAGGTGATGGAAGAAGGATTATTATTCATTTGTATTCCATCAAATAAACTGAATTTAAATGATGAACTATTTTCCATGTTACAACCATTTAATCGCATGATTTTCTTGAAAAATGGAGCTTTATTTGTGCGTAATAAAAGATAAACAAAAACAACATTTATTATTGGAAAAATCCCTATACAATTAAAAAAAATTATAACACAATAGCATCATAATATTTCCAACCCCTTAATTATTTAACAGTATTTTTATTATATTCGTTAATGTTGGTTTCACCTATGTCCTACGATTCAGCAACATACCCTCCCCACATGATTCATAGTAAATAAAGATGAATGAAAACTTCTACATGGATGATCAACTAACGTAGTTTTCTTTTCTGCGCCCTGAAATGTGGATGAAGTGAATGGAAAATCCATGAATAAATGAATATGATCTATCTTATATAGGCTCATCTCATCATAGGAAGAGGGACTCCAATCGAACAAATGTAATATAAAGTGACAAATTAAGGAGAAGATCTCAATGTGATAACGGCTAGATCATTGCATTACAAGGCATGAAATATTGATGTTCTAGAAAAATGAGTCACGGGTTGACCGTGTGATAGGGAGGTTTCACAGTTAATAATTAATTGATATTTAATTAATTTTCTATGAGGAAATAACATAGACATATTCACCATTGTGAGTTGATAAAAACATTAAATGGAGAAAACACATTACAAGGAGAATCCCAGGAGATTTTGATGACACATGATGATGGTTTGAAACTAAATAAAAGGAAACACGTTTTGTTATGTCAATGGTATCTTGGATTTAATACATAATTTTTGGATTAAAATGGCCTCAATCAACTTTAAAAGAATGAGAATACATAAAAGAGGTTTTATGGGGAAACTAGGGAAAGAACCCCAACACCCCACGATGGAATCGTCTGGGTTCAACACTGATTAGGGAGACAGATGGGTAGACCTGATAGGTGAAACCCTGCCACTAACACTAATACCCATCCAACATAGTGATGGTGTCCAATACAACCCAAAAAAATAGAATTTGACACTATGATGGACCATGACTGTCAAGAAAATTACGTCAAATACCAATTCAAATATTCTCACCCTCGATAATTCAAGAGTAATCCCAAAGGATAGAGAGGGGTACGAACAATCACATCTTAATATACCTATAAATTACAAAACACAAAAATATATCTCTCACATCAATATCCTAAACAAGTACGGAAACACTAAGTTACCACCAAAACAAAAATGCCACACCATCCAAATATATGGAATATGGAGTTTTTTCCTCCACGTCAATATCATATCCATATTAAGAGACACTGACTAGATAGCATGGTTTTAATCACATCCACCATAATGTGTCTTGATTAGTGATAGGGTCCTCTTGTTACCATTGTTAGTAATTTTCATATGCATATAGAGAAGAAGGGAAATAACCCATCATCTAGAAAAAAGCTCAAGAATTACCCAACATCAATGAACACATAAAACACATGATCCAAACTCAAAACATCTCTGGGTACTAGGCACACATATATTTCTCTTAGTCCCAGGTTCTCTCTTTTTAGGCCACTGTACCTCCACAACAGATGGGCCAATGGATTGGAAAATCCTTGAAGCATCATCCATTTATGATCCTTGATCCTCACTTGTTGTTCCATGAATGTCACCTCATCATCAATATCCAACTATCCCCAGTCGAGGATCATGGAGACATTGTGTAGATACCAAAAAATCTAAGATACATGGATGAAATTGTGGATCCTCTCTAGTGGTGGTGGGAATGCCAGTTGACATTCCACCTCGCTGATATTCCCCAACATGTCGAAGGGTATGATGAACCTGTGAGAAAGATTACACCCACTTCCAAACCTCCACTGCCCACGCTGAGGGGAGACCAACAAGAACATGTGTTCCCCATCCTCAAACACAAAGTTTCTCCTCCTATGATCGATATATGACTTATTATGGTCATATCCTTCCATCATCCTCTCACACACAGGTTAAACCTTCTTTGTTATGATATACCCCATTATTGGGCCATGATCACCAGTCTAACCTGCCTCTATCTAGAAAACATGTGAATGACACATTCTTCCATAAAAGGCTTCAAATGGAACCATGATAATGGTATAGTGATAGATATTATTGTAGGTAAACTCTAACGGAGGCACGTGACGTACCCATGATCCTATGAACTCTCGAACACATGCTCACATCATATCCTCTAACTTATGGATGGTCCTCTATCTTTGTCCATATATCTGAGGATGGAAAGCAATGATAAGGCATAGATTGGTGCCAAAAGAATGCTTTAACCCCTTCTACAGTTTTGAATTAATATGTGTTTCTTGATCCGGAATGATGGTTCTTGGAACTCTCTATAGCCTCACAACATCTCTGAATAACATAGGTGTTAAGGCATCCACTGTTCTTGATTCCCTAATCATTATGAACTGAGATGATTTCTTCAAACGCTCAACCACTAACCATATAGAGTCCCATACTCCATTAGCTATGGGTTTTTTCATGATGAAATCCAACTAGACGCCATACCAATTCCACTCGAGAATGTCTAATGGATACAACTAAACGTCAGGAACATGGTGATTGTCCTTCAACTGATGACACATAAGGCATTTGGACACAAACTCATCAACCCTATGCTTCACTCCAGACCACCAAAATTGACCCATCAAGCCCATGTATATCTTGGAAACTCTTATTTGTACGTCCAGGGGTGAGTTATGGAACTCAAATAGAAATATATCATGCATTTACTCTATGTAAAACAACTTCCCATGAAAAACCATCTGGTGTTGACCATCCTCCATCCATCCTTCAGGAGAATTACCCTCAATAACATGATAATGCATCACATGAACCTCTATGTCTCTTCACTGAGACACCTCCACCTACCGTTCCAAGGAAGACATCACTATAATATGAAATAGACAACTTATGTCATCCAATAATCTCATTCCCTGATTCAAAGAATCTAACACCTACCTTATTTCCCAAGCACATGTTGAATTTCGAACCACATTCTTATGTAACCTCCTACTCAATGCCTTTATCACCATGTTCTCATTCCCTAAGGTGCAGAATTTCTCTCCATCGTCATCCTAAAGAAACAGCTTCCACCTCTATTGTCAAAATTTCAGGTCTCGTTTGAAGAAGACATACCTCTATAAATTGTGATCATTGAAGACCCCAAAGCATTCCGTGACATAGTAATGTCGTCGCAACAACAGTGTGATCACCACTACTACATGTTTCAGGTCTTTAGTGTCATAATTATGTTCAATAATACATAACTACCTAGAACCATAAGAGATCACTCCCTACTTCGGCATGAGACCACATAGTAAGACTTGATCCAAAGAATCACAAAACCACTCAATCATTAACCTATAATTTAGAATACTCAGTATAGGGGAACTAACTGGCTTCCACATTAAATAACTGAAAGCTTCCTGGAAGTTTTCACTCTATCAGAAATCATTATCTTTCCTAGTTATGGTCATCACTGGCGATGCAACTCATACGAAGTCAGGAACAAACCTCATGTATTATGCTACCAGTCCCATGAAACTATGAACCATTGCCATGTTTCTGGGTGAAACATAAGAAAAAACTACTTCAACCTTCATCTGGTCAACTTCTATTCCATGATGGGATACCAAGTTTTCATGGAAGTGCACCTATCATGTCCAAAATAGGTAGTTAGACAACGTCCCATAGATAAGGTTGTGTCATAGGACCTCTAGAACATTCTTTAGATGCTCAGAGTGATCCTAATATTATTTTGAGTATATCAGGATTTTATTAATGACAAAAACTACAAAAATGTCCAGAAAATCATGAAAAATAGTGTTCATGGTCCCCATGAGCACAACTAGTACATTTGTAATGCAGATCGACACTACCATTGATGAATGTGCACATATCTGCGTCTGAAAAAATTATTCTAAATGTAACTATCTTTCACCCTCAACAGGTGATATCCAGATCTCAAGTCAATATTAGAGAACCAACATGATCCGTTCGACAGGTCAACAATGTCGTCGATCCTCAGGTGGTTGTACAATTTCATGAAAGTTACCAGATTCAGCATTCGGTAGTGTATGCACATCCTAAGACCACCATCTTCTTTTATTGCAAACATGACTGGATCACCCCATGTTGAGTAACTCATTCAGATAAAACCATTCTTTATCTTCTCATCATATTGAATCTACAACTACGAAAACATAGACTGTGCCAACGATAGTGAGCCATTTAAATCAGATGGTCACTGAGATCTAAGTCTATCATGAACACAACATAATGTCACGGGGGTAGAGTCACCACCTATTCATGGAAGATATCCATGTACTCACTATAAATAAATGTAACATCCACCACCTCTACATATGCTGACTCCACTAACAGCTCAACTAACTAAGATATATGGTTATCCACACATCTACTACCCTCCAAGAAACCATGCTCGCCGACAGAAGCTTCATGTTGGATGCATATATTGGAGAACACAACCCTTATCTGGAGGCATTCGATGGAAGTGTTCACTAAAAACGCCCATTTTATTCCCAGTATTATATAATATGGATGCATTCACCATAAAAAGAGATCCCCACTAGTCTAATCAAGGCCAAACATCAGTCTACATCCTTGACAAACATCAAATAGGTTGTTCTGACCTCCAAATGGCATTCTCAACACAAGGGTCATGGAAATTCTCTCAACATAAAGATAAAATTAATGGGATATACTAGGTGTAACAAAGGATTTCATGTATCCGGAATCAAACAAGTCACATGAAAATGATATAAAAAAGTGAGTGTTCCTCGAACGGCCTCCGGCCCCGATGAAATACTTCTTCTATGGCGTGGAACTGTGCATGACTAGATCTTCTGCGTCTCGGCTATAAAAAGACTCCCCAAAAACGCCCTGGTCATGTTCCCTAAAGATATGCCTGAGGCCGGCCTCAACTTACAATGTATGATCTCGGAGGAGTGGTAGCTCACTGTCTCTGTTTCTATAGTTCAAATGGTATGACTGGAAACTACTGTTACTGAGGTGGGTGATGAACCTGCCCACCCCCACTATGTTGCACTCGTTCTGTGAACTGAATAAAAATATTTCCACGGCTACCACATTTAATTAATATCCTTCATGAGATCTTAGAGGATGAGCGGGGACTGGGAGATCGAAACTGGAACTATTGAAGCCTGATCCCCAAAATACAAAACATATAAGTCCTTTGTACTAGAGGCATACTATTGAAAACATTCCCCTTCAATGAATTCCACTAGATTCCCTCTCATAGAAATCCTCCAAGTGCTTTCATCCTCTATACAAAATCATTTTTCTTATGGACCACCAATTACATCACTAGAGTGATTGGCGTAACATCATACTGAAGGCAGGGTATCAGTGCCTCCTCTATGAACCTTTCCCTTGACTCCTCATCTGAGATGATGTCTTGAGTGAAATTAACGACATCCTTGAACTTTAACCCCACTTAACTTACCATCATACTCCCTTTCAAAATGGAGAGTAGCTCCTACATCTTTTCATCAATCATCATAGAATAAAAGAATTTTTCTTGGAAATCTTTTTCGATGTCAGCCCATAAATCCTAAATTTTTTTTTCTTTCCTAGATAGATAATCCACCATTGGTGCACCCCACCCCACATTCGGATCATACCTAGAGGAACCCAGTTCTCACCTAGAGCACGAATCAAGATGAAAGGTATCACTAGCTCCTGGAGCCATCTCTCTACATAAATATATGACACAATACCCTCATACTTCCCAAGGGTCTTCTGCTAAAAGGCATGAAGAATCTTTTTTACTTTGGTCATCTTTCCCCTCTCGATCACATCTCCACGGATAAGACTAATGAACCTAATGGGCCTCGACTCCCAACACTACTTGTGGACGTTGTCATGGTGCCGTAGATGCAATGTAAACAATGAATTCCTGAGCCTGAGTAGTGTAATTTTTTTAAATTCTCATAATATTTTTATTTATATTATATTCCCAAAACACCCAAGACATAAAATAAAACAAGTCATTACGATGAATTTACCTTTCCAAGGGTCTCTAACCTCCAATCATTGTGTCATCACTTTTCCATTAAGTAGGTCTAGAGTCATTGCATCAGATAAAGAGGGGCATGTAAATCCCATTTTCTAGTCGGTTTCCCCTAGCCTATGTCATGAACCAATATTTCCTACAATGGTTCCATAACATACCATGAATCCCACACCTTTCCTATCATTAAACTTCCTCATATCTCTTAACCATCACCTTTGATATCATTTTATCCCAAACCGCCTTCCACGAGATGAAGGAAGGGACAAAAATCTTCCAAAGTCTTCATTCTTAAAGTTGAAGGGGATATAATGACCCCTGAGTCCCACCTACATTAGGCCACATAGTGGAGACTAGCAGCAAGGGTATAAAATCAAAAGTAATATAGAAGGCATTACCCTTTTCTTAGAAGAAGATCATGAGAAAGGATGGTAAATCCCAAAAAAACTTCAAAACTGAGAGTAAATGAAAATCCAAAAATTCATTCCCTTATGAATGTTTAAAAAAACTGATTCAAAGTACAAGAAAACTCCAAAGAAAATTACCAAATGGAATAAAAGATGCAGCGAAAACTACCAAAGCCTGAGCTAGTATGGCTTGGTTGGTTCCTCAATGTCCTCCCGTAAACCTAAATTTAGTTGTATATATATAGAGTGAGTATACATGTTTACTCATTAGGGAAACCGAAAGCTATATTTCACAAATGAGAGGGCATTATTATTCCCCTTCAGAAGGTAGAGGTAAAAAACCACATAGAAAAGAAACTATCCACCCAGCCTCACTAAGTAACACTCCCCAAATAACGCATGTGAGGTAATGTAATAGTAATAGGATGTCAATATTGGGGTACCCTGCACCACTTTCCCACTTATTAGTTAGGACATCATTTGCATCAGACCTCCCCCATAAGTCTCATTGGAGTCCCTATGACTCCCAAACAATGAACTTATAGGACACCACAACCATTCATCCTTCCCACAGACACCTTGGACACCACAACAACACATAACCACAACTGCAATCACCAGGTCCACAACCACAACATTTATACCACCAGAAACATGGTCTAGAACAACCACTACCATTACCAAAGACTCCTTGGCCTCATTTCAAAGACACTTTCAAAACATCCTTCCCTTACACAATTGGTCCAACCCCA
The DNA here is from genome assembly GCA_963277665.1 of Viscum album. Taxonomy (NCBI): domain Eukaryota; kingdom Viridiplantae; phylum Streptophyta; class Magnoliopsida; order Santalales; family Viscaceae; genus Viscum; species Viscum album. The sequence goes on from OY728164.1 coordinate 2,031,577,677, forward strand.
ACAACGCACCGTTCATGAAGGGTCTTGAGCCATAATGAACCTTAGGCCGTCATAGCATGCCCAAAAAGTATTGGACTACTAGGGAGATTGAGAAGAATAGAGACAATAACCATCCACTCAAAAGAATGTTGGAAAAAACAGCATCCCCCACGAAATGGGGGTCTTCAGCATGATTTTCTCAACATAGCGGGGTATTAGAATCAAACGAAGTAAATTTTATAATTATAGTTTAACAAGAACTCATCCAAACCCAAGTGGCCCAAAATTGACAACCAGCCCATACAGAACTACTCTTGCTGCTATCCCTTCTTGAAAAAATACACAACAACAACAACTATGAAACAACCCATTACTATAAATCAATTTCCACATCGCATTGGTTCTTTTTATCAAGTACATGTTATTATATATGAAACATGCTTCCACTACTGAGAATATACCAAGAATTATATGCCCCAAAACAACAACTGAATGAAAAACAGCCGAGTATACATTTGATCATTTACACCTAGCTCTTTTGTTAAGTAACAACATCAAAATGGATATGTTATATCCCTCGAATTAATGGAACCCAACCAATCCTCTATATAAAAGTTCAACATGGAATCAGATTCAAAAACCAAAACCCCCTCAATCATAGGATTCATTCCCCTTTATGTCCCCACACAAGGCATCAAAGAGATCCCCCATTCATATCACTATAATTGAGAAGAGATTTATTCATATTTATCTGATATCATTCAACAGGTTCCTTCTTTTTTGTTTTGTTAACATTGGTGATCAACCATGGATTTTTATTCATCATACATTCATTAAATTAACCAAGTTTACATGATTAAGTAGTTTTGATGTTAAATTCATTCTAACTAATGATTATCCTAAAAAACATACCTCATTAGTGCGCATGAATGGACCACCAAAACCAACGATTTTAAGTTGACATTAGCCCAATCATTTAACAACATAAAAAAAGGTATACAAAAAAATCATATTTCCAATCAATAAATTCTTTATTAGATTTCTTATTATCTTTTTTAACGAAGGTTTCACATACATCTCTATGGTTCATCATCTTACCCACCCCTTCATGATGCACAATAAATTGGGACGAAGGAAAACCCCAATATGGATGATCAAGGATAGAATTATTCTTTTTCAACAAGAAATGGGAAATATGTGACTATAAAATTTTAGAAGAAAAAAACAAAAGTGATCTTATGCATGAATGACTCATATTAAGAATAGGGACTCCAAGAATAATAATGAAAAATAATGAGATGAAGGAAGAAGAAGATATTGGTGTGATAAATGATGGATTGTAGAGTTACAAGATGTGAAATATCGAAGTTATAGAAAAATATACCATAGCTTGACCATGAGACTAGGCCATTTCAGAAGTTCTAATTAATATAAATTTCATTTATTACCTCATAGGTATTGAGATAATCTAGCATAGAGCTGTGATTTGAATAATCTACATTAAATAGAGAAAACACGTATCATGGGGAATGGTTGAGATTTAGAAAATTGAGGAAATGGTTGTGAAAGTGATGAAAATTTGACACATTTTTGTATGTCAAGGCTCTCCTTGGTTTTAAACCTCAGTTAGGGGAATAAAAATATCTTTAAACCACATTAAAAGTGTAAAAATACATAAAAGTTGAGTTACCAGAAAAATGTGGAACAATCCCCAACACCCCTTGGTGGCACTGTTTGGGTGTTGCACCGATTGGTGTGACACTAATCGTTGAGACTAAGAAGTGACACCGATGGGTGAGACACTTTCAGTGAGACCGATCAATGAGACACTGACATGTGACATTGTTCCACCAACAACAACCCCCTCCAATTCAGTGAAGGGGTCCAGGACACCGCAAACACCGTAATATGACATAGTAATGTACCAGGAAAGTCCAGTTGATTACAAAACATGAAAAACATGTAAAATAATATTATATAAAATTAGTGTGTGAATTATTCACATATGGTATCCCCTAAAGGATCATCAATGTTATAGCCTACCAAATTTCCATAAGAAGGAATTCCATTTGTCATCCCATACAACAAGGTTCTCAATGAGAATCTATTAATTATATGATGATCATACATTGTAAAAATTGAATCCAACATGAATTTTAGATCAATGTTTCCTGGATCCAAATGGACATAAATATAATTACTCTATTATTTATACATATATGTTGATACAATATATTGTATTTGTAGATTATACATGCCATAGTGGAAAGTTATAATTTACCAATTTAACTGGCCATATACAATGTGTACCACTCCACGCAACGAAAGGATATTTTCCATCTGGGGATAACATATGATGTAAATATATATTGTATTGTTTCCATGTTCTCGATACTCATAATAATCAATTTTATTCTGCTGAGTAGAGTATGTTGGCTGACATAGTTTCCCATCTTTAATTTTTTTATCCATGTGTCATCTTAATTGAATAGGGGTTTACATACATCCGTATAGTTTTCTAAATTGAGATATTATACGAAATAACTGTAAAACATTTTAAGGACATGATTCATATTTCTTGTACAATCTACAATACACATAGGTAATGTTTTGACTGAATCCTGGCCCTTTATAAAGAATACTAAATCATTTTGGAAGACATATTTTTTCAGAGTTCATTTCCATCGAATATAGCATTCATTTAAAATAAAATGGTATCAAATGAAAATCAATTCATTTTAGTAACATATAATTAATGATATCATGTTGTCCTCTAATTAAGGAGTCACTCTAACTACGAATCAAGTAATATATTAATGATTTTATAATTTCAATATGTGTGTATATTTATTTTCTCCATATACTTCATCTAATATTAATTACTCTGCTACATTCTGTGTAAAATTAAATTGTTCTCAAACATTCCCATAAAAATTATTATTTAATAAAAATAATGTAAATACATATAAAAGACATGGCTAGGGTCATATGAAGATCCATTGAAAGCATGATAAAGTATTTATCCTAGTCCTCATACTATTTTTTAAATGAATACACCAATCAATTATTGATTCTCACCCATGTTATTTGGTTTGGAAAACAATAATTTCTTACAAATAAGTATATAAACAAATAAAATGGTATTCATAAACAATGTAGAAACATATATATACTTATAATATGGGGAACCCTATATCTTAATGGTATTGATGAGATTACTTTGATGTTTTTATTTGACACAAGGGTGACAGAAAAAGAAAAAACATGTGGTAAATATGTAGTTGTTAGTAAAAGTACATGATTTGATGTTTTTTTGTGATAAGAATGTCATAATTATAGAATTAATTATGTAACATATCATGGTGTGAGTATAAGAAGTTGGAGGATTTGATTATTATTCATTTTGTAACATTCTATGAGGTGGTTTCGGTTGTGTTCCAGTGACACTGTTCTTATAACCCCATGTTGATGATATTTAATCAGATGATGAAACTAATAATTTAAACACTAGTTAATGACATATTTACATGGTATCAAAAAAAAGACATATCCCAGAAAATTTATTATTGTATAATACAAACATCCATGTAAACCAAGAATAAAAATTCAACTTCAGTGGAATTTATTGAGTGAATCATCTCTTGAAATATGTCAAAGTGGAAACTGTGAGGGGTGGTTAAACAAGATGGATCAAATATGAATGATTTTAATGGGGTTATATGGGTATGTAACTACTATGGGTAAAAATTTACAATAATGGGGTGCCAATAATGAAAAATAATGTGATATAACCATTTTAATAATGATCCAAATTTTTTTATTTTATATTATAACATTTTGAATAATTATTCCAAGAAGTAATGTTTTTGACTGGAAATGACGTTAGAGGTTCGTGTTGCATAATTACTAGGGCTGATGTTCAGGTAAATGAAATTATTAAATGTATTGTGGGTTATTATTCCAATAAAAATTAGAAAATTAGAATAATAGTTTTATTTAAATCCAATACAGCTAGAAGGATACCTAGAATATGGATTCATATCCCTTTTGTTTGATGTTGTCTATAACCCCTCACCCCAAAATTACAACATAATGTTGAAGGAGTGGGAAGGTTTGGGTGATAAACACATGTTAGTGGCCAAATGTCACATATGTCTAAATTAGGGATATGTCATATGATTTGACATGCAATATCATGAATTAAAATTGTGAAATTTAAATCATATACAACAATTATCTTCAATAAAGTGTCAGTATTCAAAATGTGAAATTTAAGGATAATATAGAGGAAAAGTAGAATTGATTGGATGGGTAGAAGTTTGATATTGGCTTTTAAATAAGATATATCCCCACTTGATGAGGAATTTAATGAGACTATAAGATGTAATGTGTGATTGTGGTTCCATATCAGGTATGTTTGAGGTGGATAATGTTCATAAATGAAAATATCACAGGGTTAAAAAACTAATAATGAACAACATGTGTTATTGAAGAAATATATATATTTCTAAATAATGTATATACCTTAATATAAGTCAATTTCCATGATCTTATAAAATATATAACATTAAAATGACCACAAATAAATTTCTAGTAAATTAGTAAACAATAATAATACAAAAAGATTCATAGGCATGGTGTATTTCTTAAAAATAATTTAGATTAGAAAATAATATCATATAAACTTTTTAGAGGTTTCTAAAAACAATATTCTTCAAATTTGAAGATGTAATCTGTATAAAATACAAAAATTACAATCTAAAACAATTTTTTATAATATATTCTTACAAAACTGACAATATTTTTCAAGAAAATAAAATAAAAAAACCATTTTACATATAACACGATTCAGTTTAACATCAAAAGATACATTCAATGAAAATTTCAGAAAATCAAGCTATTATAAAAAATATATGACTATTAGAATTAATTTTAAATTGACTATTTCTGTGTTTAAAAAAAAATCACACATACTTATCATGATACATTAATAGATAAATTGATAATTTTGAAAAAAAATAATAGATAACAAGAGAACAATATCTGAATCAAAAATTTATTTAAACATTTAGAAATTATGCTAAAGACATCAAATAATGGTGTTATTTGGAAATTTCTACATTGATATAATCTGAACATGTACATAAATGGATTCAAACACAACATATACTCATTTTAGAAAAACAAAAAATAAACATGAGGTTGTGGGAGAGGGTGATGCAATGGTGTCACGAAGTGAGAGAGATTGTGTGGAGAATCATGAATGTATATAGAGGTGAAATCACTCTCTCACACCATTAAAATACATTGGGAATATTTAAAAACACTCAATGATGAACATCAATGATAAAAAAAATGAATTATCTTGAATGATTCAGACATATTGGGGTTCGAATGTGACAATCATGTAAGGACATTCAGGGAGAGAGACATTGATGTTTTAGTTCTGTAAGAGCCTAAAGAACGTGAGTGATCATATCCTTAATTATCATTCTATTTAAAATATCATATAGGATTTATCATTGATATATTAAAAGTAATGATAATGAAATCTATCTATTAATTCTAAAAATGATAATTCTAATAAAGGAAACCATTTATCAGTGTATCCACTTAGTGTTGATAAATATCTGTTTTGTTAGTGATACATCTTACCACTGATAATGAATTTTATTTTGCAGTACTTTAATATTATCATAAAAAACATATATTTATGAGGGTTCATTGGGAAATTCTGAAAAAAATATAAAATAAATTAAAGAAATAAAATAATAATACATATTTATAATTGATAAAAATTTAAAAATTATTTATAATTATTAATGAATAGATAATCATAAATTCAATATTGATAGAATTTATTGAAATTTGATACATAAAAATGAATAGAAATAATATAATTTAAAAAATTTATTGAGTTCTATTAATTTTCTAAATAATGAGAATAATTTAAAAATGAATATATATTAAAATAAAATAATTTAATTTTAGATACGTACATTATAATCATATTAAACACATTAAAATTATCTGAATTAATATTAAAAATATATATATTAATGAGGAAAAAATATAAAAAATATCAAAATAATAAATATTAAAGAAAAATATATTTAAATGAAATTAAAAAAAATTCGTAACATTTTTAGTGAATAAATAATAGTACATTATTTTTTAATAGTGAATATCTAAAAATAATAAAAGTTTATAATTGAATGATTATTAAATTTCAAAAATATTGAAAAAATTAAAAAGTGGTTATAGTTATAAAGGTAATTTGAAAAAAGATAAAAGGAATATAAGATAAAATGGATATTAATAAAATTTAATTATATAATTAGAAACTATATTAAACAAATTTAATGGCAAAAAATAAACATTAATAAATAAATAATAAAATTGGATAAAATTACAAAACTATAAAAAGATAAAAATTGAATGTGATAAAATTAAAACAATTAGAATAATATTAAGATTATTAGTGAATAAATAATATTAAAAAAATATTTTTAAAAAATATTTTAATGTACTAAATATTATATTTTGAATAAAAATATAAAAAATAATGGAAAATTATAGATTCGAAACATAATCTAAAAATTATATATTATGTTAATAAATATAATTAAAACTAAATATTAATATTTTTATAAATCATGACAATATTACGTGTGTGTATTTATTTTATATAAAAATGAATAAATTAAAAATATTTATTTATGAAAAAAATGGAATTCACATTTGATATATGCTAAATTGAAAATAATAATTACATTTAATTAAATATTCAATACTCAATAGTATTAGTCAATTTTTTTAATTAATATTAAATTTTTTATTATATACCATTTTCACTAAATATGTAACTTATTTAATGTAAATATTCATATTTTGTATTATATGATTCATATTTAAAAAAATAATATATATATTGATATATATGAATAATTGAATATATTTATACATTGAAAATATGAAATATATTAATGAATAATTATGTATATATAAAATAAAAAATGTATATATATTTAAATGAAAATTTGTATATGTTTTCATGAAAATGAATATACATTAATTATATAAAATAAAACTATATTTTAAAAATTAAATTTGATTCAATGAATATAAATTAATATTATAAATAAATAAAATTTTGAAATAATAAACAATTACATAATAAGTATTAATAAATTGATAAAATGTTTAAAATTAATTAAATAATTATTCAAAAAATAAATAAATTATATATATATATATATATATTAATAACAAATACTATTACATATTAATACATAAAATGAATACATTGTAATAATTAGAAATATATTAAATTAAATATTAAATATTAATGAAAAAAATATAAAACGATCATATTTACCACATATATTATATATTCTTGTTTGTAACTATATAATTTAATTGACTTCATATATGTATATGTGTTAAAATATTGCAGTACATATTAAGTGTAACATATTTATCAATTATTTCAATTAATTATTTAATATTTATTATTAGATATACATGAAATTTTTTTAAAAATAAATGACATTGAAAAAAATGACTAAATTATTAAATACAATTAAATTAATACAAAATTTTATAAATTATATTAATATGAAACTTTCAAAAAATATATATGATTTATATATTTAAATGAATTATTATACATATTTATATTAAATAAATAATTTTTTCAATATATATATATATATATATATATATTGATTTATATTATCAGAAATATTTTCTAGCCCTAAAAATATATAAAACATTTTGTTATAGTTTTTTAGTTGGGTTATATGAGAATGGGGAGTGATATATATATCCTGGTATGTGTTCAGAAATACTCACCCAAGAAAAATAGTGTTTGTGTGACTACTAGTGGCACGAGTTGGTTTTCCACTAGTTGTATTTGTAATGAATCACTCCAAAAATAAAGTAATTAGTGACATATTATTCATATACTAGTAGTGGTTTAAAGAACCACAAAATATAATTTTGGCAGTTATTAAAACAATAACATATTCCATGTCCACTAGTTATTTAGTGGTAGTTTCATTAATTTTATTGATCTTTTTTAGGTGTCATTTTTGGAGCATTTAAAAGTCATTTATTTTTTATTTTGCTATAGTTATTTTTCCATAATTATATAGGGGAAATATAAGTAAAATTAAAATAACAACCATTGAACATATAATCATTGGTTATTTTAGATTTGTTTAATTGTAATCTCTACTAAAACATATTTAACATAATGTATTAAGAGATGGTTACTAAAAAACAACTGTCAAACATATTTAAAAAAATATATAAATATAAAAAACCAAACATGAAATAAACTTAAATATGAATATATGATAAATCCCTTATAAATCATCAATCATATTAATAAATATCCACATTCATCAAAAACTCACTCTTCATCAACCTATATATATGTCAACCAATACCACAGTCGTAACACCCCAGGTAAATAAAGAATATGAAATTTTCACATTTATCCATATTTGTGAATAAAATATTAATATGATTTTAAAGGGGATGCTATGCTCGATGGCGTACCCAACACGCAACAACGAGTTTCTTGGGAATCTTACATTGCACTCTAATAATAAAATAACATTATTTTAAATGGTAGTTAACATGTAGCTGTTGTATTGGCGGGAATGGAGAGAAATAACTAAAATATGATTATATATGTTTTTAAATGTTTTTACATTTATCCAATAAAAGATAAAGGAATAAAATATGGAAAGAATTCAATTATAGGAGTATATGCCCTAGTTTTCACTAATGGTTCACTTATCGCCTTTTGATGGAGAACCGTCATTAAATATGGTTTTGTTCACTCTTATACATCCTTTTGGACCAAATAAAACTCTTCTTAAGAATTGGGACATCAAAATTTACTTTGTGTAAATTTTTGGTATCTTTCTGATAAAGTTCATTTTTTAATGAATAGATTAAAATGTTGTATTTTAATTCAAAACCTCTTTTTAATCTAATTTATTTATATGATTAGATTATCTTTTGAATTGGTTTATAGTTAAATTATAATATATTTTTACCATTTAATCTAATTGTGGTCGTTGGAATTAATTTCACTTTGAAATCAGACTAAAACTAGTGTCAATCTTTTGATACTTATTGTTTCATAAAAACACACTATTTGCTCTGACAGTGGGAATTAATTATTAAATTAATTAATGTGACTTATATGGTTTGAATTTTGTAAAATAGACTTCATTTTTGAATTCGGAATAACAAATATAGCTTAGGGTGAATTTTTGGGATTTTTCTGAAAAACTTCAATTTTTGATGAATAGTGAAACCACTAAGTGGTACTTATAAAAACTGATTTTTCCGTTTAAATGAAAATTTTCCATCTTTTTGTTTTGAATTTCAAAAATCTGACATACATGGTCGTCATTAAGAAGTAAAATGTGCATCAATGGGATAAAAATAATTTTTTTGTGAATAGTAACTTATTAAGTTTTTAATCGCGATTAGAGGTAATTAGTGTAGTTTAAGGTAAAAATAATGTTTTAATAATATGAAATGAACTTTAAATATGTCCTAACCACATTGGATGTGTCATGGACGACCAAGAGAACCCATGGGTCAACTTGGGGACCCCATAAATCCACTTTGGTTGGAAAATGACATTAATATCTTTTTATTTAAAGTTAAAGTAAAAATGAGACAAACGTGAAATGTTTTACAAACACAATTTTTAATGGGTTTATACAAATCAGTTTTTGACTATAAATATTCATTGGAAAGCTAATAATATTTCATACATCAAAGTATTTTTTTTATAATTTTTAGACTTTAAATAAATTAAATTATTTATGACATCATGATGATGCAGCGATGACCTCATTATTTAACGATTTAAATAAAATGGAATGATAATGTAATATCTAAGCCCTACACATGTCCAAAACCCATTTTATGAGTGTATTTCGAACCCTTATCAGCTTATCCTAGAAACACATCAATGTGGGACCTCTTAAATCCTAATACCATTTTAAAATAAAGTGACTTTTATTTACCTTCCAAGAGTGCCCCTCCTCTCCTCTTATAAAAGCCCCCACCTCTACCTCCTTACCCACAATCCCAAAGCCTTTGTCTCAGCCAACCTCTGCCCATTTTGTCTTTCCAATTTCCTCTCTTACTTCTTGAAGCCTCACTTTGGGCAGAAGTCTTCCCAAGGATGCCTTTGAGCTCAAACCAAAGGGAGTTACCCGATTTTAAGGTAATGTCTTCACTTGAGTCCTTTTGTTTTATTTTTTTTCTCCAACCCCCTAAACACGTTTTATTCATTTATTTTGTAACAACTCTAGTATCATCAATATAATAGGATGTTGTTATAAGAAGGATTCGAGATACACTTTCACACACCTACATATAATGGTTAAAGAACATACTGTTTCCATGGATGGCGAATTTCGGCCTCCCGAAATGATGATTGTTCAAAATTATTTTAACACCTTAAAAGGTGGCCATTAAGATGACACTATATTCATATATGATATATAATATTTTTATGTTTTTTTAAGCTTTTGTATTTTTCATTTTGGGAATACCTTTATGGTTTCCATTATGGGTAAACGTGATATCTTCATTTAAGGAAGTGCAGACTACCGCCCCCTCAAAGTGATGTGATTCGTTAATGCCATATGTGGGACATATAAAGGATGTATTTAAAGTTATAATATATGATGTTATACTGGAATTATAATATATCTCTATATCATTATTATTCCATTCCATAAAAATATGAAATTGAAATGAAAGTAGCGTTCATGCGTACATACGGCTTACCGTCTCCATGATCGGTGCATTTCATTTCTTATCCCCAAATGTAATGTACTATTATAAGTACATGTATATAATGGATATATATGACGAATGATACATCTAAATGATGAATATAATTCTGGAATTAAAATATACATACCTCTCATTTAGTTTTAATTCCATTAATATGACATAGAAATGAAAGTAGCGTTCATGTGTACGTACGGCTTACCGTCTCCATGAACAGTGCATTTAATTTCTTACCTCTAAATTATTATGTAATATTATAAATACATGTATATTCTGGATATATATGATATATATGATATCCAAATCATGAATATAATTCAGGATATAATGAACATTCGACCACACGAACAACATGTAATTGTAAGAAGTCCACTTTCGACTTAAGAACCAAATATCGACAAAACAAACATTATTAACATAAATGATTACATAATGTTTATAACATACAAATAAGTGATATAAAAGGAATAATTAACTAGAAAAATGTTCTTAATAATGTGGAAATTAACTCAAGTTTATTATTCAGGACGTTAAAGAACGATCGAGTCAAGTCGGACCTTAGGTAAGAGATCCTACTCCTCTCTTTATTTTTAATTACACTCTTTTATGTCATTCCTTCTAAGCTCATCCTTCCTGTTGTTGGGATGTTCTTTTATATTACTCCTACTGTAATTTTTATGTTCATATTATGAGAGACCATATTATCTCTCATCAATCCATTTTGGAAGCTTTGAGTGGCGCCATTAGGCTACCGAATTTTCGTAAGAGATCTGACCTCTCTCTTTCTCTTTAAGTACTCTCCTTTATGTCACTTCTTTTAAGCTCCTATTTGTTATGATTGGGGATGTTCATTTATATTTCTCTTTCTGTACATTTTATTTTAATGTGATGAGATACCCTATTTTATCTAATCAATCCATTTTTGGAAGTTTTAAGTGGCATCGTTAGGCTGCCAAGTTTTCGTAAGGGATTTTTCATCTCACTTTTATTCCCGTGAGATTTATGCTACATTTGACACAATTTCCTTTGAGTGGTGTATGTACTGACCATTATTTTACTCATTGTGTAATATTCTTTCATTTATGAGTATTTACATCAATGTTGTATTGTCCTTCTTTCACGGGGTGTATGTTTCGAAAGATACCCATGTCGTTAAGGGAACCTTTGACCCTCCTATTTTTAAAAGACTTATTTTGTTATGTCTTTTAATTCAAATAATATTATTTTAGGATATGTTATTATATATCCTTATTGATGTAAATTTTATGTCCAAGTGATGAGATTCCCTTTTTATCACTCATCAACTCTTTTTCTGAATTTTGAAGTGACGCTGTTAGGCTGTCTAATTATTGCAAGGTAACTTCTTAACCCAATTTAGATTCTTTGGGATAAACTTGTACACATTGAATATGTCGTTCTATGATTATGTGTGAATTTCCTCTGATTGTTTTACACTTAATACCCACTTATATATCGTGTATTTGTTTTTCACACATAGTTATGTAACTGATTTATCCTTAATCCAAGGATACCGTCTTTGTACGGGACTTCGTCTCAATCTCCTTTCATTGAGGCATATTTTATTTTATACACAACTTTATTTTATACGGTGTAGAAACCCCTTTGACTTTTACGTTTATCCAAAAGGAATCTTCTTTTATAATAATCGTTTTACTAAACGACAAAAGGGAATGTTTTTGTCATACGTATGCGACGACAACGACTTCTCCGCCGCCATGACCATTATTTGAGTTTCAGCTTCCTCTACAAGCCATACCTTCTTTTTAAATGAAAAATAAACTCTATGTTTTACTTTTCTTTTATTTTGGTATTAAAAATGGTTTTCATAATGTATTTATATCAATGTGTTTTATTGATATCTTGTTATTGAAATGTGGAAATGTTATGTTTCCTTTATGCATGTTTTATGTGATAAGATTATGTTATGGTTCTTGGGCATTGTTATGAAGACGGGTGGTTCCGTGATAAACTAAGGGCAGGTGAGCTCGATATAGCTCTCCAATGCATTAGTTAACGTGAAGGAGTGAAACGTTAAGGTTTATCCGAAGATATTTAGGGCATATACTATGATGGTTATTCCAAACGTAACCAAGAGGGTTACTCCCTACGCAAGAATGTTATGAATGCCTCAAGTTACCTTTATGTCTTATGATTTCTATGATTTATTCATGGTTTGATGAGGTATGTTAAAGTGCCTATGTTTTATGGGTAAAGTATGATTTCATTCTTATGTATATATGAACTCATGTTTCCTTTCCATATTTTTATAACCCTTACTAAGCTTTTTATGCTCATCCAAAGTTTTTGAAATGTTTTTCACAGGTCAAGGGAAAGGAACATGATGTGATTATAGTATCAAGGATGTGTCAAGAAAGAATCCATGTTTTATTTTAAATATTTTTCTGTTGATGGGAAGAATGAATATTTTCTTTTATGTAACCACTTTGTTTAAATGTGGAATGTAATGCAAGTATAATGATCTAATTCTCTAAAACTATAAACCTAAAAATATCCTCAATGTGTAATCATGTAATAACTCAAGATTAAGTAAGTTTTAAGGCTGGGGACTTATGGTTGGTATCAGAGGGAGGTTTAGATAACTTTAGAGGTTAGGTTATTCTTTATGCATAAGTGACATTACCATAATGGTTAGGATTTCAGAAAGAGTCCTAGTTTTAGATAAAGTGAATGAGTAAGTATATATTAGTGTTTACCTTCCTCATTAGTACATGATGGTTTTGTTGATATACTCACACTGACATTTCTGTTTTTACTGAATGGATGTATCTAGCAGGCACCAAAGAGACAACAGGTTTGAAGGAAACTGTGGTGGTTCTCTGATTAAGATACTAGATAAAATGGAGGATTCAATGAGGAAACTCGTGGTTTTTCTAAACCAAATATCAAGGAGTCATGATCAACCACTTGAACCTTGGTATGTTCTGTAATGCATCATGTACGAGATGACCAATCGATGTGGAAGTTCAGGTAATAATTATAAATGTAACTATTAGAGTTTATATGATCCTTACTTTTGAGGTAATTATGGGCTATTATATGATATGCTGGAAAATGAAAGGCATGAGATAAACTTGAGGTTAAAATATGTTATGATCATTTTTGATGATTTTATCTCTTTTTGGGGAATGATTTAAGAATTATATAGTTTTGGAAAAAGGACCACACACAGACCGTGTTACAACCCGTCGCGTCGGACAAAGCTACGGGAATCGAACCCACAACCAAAGTGCGACTGGTATTTATCGCCTACCACTGGACTACGTGATGCCCCTGGTTATTTTGACTGATTATTTTTAGTTATATGATATTATGAATTATGAATAAGTTGATTTTGGGGTTTTTATGAAAATGATTAACCTATAATGGAGGATATGTTATTAGGTTAATTACTTTTCAATACGAGACTTTTGGAGCAACTAATGTTGTTTGGAGAAAAATATTACGATTTATCTTGGAAGAATATGTGACTAAATCCTTCAAATATTTGGGTTTCAATCTTATATTGGTTTACTTTGATGAATTTTATGGACAAATTGTTTATCGGATGGTCCTCGTTGAACTTTGGGTTTTTTTGGACAAATTTTGGAGATTAAGAATATATTTTCTTTTTATAAAGGGTTATCCTTTTCTGGATTATCTGATCATGTACTAACATTTTTGGTTTTGGTTTTGGTTAGAGTCTAAAGACATGGGAAGTATATAGTTCTCTATTGTGGATTAGGTGATTCTCTAGAAGTTTATTATAGTACTCTTAATGCGAACAAGTCTCCCAAAATACTCATCTTTTGGAAAAAAATATGAGTTTGATTAAGGAATATAGTAAAAGTTGAAAGTCGACATGATAAGTGATTATGTTTCCTTATGAATAAATTCCTCAATAAAAAGTAACTTAAAACAAAAATGTTGTCAATTCACTTTTCCTACTGGGGAATCGAATACCGTTTAACCTATCACAAGTTTGTGATTTTCTTATGGTTAACATTCTCCTAGACATGTTTACTATCACTCTCCATCAGAACATGACCCTTTGTTTTCTCCTCCATATCCATTTTTCATACATGGAATCCTAGTATGGGTTAACTCGGGTGACTTTTGTACTTATCTCCCATTCTTTTAAAGTGATTGTTTTACCGACTCTTGTTCCGATGTGGGACTTTCAAGGATGTTTCCAAGCTCAATTTTAAAATTGCGTAGACGCAATTTTCAAAAGGGGGGAAGGATGTAACACCCTAGGTAAAGAAAGAATATGACATTTTCAAATTTATCCATATTTGTGAATAAAATATTAATATGACTTTAAAGGGGACGCTATGCTCGATGGCGTACCCAACACGCAACAACGAGTTTCTTGGGAATCTTACGCTGCACTCTAATAATAAAATAATATTATTTTAAATTGTAGTTAACATGTAGCCGTTGTATTGGCGGGAATGGATAGAAATAACTAAAATATGATTATATATGTTTTTAAATGTTTTTATATTTATCCAATAAAAGATAACGGCATAAAATACGGAAAAAATTAAATTTTAGGCGTATATGCCCTTGTTTTCACTAAAGGTTCACTTATCACCTTTTGATGGAGAACCATCATTAAATATAGATTTTTTCACTATTATACATCCTTTTGGACCAAATAAAACTCTTCTTAAGAATTGGGACCTCAAAATTTACTTTGTGTAAATTTTTGGTATCTTTCTGATAACGTTCATTTTTTAATGAATAGTGTAAAATGTTGTATTTTAATTCAAAACCACTTTTTAATATAATTTATTTATATGATAAGATTATCTTTTGAATTGGTTTTAAGTTAAATTATAATATATTTTTACCAGTAAATCCGATAGTGGTCATTGGAATTAATTTCAATTTGAAATCAGATTTAAACTAGTGTCATTCTTTGGATACTTATTATTTCATAAAAACGGTGAATAGTAACTTATTAAGTTTTTAATCGCGATTAGAGGTAATTAGTGTAGTTTAAGTTAAAAATAATGTTTTAATAATATGAAATGAAATTGGCATATGTCCTAACCTCATTGGATGTGTCATGGCCGACCATGAAAACCCATAGGTCAACATGGGGACCCCATGAAGCCACTTTGGTTGGAAAATGACATTAATATCTTTTTATTTAAAGTTAAAGTAAAAATGTGACAAACATGAAATGTTTTACTAAAAAAAATTTTACATGGGGTTATACAAATCCGATTTTTGACTATAAATATTCATTGGAAAGCTAAAAATATTTCATACATCAAAGTATTTTTTTATAATTTTTAGACATTAAATAAATTAAATTATTTATGACATCATGATGATGCAGCGATGACCTCATTATTTAACGATTTAAATAAAATGAAATGATAATGTAATATCTAAGACCTACACATGTCCAAAACCTATTGGATGAGTGTATTTAGAACCCTTATCACCTTATCCTCGAAACACATTGATGTGGTACCTCTTAAATCCTAATACCATTTTAAAATGAAGTGACTTTTCTTTACCTTCCAAGAGTGCCCCTCCTCTCCTCTTATAAAAGCCCCCAACTCTACCTCATTACCCACACTCCCAAAGCCTTTGGCCCGGCCAAACTCTGCCCATTTTGTCGCTCCAATTCCCTCTCTTACTCCTTTAACCCTCACTTTGGACAGAAGTCTTCCCAATGAAGCCTTTGAGCTGAAACCAAAGGGAGTTACCCGATTTTAAGGCAATGTCTTCACTTGAGTCCTTTTATTTTATTTTGCTTCTCCAACCCCCTAAACTATTTTTATTAATTTCTTTTGTAATAACTACAGTATGATAAATATACTAGGACGTTGTTATAAGAAGGATTCGAGATACACTTTCACACACCTACACCTAATGGTTAAAGAACATACTGTTTCCGTGGATGGCGAATTTCGGCCTCCCGAAACGCTGATTGTTCAACATTCTTTTAACACCTTAAAAGGTGGCCATTAAGATGACACTATATTTATATATGATATATAATATGTTTATGTTTTATTTAAGCTTATGAATTTTTCATTTTGGTCATACCTTTATGGTTTCCATTATGGGTAAACGGGATATCTTCATTTAAGGAAGTGCGTACTAACGCCCCCTCAAAGTGATGTGATTCGTTAATGCCATATGTGGGACGTATAAAGGATGGATTTAAAGTTATAATATGTGATATTATACTGGAATTATTATATACCTATATATCATTATTATTCCATTCCATAAAAATATGAAATAGAAATGAAAGTAGCGTTCATGCGTATGTACGACTTACCGTCTCCATGAACGGTGCATTTCATTTCTTATCCCCAAATGTAATGTAGTATTATAAGTACATGTAGATAATGGATATATATGATTAATGATACATATAAATGATGAATAAAATTCTGGAATTAAAATATACATACCTCTCATTTAGTTTTAATTCCATTAATATGACATATAAATGAAAGTAGCGTTCATTCGTACGTACGGCTTACCGTCTCCATGAAAAGTGCATTTCATTTCATACCTATAAATGATTATGTAATATTATAAATACATTTATATTCTGGATATATATGATATATATGATATCCAAATCATGAATATAATTCTGGATATAATGAAGATTCAACCACACGAACAACATGTAATTGTAAGAAGTCCACTTTCGACTTAAGAACCAAATATCGACAAAACATACATTATTAACTTAAATGATTAAATAATGTTTATAACATGGAAATAAGTGATATAAAAGGAATAATGAACTATAAAAATGTTCTTAATAAAGTGGAAATTAACTCAAGTTTATTATTCAGGACGTTAAAGAACGATCGAGTCAAGTCGGACCCGAGGTAAGGGATCCTACTCCTCTCTTTCTTTTTAAGTACACTCTTTTGTGTCATTCCTTCTAAGATCATCTTTCTTGTTATTTAGATGTTATTTTCTATTACTCTTACTGTAATTTTTATGATCATATGATGAGAGACCCTATTCTCTCTCATCAATCCATTTAGGATGTTTTGAGTGGCGCCGTTAGGCTGGAAAATTTTCGTAAGAGATCTAACCTCTCTCTTTCTCTTTAAGTACTTTTCTTTATGTAACTTTTTTTTAATCTCCTCTTTGTTATGATGGGGGATGTTCTTTTATATTCCTCTTTCTTTAAATTTTATTTTAATGTGATGAGATACCCTATTTTTTCTCATCAATCCATTTTTGGAAGTTTTAAGTGGCGTCGTTAGGCTGCCATGTTTTCGTAAGGGATTTTCCATCTCACTTTTATTCCCGTGATATTTATGCTACATTTCCCACAATTTCCTTTGAGTGGTGTATGTACTGACCACTATTTTACTCATTGGGTAATATTCTTTCATTTATCAGTATTTACATCAATGTTGTATTGTCCTTCTTTCATGGGGCGTATGTTTCGAACGATACCCATGTCGGTAAGGGAACATTTCACCCTCCTCTTTTTAAAAGACTTATTTTGTTATGTCTTTTAATTCACATAATATTATTTTGGGATAATTTATTATATATCCTTATTGATGTAAATTTTATGTACAAGTGATGAGATACCCTTTTTATCACACATCAACTCTTTTTCTGAATTTGGAAGTGACGCCGTTAGGCTGTCTAATTCTTGCAAGGGGACTTCTTAACCCAATTTCGATTCTTTGGGATAAACTTGTAAACCTTGAATATGTCATTCTATGATTATGTGTGAATGTCCTCTGATTTTTTTCCACTTAATACCCACTTATATTTCATGTATTTGTTTGTCACACATAGTTATGTAACTGATTTATCTTTAACCCAAGGATACTATCTTTGTATGGGACTTCGTCTCAATCTCCTTTCATTGTGGCATATTTTGTTTTATACAAAACTTTATTTTATACGATGTATAAACCCCTTTGAATTTTACATTTATCCAAAAGTAATATTTTTTTATACGAAGCATTTTACTAAATGACAAAAGGGAATGTTTTTGTCGTACGTATGCGGCGACAACGACTTCTCCGCCCCCATGACCATTATTTGAGTTTCGGATTCCTCTACAAGCCATAACTTCTTTTTAAAAGAAAAATAAATACCATGTTTTAATTTTCTTTTATTTTGGTATTGAAAATGGTTTTCATAATGTATTTATATCAATGTGTTGTATTGATATCTTGTTATTGAAAAGTGTAAATGTTATGTTTCCTTTATGCATGTTTTATGTTAATAGATTATGTTATGGTTATTGGGCATTGTTATGAAGACAGGTGGTTTCGTGATAAACTAAGGGCGGGTGAGGCTGATATAGCTCTCCAATGCATTGGGTAACGTGAAGGAGTGAAACGTTAAGTTTTCTCCGAAGAGATTTAGGGAATATACTGTGATGGGTATTCCAAACGTAACCAAGGGGGTTACTCCCAATGTAAGAATGTTATGAATTCCTCAAGTTACCTTTATGTCTTATGATTTCTATGATTTATTCATGGTTTAATAAGGTATGTTAAAGTGCCTATGTTTTATGGGTAAAGTATGATTTCATTCTTATGTATATATGAACTCATGTTTCCTTTCCATATTTTTATAACCCTTACTGAGCTTTTTATGCTCATCCCAAGTTTTTGAAATGTTTTTCACAGGTCAAGGGGAAGGAACATGATGTGATGATAGTGTCAAGGATGTGTCAAGAAAGAATCCATGTTTTATTTTAAATATGTTTCCGTTGATAGGAAGAATGAATATTTTCTTTTGTGTAACCACTTTGTTTAAATGTGGAATGTAATGCAAGTTTCATGATCTAATTCTCTAAAAATATAAACCTAAAAAGATCCTCAATGTGTAATCTTGTAATAACTCAAGATTAAGTAAGGTTTAAGGCTGGGGCCTTATATCAATAATCAATATATACAAACAATATATGGTCAAAAAATAATGATTCCTAATATACATCAACATCATGACCTCCACTGCATCTGTATGCCTAAACACCATTTCATCAGCTAAAATTAACTATGTCATCTCAAAAATTTTAAAAAAATGAAATATAAAATATAAAATATAAAAATTAATTCATATTTAATGTAAAATAATCATTACAATTTTCATAACGATTGACATATTTTTTGTATTTTGATAATAAAAACCAATATTATTACATAAAAGAAAAAATATATAAATAAAACACATTGAATACATAAAAATTCATATTTAAGATATGATTCAACATTTTAAACCTAAAAGGGATATGCATGTATTCTAAATAATTTTAATGCTACCTGAATTTTCCATGAAATGTTTATAATAAAACAAATTTAACATCTTTTATATCACAAAATGTCCTATATTTCAAAAAAAAACTCAAGGAGGGTTTTCCCAAGATTTCATTTCAGTCTGATTACATTTTTATGGTTTTTACACTTCAATACATTTTATAGTGTTTTTAAATACTAAAAACCATTTTATGGCCATTATAGGAAAAAACATAATTTAAAATGATGTGTTTTCATTTCCAAAATTTATAAATTAAATATTATGTAAATTTACCATGATTTTAGGGAAACAATATATTGTTTCCCTATTTTGATACATTTTCACACAAGTTTTTAAACTCTTTTGTACCTTTATGATGTGTTTATCTAGGCATTCAGACCACACCGCATAACGGGTTGACATGTTAATAATGAATACAATGAAAATACAACTTATTAGTGGTTTTAATATGATTTTACATAAATATGATGTTGTTTTTTGTGATATAGACTATTCCATACACGTTTTAGTGTTATAAAATAATAACAACCTATTTCAATACATCCTTAGATAACTGTAATTTGAAATGACTTTCCTTATGTTCATGCATTTTAAAATTACATCTATCCTCATTTTCGCATGATTTTATGGAAATCTAGCATCGTTTTCCAAGTTTTAACTCCTATTATTATTCATTGTAAATGTGTGAATGATATATCAAATTTAGAATATAACATAGAGGGATGATCTATAAGGCTAGAAGTTTCCTTGGGTTCATTTTGGTCGTCAACTAAAATATTGAACCTAAATCATCATTTATTTTCATCCATAATTGTTTCAGTTTTTTCTTACAAGAATCATATAATTATAATTTTTTGGTCAATCTTTCAATATCCTATCATTATTCCTATATAATAACAGAAAATCTTCCATATGGAATTATGTGCCAAAATTACATCCTTTTAAAATTAAATATATAATTTATTTTTATTTATTCTAGGGAATAATGTGGTCATTTTCTAGGTTTTGACCCCTAACACCTGTTTTGAAGGGATTTTGTGACATTAATAAGTGTTTACCAAGTCAATACCATGCAATGAAACAAATATTTTTTCAAACATACAGGTAATGGTATATAATTTATGTTTAATGTGTAGGAATAAACCATAACATAATATATCATATGATGTGGTCAAAATTATAGAAAATGTATGTTATATATATAAGGTTCATTTTAGTTTTATTTATTGATGTTTCATATTTTCATTGTAAATGTGTCACTGATATATCAAATTTAGAATTTACCATAGAGGGATGATCTATAAGGCTACAAGTTTCCTTGGCTTCATTTTGGTCGTCAACTAAAATATTGAAACTAAATCATCATTTATTTTCTTCCATAATTGTTTTAGTTTTTTCTTACAATAATCATATAATTATAATTTTTTGGTCAATATTTCAATATCATATCATTATTCCTATATAATTACACTATTTGAACATCCAATAGGTGTAGTAGAAATAGATGATGCAACCCTACCAAAAATTGTTGACGGTGTATGCCCATAACCCATCCCTCATACATGTCTGAGGTTCTCCTTACATATTTATTTTCCAAATAAATCATTCTAGGAATCTAAGGATGATTGTGAAGGGTTCTCATCACAATATTCTTCAATTTTAAATTGTTAATACATAAAAATTGGCATTTTTTTTTAAAATTTCCAAAATTCATAATATTATATATTTAATTAATTTTTCATTATTATTTAACATTATATCAAAACTAGTTAAACATAATAATGAAAATAACATTTTAGAAAAAAAATAAGACAAAATAAGTCAATTAGGTTCGACTACATGTATCAATCAATTCCAAATGAACATCATTTGATCTAGGTTGCATGACCATTTAACTGGTTTTAAGATTTTTTAGTTCTTATAATATTTTTTCATTATTAATTTTTCATGGTAATGAAATATTATGACATTGTAATGAAAAAACATACAACAATTTCTTTGATTGGTCAATTTAATATTTTCCATACTGTTTCATATTCACATGAAACCATATCATTGTTTATCCACAAAGTGACTTATTTCATTATCCTATATAAAAAAAGATATGCATTTTAGAAAAAATCATTGTGTTATAATAAAATGCTATTAATAATACATACTAAATATTCAAACCAAA
The DNA here is from genome assembly GCA_963277665.1 of Viscum album. Taxonomy (NCBI): domain Eukaryota; kingdom Viridiplantae; phylum Streptophyta; class Magnoliopsida; order Santalales; family Viscaceae; genus Viscum; species Viscum album. Next base: position 2,031,599,974 of record OY728164.1, read on the forward strand.
ATTTTCCTTTTTCATGAATAAATCTAAGACACAATGATATAATGAATGAATTTTTCCTCACAATTCATAGTAGTTTTTTAAATGATTCATAATGAATTTTAAAGATAAATAAAATGTAATATTTTTTTTATGTTATCAACATAGTAAAAAATATGAAATTCCCACTGCAGATACATCATTTTTTATATTGATAAAATTCTTCAATTACACCCAAGAAATTCATTCATAAACTTTCTTATACATTTTTAATGATATCAGAAAATTTTCATCAATATCATACCATAATATCCATTTTAAATATATTTATTTATTTAAAATAAATTGCGTCGATGTATGTGTAAGAAGATTCTGGGAAACAGAAATGAAAAAAAAATCCCAAAATAAAAAACAGAACGCTTCATAATTATATTTAAAACTTTTACTCATTCCATTTATATTATATTACATATAACATTAAATTAATATCACCGTTATGTGATTATAATGGAAATCAATTTGTCCATGATGTATAAATATACATGTAATTATTATAATTAATAATAAATCTAACCATATTACAAGAATGTTGTCAGATAATCTACCCATATATTAAGGATGCATTACAAGTTGGCTCTCGGAACTCAAAAAATGGAATGATAATATTAAATTACCTCATTTCCCATACATTTTTCATGTTCGCATTTATATCCCTTTAATGGATGTATTTACCTATTTGACAAATGAGTAAATCAATTAATAAAATATAATTATTTTTTAAGAACTGTACTACATACCGGTATTGGTAACTCACTTATAACCCTAGATTGAGAGGTTATCGAATTCCCCATCACTGTAAGTGAATAATACGGTTGCATAAAATTTACATACGTGGAAATGAGTGGCTCACTAATATTCTTGGGTAAAAATGAATCACTAGTATCCACATAGTATGATAGTAGTTGTGGTGTTCTATGAGATACATATAAGCTAGGATACGAATTTTATTAATTGGAAATAATCAATTTCAAATAATTAATGTATATAAAATGTATAACAACTAAAAACCATAACTATTTTTACCAAAAAAATAAAATAAAAAACTAGAACAATATGTACATGTTTTAAGAACTTATCAAAGACAAATTTTACTATATTTTCATTAATATTAATAAATTCTATAATATTAAACAACAATATATTCATTGTTATAAACCTAAATTGTGATTAGAACATCTTTTAAACCCTTTCTTTCAATTTCTATTGTTTTGATATTTTTAGGATAAAATTGTTCACTGTTTTGTGGTTAATGACGTTCACTGTCACAATTCTCCAATTGATCCTCATTTCAAATATCATTTATGCCTCAATGCATTAATTGTTAAAGAACATTCCAAATTTCATGTATTTCGTTATTCATATAATAAACCATCATCTCTTTTGATGTCATGTTAAATTGATCATGTTCTGCATGATCACTACTATCCATCATGCGATATAAGTTGAAATAAGAAAAAAAATCCACTCATTCATTATACCCCTATCAATTTCATCCCAGTTTCATTTGAATAAGTCATTTGAATACTTTCCATGATTTTTATTTTAATTATATGATCTATTTTCTCATATTATCACACATTTTTATGTGTTTTTATCCCACTATTTTGATATTTTTAGGATTCTTCATGATAAATTTTATGAATCCTAATTCCATGAATTATGTATGCATCAAACCTCTAAGCCTTCCATAGAGAACATCATGCCAAAACACTAAATAATTAAATATTTTAGCGAAGATTTCAACATAAATTATCTAGAAAAAAAGATATATCTATGTTTTATTGAAACAATAACTCATTCAGTGTTAAATATGAACCCTTTCCAAGTGGTCTTATAATAGTTCCAAATATTGATAGATAATTTTCAGAAGAATTATTTGTGGAGATATCAATATCTTGTCTGGCTTGATTGATTATAGTCTTTATCCCATCCAAATAACTACAAAATAAGTTCGTGAACTCATAATCAATGTTACCTTACGTAATAGAGCCTTGTGGATAAACATTATTCCATACATATAGTTTCAAATGATCTATGTAACTTTAAAAAAATATAAATATCATATTGTAAAATTGATTGAAATTTTTGATATAATCAAGTTGACCTATGGAAATTAAAATACATATAAATGTACCACTGAATTGGATACATCCAACAATTAAGTCCTAGTCTAAAAAATATAGCCTCTTAAACGAAATGAACAATCAAATTAATCACGAATGTGAAGAATTAAGTGGGAAATAACATAAAAAAATTACGTAGATTCAAAACAATTCATACTTTTATATTAAAAATCTTAGATAGATTTATATTTTTTTTCAAATCTCTAAAAAAAGGTACAATACTCTATAAATAACTATAGTTACTTTCTCATTTAAAATATTATGAAAATAAAATAGAAACAGTTTCTCTATCATAATACGTGAATCCTGAATTTTCAAATCATGTATATTTTGATTTTTAACTCATCAAACCCATATGTGTTCTTAAAAATACATATGTAACCTTAATATTATTTAAATTTTCATTGAATGTATCATTATAATGATTTTTAATTGTATAAATAGCTGGTGGACCCTTTCCATTATCATTTTCTAATATACCATGGTTTATATTAATTAACATTAAATCCTAATGATCTTTAAAGAAATCCTTTCATTTTAACTATTCATTAAGCTATGAAAAAATTACATTGGCTAAACCATTCTTCTTAATATGGAAGACATAACGATTATGACCTATCCAACGACACTCCAAATAAATTTTTTTTAAAAGTCAAACATTTCTTATAAAAAATATTTGTTCGACCATCTTTAGATATGTTACATCGGAACCATTCCCCCTTCATTAAACTCGTGACATTTTCAAAATTCATCAATGATATTCATGAATTATCAGCAGATTTCATATCTAGATTACAAATTCAATGAAAATATCATTTATATATATCAATTGAATCATGTCTTATCAAACCTGAATTTATGAGAAGAATAAAGAAGTTGATGATGACACATAAAACACAAATTTCATCATTATGAGCATAATTGATGTCCAAAATGAATATTAAAAACTAGATAATAAAACCGATTATGAGTGTTCCAACTATATAATTTTTTAACTCTATAAAATTCAATAATTGACTAAATTAAAGAATTATGAATTTTGAATATTTGTATCATTGAATCACCATATCATTCCACAACAGTACCCCATAACTAACACAATTCATTTGTTATATGTTGATGCTATACATCAATGTTATTTCCATGAATTTTTATTCCAAAAACATTTATCAAAATAATAAATTATGTATTATTCATAAAAAATGAACGAGGTAGATTATAGGGGATCAAAATATCTTTCCCAATGCTATAATTAGTACTTAAATTTTCAAAAGGGTTAAATCCAAAAGAAGTCAATAACAAATGTTTATTCCTTTGGTCTGAAAAAAAGTGATATGGAATATCAAACATTATCCATGATGTCAGATCTTTGGATGCCTCATCAGGACATCATTACTATAATGAGAATGAAAATTCATGTCAAATTATGTCTTTGATGACATGAATAATCATTTCATGTGTGGTTTCGTAGGAATGTAATGCAATACCTTTATAAGAGTTATCTTCTTCTATTTATTCAATTGGATTCATTGATTTATACTATCATTTTTATTTCACAATAGGAATATTATTTTATGATATATTGTGAATTCAAATTTATCAAACTCATATATATTATAAATCATTTAATGAAGTAGTAATGCAGGTATATTTTTATTATCATGTTTAAGTATGTTTATGACATTCATGACCCCATTGAATGTTGTTGATATCTTAGCGTCACTGAATGCATCATGAAGAAATCATAAAGTCATGGAAATTTATTTTTCAATTATTATATAGTGTGTCTCGAAATGATACAAATTATGTTGAAATGAAATATTCAAATACAAAGCTCACACTTCACATAGATCATGTTGTAGATCATTAACTCATTAATTTTTTTTTCCTCTAATGTTCTTAGTAACATTAACTAGGTCATGATCAACTGAATGTTATATCTACTATAAAATATTGGACATTGTATTCAACAAAACAAAATGTGTCCTTAAATAAATTTCAAACTAAAATATCCTCTACTGTGTCACAATTTATTTTTTTGACTGTATTTCCATGTTTATTTTGAAATTAAACTTCTGAGCCCATTTTTTTGATTTAAATAAATTTATTTTAGGCTTAATTAATTAAAATAATGTTTAATAAATTCACTATTCATGTAATCATAAATATAGAAAGTGGGTCTATGGTTGGTGTGCATAAAACTAATCTATTCATTTGAGACTCAAAGCATTAATTCACATGTATTATTTATGATCATGGATCTCAGTTATAGAAGTATTATTATGGGTTTAAATATTCCTGTGGTAGCATTTTTTTACATATATTTTATGAAATTCATTGAACAATCCAATTGAGGGACTAATCATTTTAGAAACAAACTACATTTAAAAAGGAATTTTTTTCTAAATATGTTTCACTATATCCACATGCAATTGATATCAATTCCATTATAAATAATGGAAGGTGTGTTTTTATACTAGTGGATGGTTGGAAAATCATACACCAAATTATTGTTTTTTATAGCGATATATCAATTTACATGAAACATGATGTCCCATCGACAACAAGTATATTTTATAAAAATTTTGAAGGATTTTCAACTTAGTTTGTTGATTTTTATAATACTAGAACTACTCCCATTATCATATATAGTATATATTTTTTATTTAATCCTCTCACAATGAAATATTATGGTCTTGAAATCTCCATTATGAAATATGGTGATCCAAAAACAAATAGTTCATATTTCCTTCACACCTTTATATTTCAAACATACCATAATGGTAATCAATTCATATTCATTAAGGATATTAAAGGGATAGAATTTGTTATAGTAAGTAATGGGGTGTGGTTTAAAGGTCGTAAAACAAATTTCTTTTTAAAAAATTAGTTGAGATGAATATTCAATGGATCTGCCCTCAAGAAATACACTATTTATAGTAAAAAATACATTGATGTTGAATGACATGACATTATATTTCCTATGAAAAAATATTTTCTCTATTGAAATTAGAATTAAATTTTTATGGGGAAATTGGGATTATTTATCTTTTACCAATTCAAGATATTAAACACATTATTCACTTTGAGGATATGATCCAATGCATGTTCTAAAGGTATACCATGTTAAAAAAGATTATTTTAAAGAGGAAGAATACGTTAAAAAAGTTGGGGGTCTATTCATCATGGGGAGTACAATTTAGATTTCTATGAGGGGAAATTTTTTACATTTACTCATCTGTTTTTTGGGCATGTAATAGTTTTTTGACTATTTTAGGGATAATAAACAATTATTTTCAAGAAGTGGAAGGGTAGTTAGGAAAAAACTTTTTGAAATTTTTTTGACATGTATGACAACACAACACATCAATAATATGTATGATTTTCACAAAAATATTGATTTTGATGTTTGGAAATTTTTAAAATGAATACTTTTGACATGTAATGTATAAAATAAATATCTAAAAATGATTTGGTTATTAATTATTAATTTAAATTATCTATTTTTTTCTAATTATTGAATTCTATTGTATGTTTTCAATGAATATTTATTTTTAACTTATTTTTGTTCCTTAAAAAAATTTCCAAGATAACATTTATATGATCTCCTAATGTTTACCATGGGTTTTCATAACAATAGAGACATATAAAAAAAACTAAGGACGCATGATCATTCTATAGAGTGGTTTTTACTATGAAGGATTCAAATTGAGATTGATTCTATTGGGTTAATATTATACAAAAACCGAATTCAATTAAATTAGTGGAAATGATTTCATCCTAGGTAATTTTTAAAGGTTAAATGGATGGTTATATTTTTAATTATTTGAGTTTCACTAACTCAATAATTATATAATCAATGAAAAAATTCATCTGCATTATTAGATAATTTGAATAAAAATTATTCCATGATTAACCATCATATAAATTATATGATCACTTTCATGAGAACTCCAATGAATATTTTATTAGTAGTGCTCTAAATATGTAGTTTTAAAATTTAGTGATGAATGAGGAGAATGTAGTTCCTTGAATGGAAGTCTCAAAATAATTGAACAAATTAGTGTTTCAAAAAACATCAAATATAGCCCTTAGATCAACCCATGAGAGTTTTATCCCACTATTGATTTAAATAACTCAATTTAAGAATAATGTAGACTCAGAAGAAAAAAAAAATTAAAAACTTCAAAACAATGAAATAAAGTAAACTCCATCATTGTGTGAGGGATTTCCCTCTTGTGTGAATGAAAAAATTCACATCTTGATGAAAAATATTATATTTTTTTGAAAATGGATATAATTTGAGAATAAAATTATATTATTATTATTAAACTAAGGATATTTAAAAATATTAAATGCAAAAATGAGACTTTTGTAGATAATATTTGTATAACATTACAACTGAAAACACAAAAACAATGTTTTCCAAATAACTCAACACAAATGACTTAATTCAGAACAGTTTGGATCCATGAGTTACACCTCACATTTTACAATTCATACCAAATTTTTGGTGTAAGAATATTGTGGTAGATGGTGTTGGAATTATAAATTTTCAACACTTTAAAAAAAATCAAATAATTATTACATCCAATAAATAGATCCACTAATATGATCATCTAGATGGCCAAATTCTAGAAGCTCATATTAAAACAAAAATATTCCAAGGTTTTATTCTTATTTTTTTAAATCATTCTTCCCATTTTTATTCCTAGTGTCAATGTTATGATCATAAATTTTGGGTTGCTTTTATAGACTATAGAATCAAGCCCATGTTTTACCTTCACCTTGGGATTCCTGGATAAACCATTTGACATCTGAATTATCTCTATCCATATTTGAATGAAATTATCCACATGATTTCCTATATACATGTTTTTAATTCTACTGGCATCATAATTGTATAATAGCTAATACATTCTTTTTTTGGGTTTTTGTCTAGTTCACATCACCCATAATTTTATTGATTCCACAGTACTAGAAATCTTTTTTCTCCATATTTTTGTGGGAGATCGTCATTGGTGATTTTTAATTGGGACCAAGAGTTACATAAAATGGTGATTTATGGAATAAATTAAAATAATAACTAATCTATCACCACATACCATATTCACAATATCTTTTCACCACCCATTTCCATTCCACACAGAGTCGCATTCGCCACCCTACATCACACACCCTCACCATGCCTATCACTATTGAAACCCCACCATTTCACACATCCACCTCATCTATCACGTCTTACAAACCAAGATCATCCTCCACCCCCAACATTATACACCACCCCTACTATTGCGCTTCATCCTTTCCCCTCAAACACCCAAACATAACCACGCCAAAAGCCATCATCGCTGACAATCCTAGAGATTCCACAAACACTCATTCCTCTCTCACCACCTACACACACTTACCGTAATCGTACCCCCTAGAGAAGATACCACTACCACATATACTCCCTTAATTTCCACTATCTTAACTTCTCCACACACCATAAACATCTACTACCACTTCCACCTATCATCTTAATCACCATTTTATCAACATAACTACCATTGCCCAAAATCTTGCTGATGTTGAACATATTCTATTCTTCTCACTAAATCATTCATTTTTTGAAGTAAACAAATAATCATTCATACATTCACAAAAATTAGGGTTTTTATTTTGATATTATTCATATATTTTCTACTTCATCTATCATATTAATGAATTAAATTATCTTACAAGTGCAATGGAAAAGGAACATATTGGCAACTAATTACAGATTGGGATAGAAGAACATGTTATTCTTATTTTAAGATTTCATTTAGAAGGTAACATAAATTTTTATAAGGATAAATTGGTATATATTTATTAGTTGTTTTTAGTTGTATTTAAATTATAATAGTTCTAGGTGTGACTTAATTCGACTTATTTTAACTGAAAGCATACATTACAACTGTATTGACTAAGATATCATATCAATCCATCTTAATTTCTTCATATATAAATAAATAAATCCTATATATATATATTTATATTATTAATTTAACATCTATAAATATATAATAGTTTTTTTGTTTTATTATTTTAATTTTGAAATTGTTTTGATGTGTATTCATGAGTCATTTATCCTCCTCCATATAATTGTTTTTTCATTATTTAATATTTTCAGATACTTTGGTATATCTAAATTACTATATTTCAAAAATTTAAATACTTTCATAATTTCTCACAAATTCCTATTTCATCTTTGTTTGGGAGCCCAGAATTCCCATTTGAATATTTAAAAGGGATTAAAAATGATCTTTGAAAACCATAATTAAAATATCTCATTGAATCACTTTTACTCATTGAAATCTAAAATCCATAACCATTAAATTTTAATTCTCCCATTTAATAAATTTAATATTATTCCTTATAAATTTTATAATGTTAATAAAATAATGTAAAAAACATGCATTCCATCTTTTTATATTAATAATAATATCTTAATAAAAATTTAATGGTTGCAATTAATATTATTTATATATGTAATTAAATAAGTACATCTCTATACCTCTTTTTATTTTTAAATGGATTGATATTTTATCAATTTTTTTATTTTTAAATAGGATTAATTTTTTTTAAATCAAAATTATTTTACATGATGTAATAATTTTTATAATATATGAAATATGAACACACAAACATAGGTTTATGAAAAATATTCATTGAAATTGGAATTTGAGAACTAGTATATAGATTCTGTGAAAATACAATTTAATAAAAGAAAATAGTAGGATGGGGGTTTTGTTGTGTTTATTACATATGTGTTGGATTCCAATCCCCTCCTAAAAATTCTCTCTAATTTAATAAATGATTTGAATCATGTATGATTCAATAATTTTTTTTGCAAAAATGTGAATATAATGTTGGTAAATATAGTTAATTTAATAATATATTAATAATTATTATGGCGGATCATTTAATTTCATCAAAATAACTTTATTCAAAATTTGGACATTTGGACAAGAGATTTCATGTGATGTTTTTTTGATGTTAAGTGGTGGTGGATATGCTTGAGAAAATGGTTTGATACATTGGTATTGTATGATCATTCAGATAAGTTGTCTCATGAATGAATTATTTTCCCTAATCATGACTTGGAATTTTTTTGAGTTCCGATTTCTCGTATCATTTAAAGGTATAAAATGGAAATTTTTTGAAATGGGAACATATCGGGTTTTATGGTTCCATCAATATTATGGTGAAATATTTACACTTGAGAAAAGTTTTTGTTGAATTCAAATCACATATAATATTATATAATTTTTTATATTTATAATTAAATAAATAATTATCCTTTGAGGAAATGGAAATATGATAGATAAACTGTTATTTTTAAATACACACAGAAAATATGATCTTCTAAATCATAAGTCATACCGAATCGTTAAGTTAAAAAATAATTAATAAATTCATTTATAAAATAAGTTATATAGATCAATCCATCACAAATAACCATTATAAAGAAAATATTATAATTTTTCTAACATTATAATTCACATCAAATTCCCTTCATCATCATTTAAAATATTTTTAATTTCCACTAATTATGTATATCATTTGGGACCTAGATGTCTATTTCAGGTAAAATTTTTATTCTCCATCTACATATTTCTCATAACATATAATTTAGGTTGATTATCATTTGGTTTTATTATTAATTTATTAAATAACATTTAAAAATATATATTTAATTACATATTTATTTATATAATTTAATATATTTTTTAATTATATTTTTTATAAGATGGATTTAGATGTATTATTAAATAACATTACTTTTTATATAAATTATATATATATACAAATTAAATTATGAATTTCTACAACATATGATACATAATTTCATTCACATTTCTATTTAATATTTAGGAATCAAATGATGTTAACATATAAACATGACACACCTGAAAACATTGTTTAATTCCAGTTGGATGTGGTCAGATTAGAATATATATTTATCGTAGACTACACACGACAATATGATGTAGTATACTGATTGTGCGTGGTTTATCCCATCAGTAAGGTTTCTTCATGAAAGTAACTAGGACTTCAATTTACTATGTAGAATTCACCATAAGTTGGATTGTGTTTGGAAATGGATTAAATATATTGAGCATGAAGATAGATTCAAGAAGATTGTCAGGATCAAGACCAATATCTGGGTTTAGGTACAAATGATAATATTTCACCTATCATGGAATAGTCATAGGTCTATGGTTGTGAAGTGGTTTATAGATAACTTGTTGATTATGGTAAACCCAAATAGATCGTTCAATGTTAAAAAAATTTATTGGTCTGGATATATGTAAAAAACCAAGTTTCATTATTCACAAATCTTATAGAAGAACATATAACATGATAATGGTCATTAATATCTTGACTGAAAATGGGATTGGTTCATTCATTGAAAAATCCAATGGTCAGGTTTTTCTCAAATAATTTCATAAAAATTGTTCAATGGCCTGATTTATGTCCTTATATACAAAAAGTAACCTATGTAGAATTATGTTATGTTTATAAAAATCGTATTCTTGATACTTAAACTAAAGGGACAAGTAAAACATGATTATAATAATCATTATCGATGTAATAGATATATACATTATTTTAATATTAAGAAAATAATTGAAATGCAATAGTTCACAATTTAGATTCCATGAATCAAGTAGATTAAAATCATAATACTACTCTCTCTTTTTGAGAATCAAAACATTAGTTCACATGAATTATTTTGGAGCATGTTTATCAATTATAGAAACATGATTATGGGTTTAAATATTCCAGTCGTTGAGTTTTTTGTACATATATTTTAAGAATCTCTTTGTACCATCCAATTAAAAGATTGATCATGTGGAAAAAATGATGCATTAGAGAAATAATGTTTTTCATAAATATGTATCACTATAGCTACATGTATTTGTAAGTACTTCAATAATATATATTTGTAGTATTTTTTCTATGATAGAGGACAGTTAGAATCTCTGGAACAAAATAAGAGTTATAAACATGGATGTATCTATTGACTCGAAACCGGATGTCCCATCGAAAATAGTGATTTTCAGGGACATTGTAATTAATTTTTCACTTAGGTCCATGATTTATATAAAACTATCACTATTTCTATGAGCATTTATAGAGGAATGTTTTTAATTGTTCCTCCCCCAATTGAATATTCTGGAATTGAAATATTCATTTACCAAAAATGATGATCTAAAAACAAATAGTTTCTATTTATTTATCAGAATAATGTGTCAACCATACTATATTGGGAATCAATTTATGATCATGTAGGATATTCACGGGATGAAATTCTTTATAGTAACTAAAGTGGCATGGTTTTCTGGTGGTAAACCAAATAGTATTATAAAAAATAAGTTGTGATGATGCTTCCAGGGATAGGTCTTGGATAAATACACTTGACATATCCAAAATGATAGGGATGATGGATGAAATGGAATTGAATTTCCTCTAAATTCATCTATTTTTTGTGGGAATTAGTATTAATTTTTATTGGGAAATTGGGATAGTTTTCATATTCCAAATTCATGATAGACATAACATTATTCACCTTGAGGATAATATCCACGAAAGGTTCTAAAGGTATACCTTGTGGAAAAGTCATCTTCTATAGAGTGTGGTAATGTTATAAAAGTGAGGGGGGTCTATTCATGTAGGGTGTAAAAGATAGCTTCCAATGATGGGAAATTTAGTACATTGCTTCTCTAATTTTTTGGGAATGTAATAGTTTTTAGTTTTTTGGGGGGATAATAAAAATGGAGTTTCCTATAGCAAATGTGTAGTCTAGATAACTCATTTTGAATTATTATTGACATGTATGGCTCAAAAACACATCAATAATTTCTTTTATTTTCTCAAACAGATAAAATAATCAGTTTTAATTTTTTTTAAATAATGATTTGAAATAATTAATATTTCAATATACTATACAAATAAATATCATATTGTTAATTTTAAATTGAGATTATCAATTTGGTTATATTTTTTCAATGATTTATATATTTTATTCTCTATAAAAAAATTTATTTAATTTATTTTTGGTATGTCCCAAATATACCCATGTTAACTTTGAAGTGTTATGCTGTATATTAGCTTAGGATTTAAAATCCTTATAGACCTATGAAAAAAACCTAACGACACATGATTATTCTATGGAGTGGTCTCGACTATGAATGTCTCAACATAGGTTTGATGGGATTGGGTTACTAAAACACCAAGGACAGAAGTGAATTTAATTATTGGGAATGAGTTGATACTATGATATTTCTAATGTTAGATTGGATGAATTTATATTTAATGTTTTTAGTTTAACTAATTCAATGATAATATAATCAATGATATATGTCATTAGCATTTTTCAAAAATTTAAAATCAGCATTATTCCATGTTTAATATCCTAATTACTTACACAACAAATTTCATAATAACTTCAACAAATATTTTCATACAAGTGCTCAAAATATTTAGTTTTAAAATTCAGTGAAGATTGTGAAGAGTTTAGTACATAGAATGGAACTCTCAAAATCAATTTACAAACCTGGGATTCTAATAACATCCAATATAGCCCCTTGAAACTACCTAAAATCAACCCATAAGAAGGTAATAATTCTATTGATGCATATCACAATATTAAAGATGTATATAGACTCATAATTAGAAACTAAAAAACGTGAGAACAAAGAAATAAATGAAATTATATCATTGTGTGAAGGATCTCTCTATTTTATGTAAGAAAAAATTCACATATTGATGAAAAAATATAATTTTTTTGACAAAGTATATAATATGAAATGGTAATTACATAATCATTATTAAACTAAGTTTATTTAAAAAACATACATTCTATATGGATACATTTATAGATAATATTATCATAACATATAAAAAACAAATTATATCCAAAAAAATCAATAATAATGACTTAATTAAGAACTATTTGGATCCTTGAGTCACACCCATTATAAAAATTTAACCGACATGATTGCATTAGTAATATTTTGTGGAAATTGTAGGAATTAGGACATTTCAAAACTTGAACAATAATCAAATAATCCTTTCATCAACCCAATAGAGCAACTAATATGAGCATCTAGATGGAAAAATTCAAGTAGGTAATATGAGAACTAAAATTTTCCAAGGATTATTGTATTTTTAATATAAAAAAATTAAACCCATTTTGATTCCCAGTTTTGATGGTATGACCATAAATGGTAGGTTGTTGTTCTGGACCATCGAATCTAGCCCATGGTTTTAACTTTAACATGGGATGTCTAGATCACACATTTAATGTGTGAATTATCAATATCCACGCAAAAATTAAATGATCCTCAGGATATCCTCTATACACATTTGTAACATCATAATTACAGGGATATTAGAATAGGTGATACATCCATTTTTGGGTTATTTTGTAGTTTACATATCCCATAATTTTCATGATTCTACAGTACTAGAATATGTGTTTTTCCCCTATTTTAGAGTTAGATCGAAACTGGTTGTTTATAATGGTTACCATGAGTGACATCCAATGGTGATATATGGAATAAATAAATATACTACCAACAGTATAACCCTAATCCATTATTTACCATAACTCTACACCACCCCTTCCTTTTAAGTACAAAAGTTGAAGTCGTCATCCCTTCCTCACACACCATCACCACACCCATCACGACTAACACCCTCCATTGCACTTCCTAACCTCACATATCATAAATTCCAATCACTAATCTTCCTCCATCCCCTCCCAAAAAACCAAACATCAACGCACTTAGAACCATCATCGACACCACTCCTAGAGAAGCCACATATTCTTGTTCCCCTCTAACAACACCCAAAACATACCATAATCATATCCCATTTATGGGATACCATAGAAACCTATAATCCCATAATTTATTATCCCATAACCTCTCAACACTCCTTCAATATCTAACACGACTTCCGCCTCTGATCTTGATCTCTGCTACCACCACATCAATATCATTTCCCAAAATCTAGTTATTTTTTGGCATATCATCTCCATCATACCAAATATGTCATTCAATTAGATTTAAACCCATTAATATTAATACATTATGAACACCATATATTTTAGAGTTTTTATATTTCTAATATTAATATATCATCTATGTCATCTATTGTATTTAAAAAATAAACTGCCTTAGATATGCATTTTAATAGGGACATATTGGAAAATATTTACATATTGGGATAGATGAATGTTTTTATTTTTTTTAAATTTCATTTATAATTTTAAAGAGATTTTTATAATGATAAATTGATATAAATTTCTTAGTCATTTTTAGTTTTATTGTGTCTTTAATGGGTTTATTTGTGATTTTATTCAGACTTATTTAAACTAAAATCATACTTTACAACTATAAGTAAAAAGATATCCAATCCATCCATCTTTATTTTTTCATTTTTAAATAAATATTTACTAAATAAATATTGATTTTATTAATTTAACTTCTATAAATATATAAGATTTTTTTTGTTTTATTACTAGTTCATTGAAATTGATTTATTTTTTTATACATGTGTAAATTATATTCCACTAGATGAAATAATATTTCATCCCTTATTATATTCATATTATTTTTTATATATTAATGAATGTGTTTATAATTTCACAATACATTTATTATTGTACACAAATTCGTATTTGGGTTGTGTTTGGAAACCAAGAATTCTCATTTCCAAATTAAAAAGGGATTAAAATGGTCCATGAAAACCATAAGTAAAACTTCTCTCTCAAATAAATATTACACATTGAAATATAAATGTAATTTAAATTTAAATTTAAATATTTCCCCTTATAATAAATTACATATTATTCAGCATAAATTTAATAATTTTAATAAAATAATGTAAAAAAAACATGCACAACATTTTCTGATATTAATACTAGTCTTTTTTTAAAAATAATTTAACAGTGGGAATTAATATTATTTTTATATTTCATTTAATAACTACATATCCCTACCTTTTTTAATTTTTAAATTGATTGTGTTTTACTTAAATTTAATTTTTATAAATATTTTTTTTTGTATTTTGTATTTATAAAACTAAAATTATTATACATGATGTAATAATTATTATAATATTGTAAAATTATACACACTCACATTCATGTTTATTAATAAAATTAAATTTAAATTGTTATATTGGAATATGTACCTAGATTTATAGAAATAATTTTCATTGAATATTTGTTGGATGTGGTTTTTGTAGGTTTAATTACAAAAATATTGGATTTCAATCCCCTCCCATAAATTCTTTCTCATTAGGTAAATGTTTTTATACCCATAAAAAGTATTACAATTACAATAAAAATATATTTTTTGAAATTGTGAACAATTTATTGGACTATTTCTGAAATTTCATAAAATTAAAAACTATTATTATTGTGGATCATTTAATTCGATCAATAAAATTATAATCAAAATATGAAACTTGGGACCTGATTTTTTATGTGATGTTTGTCGATGTGGGGTGTTGGTGGATATACATAACAAAATGTTTGGATCTATTGGGACGGTTTGATTATTTTGACAAGTTGGGCCAGGATTGAATTATTTTCCCTAATCATGACTTCGATCATTTGTTGAGTTTTGAAATATTGGGGTGCAATAATTACCCTTGGATTTAGTTTTGGTGGGATTATAAGCACATATATATTATTTATTTTTTAATATTTCTAATTAAATAAATAATTATCCTATGAGAAAAGTGACATATGAAAAATAGACATTAATTTATAAATACACATTGAAAATATGATTTTCTAAATCAAAAGGCATAACAAATAGTTGTGTTAAAAAATTAATTTCTAGATTAAATAAGAAAACTTTTGATAAACACCAATCGATTGTTAATATACATTCTGATAAAACATTATATAAAATATCTGACATGATCATTGAGATAATATTCCATTTATCTTTGACTAAAATATTTTTATTTTTCTTTAATGTATTATGTCCTTTGGGATCTATATATAAATTTCAGGTTAAATTTTAATACACCATTCACGCATTTCTTATAACATAACATTTTGGTTGATTATATTTTTTTTCATTTATAAAATTATTATAAAATATTTTAAAAAACATTGTTTACGTACTTATATATATATACAGTTTAATTTATTTAATATTTATAATTTCTATAAAGTGAATGGAAAAAGTATTGTTGAATTAAATTAATTATTATATAATATATATAATTATATATAATTATGTATTACAGAGATATGTGATATATAATTTCCTTATCATTTCAATTAAATATTTATGAAACATTTGACCTTAAAAAATAAACATATCATTCCCGCACACATTGATTAATTCCTATATGCTATGGTTATATTAGAAATTATATATATCCTAGACAACCCTTGTTAAAATTATGTAGTATAGTTATAGTGTCGGTTCGATCCCACATGTAATGATTCAGCATTCAAGGAACAAGGACATGATATCCTTTTTTATGAGTCCTCATGAGTTGGATTGCATTTGGAATCTTATTAAATCTATTAATTCTATATTTAGATTCTAGATATGGTCGGTATATAGATCAATTTTACAGTTCATGTAGAAATGATAATCTTGATACTAACATGGAATAGTCTTATGGCTTATACTGAAAAGTGGTGCATAGTGAGTATATTGATTATGTTCAATCCATATGAAAATTTAAAAAATGAAACTAGTCATTGATCTGGATATTGCTAACAACCAAGACTCATTATTCATATCTCATATGGCAGAACATATCATATGCTAATGGTCATATCCATATAGACACAAATCAAGTTAGGTTTTTTCATTAAAATATCACATGGTCATGTATTCCTAAAATAATTTAATAAAAAATTGATTTATGACCATATTTCAAGCCTTATGGTTATCATGTTACAAATGTAGGGTTCTTTTATGTTAATAAAACCCTAGTCTCGATATTTTACCTAAGAGGATTAGTCAATATTGATGGTAATAATCAATATCGATGAAATGTATGTTGACATGGTTTGATGAATAAGAAAAAATTTGAAATATGATAATTAAAAATTGAGGTTACAAATAATAAAGTAGATTTCAATATAAACATGAAATAAATCAACATACCAATTACTTGATTCAGTCTACATGAAATATCATATGGTTCTACCACTGTCAAATGAAACCGATATATGGTAAACATGTATGGAAATGAAAAATGGTTATGAATTGAATATAGAACGTGTTTCAATCAACCAACTAGACTTCAATTCAACAAAAATTGTAAAACCTATTTTTTTTTTGTTGAGTTAGGAGAGAAGATAAGAGAGAAATTGCTATATAATGAAAAAAATGATATAGACACATTATTCTCTATTGTGAGTGTGAGATAAAGTAAATAGTTGTGATATTACATAACATGTATACTTCTCACATTATTTCATCGTAATACATGGTTTTCTTCAAGGATTTTGGATGTGTTATGAATCTCGTCCTAAATCTTCTATATTAAGAGACTCTGCTCATCTCAGAATCATTAATTTCTCCCCATGAACTTATTCTTCTCTCGACCTGAAAATTATAAGAGATATTTTATTAAAATATTACATGATTTGAATTGTAGGATCATGTCGTGTAATCATTTCATGGATTTTAATATGTTTATGACTTTCATTATGACTTTTTTAAATCTCCAAATGTTTAATAATCCTCATTTAAGTAGATTTCACAACGTGTAATGATAATTTTGCGAAATTTTCCATGGTAATTCTTTTAGAGTCTTAGAAACCATTTCATTGTAATAATGAAATCATAACTATTTCATCAATTTAAATAGGAATAATACATAATTAAATGAATTAAAAATATATAAAGAGTTTCATATTATCACAACGGTTGTCTGATAACAAAATTTTAGGTAGTCAAGTGTTTTGAAAAATTAATTTTTAAAGTATCCATTGGTCATATATAAATATATATATCGTGTTATAATTTATATAATTTCAAATTTTCTTATCTTCCATTACATTATATGTTATTATTGATAAATATTTAGTCTTTTACAAAATAATACATTTTAGAAATAAATATTATAATTAATTTGATATAACCCAAAATTTTATGATAATATCATTGGTGAATTATGTTATTATTGGGATGGGTATTATATGAATTCCGCATGAAATAAATTATACTTAATATTAAATAAATTTATTGATATAAAATTCAAAATATAAATTATACATGATGTCTTTTATAAATTTAATTACATGTCGTACTGATATGAATGTGGATAATAATTTTATTGATCATCCAAATAAAAAATCAATATAATATTTTGAGGTTATTATGCAGTATATTTATTTTACTATTGGATTTTCATGTGACTATGTTATTTTTTTCATGTATAAAATATGAAAACAGATATTACATCATATGAGATATCATGAGGTGAAACCCATTCATTAATCGGTTTTTGGAAAATAATAAGATTATGAATTATAATATGGAAGAATATATATTCATTGTCATCATAAAGAAATAGTTTGGATAGATATTGATGTTAGGATTAAGGATAAGATGCTTGATGTAATTTATGATATAGTATAATGGTTGGATCTTAAAGGCATTATCTTATACAATGTGGAGATTGGTGAGATAAATCTATGCTCTGGTGAAGAATGTGGTACCTAGATGTTTTATGAATTATTTTATTATGCACAAATTGAATTATATTCATGGTGTATTGTGGATAGTAATTTTTCATTTATCATGGATTTATTTAAAATAAATTGATTCAATCAGTGGTCACAAACATCATTCGACTTGTTGTTGGTGTTTTTGAAAAAATTGCATTCTACTGAAGATATGATTCCTAAGTCATATTACTATTATCGTAAGATAAAATAGAACATATTTTTCACATATGTAATCATATATACTTGTAAAAAAACTGTATGATTCTTATGAAGTAGAATTACAATATTGATAATTTTATCACCTTTGACTCTTACAGGTGGAAAGATAATGAGGGGAATCAGACTCATCCATGACATATTGTGAAAATTGGAAAACTGATTACTGTAAAGAGAATAAATTAAATTCCACTAAAGTTGATGGTGAATGATTTTTTTGACATCTATACATTTTAAGTTAATTATATTCCATAATTGAATGAAATTAGGAATGATATATGTTGTCCCATTGGAATGAATCTCTCTCAGATATGGATTTTGATTAAAACACCCAAAATTTTATCACAATGACGAATGGCATTAACATCATCCGATTTCAATCATTCCTGGGAAACAGTTGGAGAAACTCATAACATATGGCCCGCAACGTTGGTTCTATATAATATTCCTCAAAAAATTTGTATAAAAAAATTTCTATTACTTTTCATTATTATTGATTGACATAGACTCTCAAGAGAAAATAATTATGTTTAACTCTATCCATTGATTATATCGTTTGATGAATATTTGGGTGATGGTATAATGAATTATGACTGTGAAATGAATGGTATTTTTAAATTACATGATTCTTTATTGTATAAAATCAATGAATTCATGTTTTGTGAGCATTTACAAAGTTTGAGTAAAAATTTGTAATTTTCATGTAATTTATATAATAAAAAGGTAAAATTATTCCTGGATGAACCATTATAAAAATTATTCATATATGGTTCACTAATGTTTTCTACAACTTTAACATAGGTTCATAAAAGAAAATTCTGAATTTTTTATGGATCTTTAGAGGTTAACCCTCCACCATTCTTCATGAATGAAATATAAATATTAAAATAGATTTAGGACTAATAAATACTGATTGTATATGAATTTTATGATTTTTTGGATCTACCATTTCCTAATATTCATGGGGCGGGTCGACAACACATTCAAAATTAGAAAACGAATTTTTTTTCAATATCTCTTAATCAATAACTATCATGCGAAGGTATAAAATGGTTGTCATTCATTTTGATAAAGATCTTCACGATACTATAATATGGACTATATTATGTTTCATTTGTAATTAAAAGTCCCATTTAGATGTATTGTGATATTAAGAACAGATTATTTTTAAATGAAAAATTACATTTATAATTGGGTGTGGGATGCAATAAATACATGCCTTCTATAAAATTTACGAAAATTAAAAATGGGAAAGATAGTTTTCATTACATTTTTATGATGATCAAGGATTCTAATGGTTAAACATTAAATATTTACATTTCTATGAATTCAATGAGATGGATATTTCTAGGGATATGAATTTATGAAAATCGCATAAAACGTTAGCAGTTAATTATAATTACAAAATTTTGAATTTTTATCTATCATTGTGATTCAAATTTTTATTGAGGTTAGTGATTTTTTTATGAATAGTCAAATATGGACTAAATGAATGGTTGATCTAAAAAATTCCAAAAATAACATTACATATTCTTTTTCATTTAAAGAATCTATTTCGTCCACCATTTTCAATGTTATGGGTCTACTAAAAGTACACCTAACTGATAATGTAATGGAAACTAGTATACTGAATTAATGATGGATTATATCTTATTAAAAGATATATAAATACATTGAAATGATTTATATGTAACAAAACTCATCAATATGCGTCTATATCCAAGGGATATATGAAGGTGATTGTAATATATATTGTGGGGAATATCTTATAGATGGTGAAAAAATAGATATTATCTATTAGATTATTGATGGAACATTTTGAGAAATAATTATATTTTATATGTACATCATCAAGTCGGTACATCTTTATTGAAATATATTGTTCAACAATCCATCAGTTTCACTATTATTTTAGTAAGTGTAAAATCCCATTTTTTATTTAAATTTTACATGTTATGTTTGTATATATATGATGATCATTTAAAATGTCATTATCATTTGTAGGAATAAAATTAATGATGTAAAATAAGAGATATATCATGTGAGTGATTATCAAATTAAATATTCCCATTATGTATAAATGGGTTATCATTTTGAAACACTTGTTTAGTACTCTTCACAAGTTGGATTGCGTTTGAAATTTGATTAAATATTTTGATTATTGTTTTGGATTCCAAAAAATGGTCGGGATCTGGATCAATTTTTGGGTCCATTTAGAAAGGATAATCTCAATACTAACATGGAATAGTCATAGGGCTTATACAAAAAAAGTTGTTTATAGTGAACTTATTGATTATGATCAAACCAAATTGATCTTTCAAAAATGAAACAATTCCTTGTTATGGATATTGGTAACAACCAATATTTGTTATTCCCATCTCGTATGGAAGAACATATCATAGGATAATGGCCATAACCATCTTCACTAAAATAATGCTAGGTTTGTTCACTGAAATATCACATAGTCATGCTATCCTAAAATAATTAAATAATTTTTTTTTCATTGACCTGATTTCAAGCCTTATGGTTACCAAGTTACAATGTTAGGGTTCTTTTATGTTCACAACAACCCTAGTATCGATCATTACCCTAATAGGATTAGTACCTCAAGATTGTAATAATCAATATTGATATAATATATGTAGATAGTGTGTAACAATTAAGAAAAAAGTTGAAATATGATATTTATCAATTGAGGTTACAAAGAATAAAGTTGATTTCAATCATAAATAGAAACAAATCAATTGTACACCTACTTGATTCAGTCTACAAGAAAGATCATATGGCGAAACCACTGTGAAATGGAACCGAAAAATGATAAACAAGTTTTGAAATGGTAAATAGTGACGAATATACTATAGAACGTGTGTCGAACAACCAAAGGGGCTTCGATTCAATACAAATTCTAAAACGATTTTTTTTCGAGTTAGGATAGAAGATAAGGGATAAAATTATACATAATGAAAAAAATAGATAGACATGTTATTCGCTATTGTGAGTTTCCGAGAAAGTAAATTGTTGCGCTATTACAACACCTTTAAACTTTTGACATTACGTAGTCTCAATCAATGTTTTTCTCCAAGGATTTTGGATGTGGTATGAATCTTGCCATGAATCATCTATATTAGGATATTTGACTCATATCATAATGTTTATATGGACCCCATGACATGATTCTTATCTCCACATGACCTTTATACGAGATATGGTATTCAAATATTACATTATTTGATATGGAGGTTGAGGTTGTGTAATCATTCCATGGATTATAATTTCTTTAGTAATTTCTTTATGACTTTTTATATTCTTCAAATGCTTCATACACATCATGAAATATGTTTTCACAACGTGTAACAATCATTTTTTGATACATTATATATATTTTCTTTTAGAGTCCAAGAAACAAATTCATTGTAATAATGAAATCATAACTAGTTCATTATCAAATCTAAAATGAATAAACATAAATTAAATGAATTCTAAATATATTAATAGTTTCAGATATTCACAACAACTTTTAGATGTCATAATTTTAGGTCATCACGTTTTTTGAAAAATAAATTTTTTAAATAACCATTGGGAATATATTAATATTTATATATATATACATATATACATATCTGGTTGCAATTTATCTAATTTCAAATTTTCATACCATCAATTACTTTACATGTTATTCTTGAAAAATATTTATTCATTTTCAAACAAATACATTTTAGAAATAAAAATTATAATTATTTTGATATAATAAAATGTTTTTAACCCTATCATTGGTGAGTTATTTTATTATTAGGATTTTTTTTTGAATTTCAGATGAAATAAGTTATTCTTAATTTTAAATAAACTTCGTAATCTAAAGTCCTAAATATTAATTATACATTATGTCTTTTGTAAATTTTCATAAATGTCGTACTGATATGAATATAGATAATAATTGGATTTATCTTCAAAATAAAAAATCAATATGACATTTTTAGGGAGTTATGCATTATATTAATTTTTCTATAGGATTTTCAAGTGACTATGTTATTTTATTCTAGTAGAATATATGAAAATAGATATTAATTAACATGACATACCATGAGGTTTAACTAATTCTAGAATGGTTTTTTTGGAAAATTTTAAGAGATTGAATCATAATGGGGATGAATATTTTCATTTTAATCGTAATGAAATAGTTATGATTGATGATTATGTATGGAATAATGGTATGATTCATGATGTAATTTCTGATATTGTACATCAGTTGGATCATAAAGGCATTAACTTCGGGAATGTTTAGACTAGGGAGATAAATCTATGCTCTGGTGAAGATCGTTGTTCCCTGATGTTTTATGAAATAAATGATGATGAAAAATTGATTTATATTCACGGTGTACTATAGAAAGTATATATTCATTTATTATATATTTATTTCACATGAATACATTCAATCAGTGGTCACAAACATCATTCAACAAGTTGTTTTTATTATTGAAAAAATTACATTCTACTGATGAAATGATTCCAGTGTAATGTTACCATGATTATAACATAAAATAGAACATATGGTTAGCATATGTATGTGTAGATACATGTGAAAAAAACTGTATGATTTTTATGATGCAAAATTAATATATGGATAATTTTATATCCTTTGACTCTTCAAGGTGGAATTATAATGAGGGGAATCAGACTCGTCGATGTTATATTGTGAAACCGGGGAAACTGATTACTGTAATGAAAATAAATTTCATTCCCCGTAATATGAGGATGAAATATTATTTATGACATCTATAATTTTTAAATTAATGCTATTCTATGTGTAATAAAATAAAAAATGATATATGTTATCCCACCTTAATGAATCTCTCTCAGAGAATGATTTTTATCAAAAGACCCCTACTTTTCTAATAATGTCTGAATGGCATTGGCAGCAATTTGTTTCAAACATTCATTTACAATGATATGTGCAACTCATAACACATGGCCCAAATTGTGGGTTCTATATAATATTCCTCCATACATTTGAATTGAAAATGAATTTATATTACTTTAAACACTGATTGATTGTCATAGATGCTCAAGGGATAAGAATGATGTTTACATATAGCCATTGATTAACTAGTTGAGTGAATATTGGGGTGATGGTGTAATGAATTATGATTTTGAGATGAATTATATGTTAAAAATAGATGATTATTTATTATAGAGAATAATTGAATTCATGGATTATGAGAATTGAACAAGTTAGAGTAAAAATTGGTAATTTTTATGTACTTTCTATTGTAACTTTATAACATCTACATGGATGAAAAAGTATAAAAAATATCCATAAATGGTTCCATGATGTTTTCTACCACGCAAGGATAGGTTCATGAATGACTTTATTAATTATTTATGGCTATATAGTGTTTAACATGCCACCAATCATCATGAATGGATTATAAATATTATCGTAGATTGTGGAATAAAAAATCATGATATTTTATTAATTTTATGAATTTTTGGATCTATGATTACCGAATATTCATGGTGGGGGTCGATAGAAAATTCAAAATTGGAAAAGTAAAAAAATATTTTCTTAATATATCTTAATCAGAAACTAGCATGTGAAGGTATAATAAAATTTTCATGAACATTGAAAAAACTTTCATGATAATATATAATGGACTATTTTAGGTTTCATTTGAAATAGAAATGAACATGTATATATAATGTGTGATTAAGAATAAATGATTTTAATGAAATAATTTCATTTATAATTGGGTGAGGGAAAAGTTTAATACATGACTTCTATAAAATTTAAGATTTTTCTAAATGAGATATATAGATTTCAATACATTTTTTTGACGATAAAGGCTCCAAATGATTACCCTTTAAATATTTACATTTTTGTGAATTCAATGTGTTGGATTTCTTATGGGATGATAATTCATGAGAAACACATAATACTTTAGCATCTAATTCTAATTACAATCTATGATTTCTTCCACCAAATGATTTTCAACTATTTATTGAGATTAGTTATTTTATTATAATATTTCTTTACAAATAAATGAATAGTTCATTTAAAAATTCATGTTTTTTTCATATTATTCTACATTTACAGAAACAATATCCACCCTCAATTCTAAATTTTATGCTTCAATTGATAGTACACATAACTGATAATGTAATGGAAACTAGTCTGGTGAATTAATGATGGATTGTATCCAATTTAAAGATATCTAAATACATTGAAATGATTTATATGTAACAAACCTCATCTAGATGCATCAATATGAAATTGTTATATGATGGGTGAGTGTAATACTTATTATAGGTAATTTAATATGGTTGTTGAAAAAAATATAAATTATCATCTAGATTCATGATGGTTCAATTGGATATGGAACTATGTTTTATATGGACATCATAAAGTCAGTATGAACTTATTGATATATATTTTTCAACAATCCATCACTTTTACCATTGATTTAGTGCGAATAAAATCAAATTTATTGTTTAAATTTAAATTGTTATGTTTGTATATATAATTTGGTCATTTAAAAATGACATTAACATTTGTAAGAATAAAAATAATGATATAATACAAGAGATATATCATGTGATTGATGATAAAATTAAATAGGCCCATTATGCATAAATGGGTTTTCGTTTTGGTTCTAAATGAGGTCTTCCCTCTAGAATCATTCCTATATACCCATATTTTGGTCTCAGTGGGATGAATTTAGATATTATAAACTAATGGAAAATTTTTAACTTGATAAACAAGCTGAAAATGTAGATTATTTGTAAAATGGATGATGACTCATTCTTTTAAAACCAGATGTTCCCTCTCGCAATCGAAAAAATTAAATTTGATTAGTATGTCAACATTAGATCCCAAAATAACACCTTGTAGAATATATGATGTTTATAAAATTATGTGGTCATTAGAGAGATCATAGGAAGCCAGCAAATATTTTTTTTATCAATGACAGAGATAAAAATATTATTCTCTCGAGAATACCATATTATTTTTACAATGAACACATATTAACAGAATAACTATACAATGAGGTGTACATCCAAAATGTAAACTACTAAAAATCATTATTGTGGATACCTTTTATAGGAATTCAATTTTACCCATTATCATAATCCTTTTTAGGGGATATTAGGGAAATATTGGTGAATTAATTTAATTGGAGAATTTTATTCACATTCAATGGTGGCCATTTGTTTGAATCGAGGTAATCTTGAATATTAGGTATCCTCTAATGCGTGGTTTTTTTCTATCAATGGAGGGATTGAATAACTAGATGTAATTTCAGATTAAAATTCTTTCTCCCTTCATTTTATTTCCATTTACTACAGACACACATATAACAATTGTATATCAAGGGATACAAATGAATATGGTATTATCATATTTCAATATGTTCCACGAATGATCTCTAAATATCTGGGGGGATTTATTCTAGAGGATTATAAATAAAAGGATAGAGAAAATATCTTAAAATATTTTAATGTGAAATCTAATTAATCCAAAAAACACTTTCCAAATGGATCCTCATGAATTTCATATTTATATATGATTTCATCATTGACCAACTAATTTAATGTCTCAATATTATGGGATTATCTTGGTTGCTTTAGGTAACAAACAACATGCTCAAATTTTCTCTCCTAGGATTTCATTGGATATTTCTAGTTTCAGACCACAAATGTGTTATGATAATAGTGAACCCTCTAAAAAACAATACCATTATCCTCAGATTACACAAAAAAGTCCTACCACTACCTCATGATGATGCCTAAATTCATTCTGTATTTAGAAAAGAATCAATTCCCCCATTAGTATCTATAAAAAACAATCCTTGGATGAGGAAAAGTTTTCTAGGAGGATATAATTGAATATAAATGACTTTGGTGGAATTTAGTGGTTATAAGTGACATTTGGGGGAAATAATGGATTGTGGGATATTTCCTAAAATATCTAGAGTAATAAAGGATTGAACCTTAATCAAATTATTAGGGTTAAGGCCATATTTAAATAGCCTATCCACTCCCAATATTAATTATAATATTGAATAGTCCTGGGTTTTATTACCAATAATCAAATCATATGATCCAACACCATTGGTATAATACTCAACCTGATATGGTCATTCTATCTGAAACCCTGTTATAAAGATAAACAATGAATGGTATCATAAGAAATTAGTATTACAAGGCTATTTAGAAGTGTGCCTTCATTGTCATTTGGGTGGCATTTTTCAAATATTGAGACATGTTATCAAAAAATTGTGTTCAATGACTATTGTACCTCACCTTCTTTAAGGGTAAATTAATAAAATCATGTTCCAACAGATGAAGGAAAGATGTTCTAATAGACCTATTAATGAAATTCATGAATTCATACAGGCATCACAATTTTACACATTCACAGATCTGTGATAATCTATTTTCATTTTAATTGAATTAGAGGATCATGGAATGAACCTATATTGTGGAATGATTTAATGGATACTTGGGATAAGTTGAGTTGACCAATATATTTTGACTCTTCCATATTTCACATTTGGGCCCTCCACATCCAACTACTGTCTGATACATTTTAAAACATTTCATTTCCATAGAAAATAGGTATATAAGAGTGTCTCTTGATTGAGTTGAACAATAATGGAGGACATTTAGGATTCACTAACTAGAAATTATGTATGATAATATTAAAATTCTTATTAATGATCTCTATTATTACTACCCCTATAATTCAATATTATCAAGAATCATATGTTTTGTAATAGATGTGGACAATAGATATTATAATAATGAAATATTTTTGGATATGGATGCATAAAAATCCCATATCAAATAAGGTGATGCCAACACTTCTTATTTTCATTAATGATACTTTGTGAAGATGCTTTAGAATTCAGTCCCCAGTCTAAATAAATCTGAGGGTAGGTTGGTTTCTAAATGTTCTGATATACATGATTTTATCATCCTGTTTTCAAGTATATATTCATGATGGGTGACACTTAAATCCCAATAGAAAAAATTAAAACTTCATTAAACCAATGAACACTAAGGACACGAATTGTCTTCTGAATCACAACCTCTATCAGAAGGAAATAATAAAGTTTATAAATCAGCATTATTCTACAAAATCTCTTGGACCGAACAGATTTCATACTCACATAATCATAACATTTATACCCCATATTTTATATGATATCTTGTCTCTTATGAATGATCCATGGGAATGTATTTTTTTTCTAAGTGAATGATTTATCAATATCATTCCAAAATTATAAAACCCCGCTATTTTTTTATTGTAGTCCCATTGGATTTTGGAACATAGTTTATATGATTTTTTATAAAATTGTGGTGACATGACTCACTCATGGATTCTATCTATCATCCCAAAAAGCAAAATTTATTTCAATCCTAAAAGATTATAACTATTATGTCCAACAAAAATGATCTTATATTTCATTACATTATGGAATTATTTTTTATGAATAATGGTATTATTTGATTGTATCATGAGATAGTAAAGTAGTATGACATAGTGGAATGACATTTTCTCTTTTTTTCATCAAAGAAGTGGGTTACTACTCAAAATGGGTAAATATTATCATTAATTGTGATAGGATAGTTTACTTCATTATGATAATAAATAGGTGTGCCCCCAAAATCTTCACTCCCTAATTATTCCATATCCGTGGGGTTGCTGTAACTCCCCGCCCCTACCTCCCGGGCTTGAGGAGGAGGTGAGTGTCACTTGGCCTTATGCGACTTTCCCAAGGAGCCAATGGATGCCAATAAATGCTGAGGGATTCAGAAGAAAAGTGGGGAACTATTTTCCCTCAATAGGATAACCCAACAAAAAAACAACCAACCACTATAATTCATGCATTTCAATTCCACCAACCCTATCAAAACAACACAAGGTTTATACAACCGTATATTTCCAAAACATCAGAGTACAACGGAAACCAAAACACATCCACAACAATCCGTGACACAACCAAATCTCCACCACAACTCCAAGCTCCATGCACCACCAAGCATCATGAGGCACCACTAAAAGATGGAGATGCCTTACCTTTTCCCACATCCTGGTATACTACATCTGCAAAGACACCAATGTGCCAAAGCAGGGGGTGAGTACAACCACTCAGTAGGATTCCCCAATTGGATCCCCAACACACGCCAGTAGGATAAACTATTAACAAATTTATATAAAACATTTTATATAAAACAATTCCATTCACAAACTCATTAAAAAAGCCAAATGTGATACACACAAAGGAAACCCCCCACAATCAAGCCACACGCCGGTTACCATGTTCATATTTCACTCACAAGCCCCAACTACAACATAAAAAAATCAAGAATTCAACCAACAACGGGGGTACTTTCTCAGCCAACCCATTCAAAACCCGATAAGTGGTACTTTCTCGGCCACTTTCCCCATTGGTGGCCCTTCCGACCATTATCCATCCATCTCTCTGATTATAGCGGTACTTTCACGACCACTCCACAATATCACCACACATTGCAATAAAGCATCCCATTCATATCCACACAAGAACCAGCCACAAAAAATCACCCATTATTGAAATCACTATCACATTCTATTATCACTCTCAAGATCAATGTCATTTTAAACTCCACATTTTAAAATCATCCCATTGAGTCCATTTCCAACAAAACCGATTTTTCCCAAAATCCCAATTTCATGCCAAAAACCCCCAATTTCATCTCCCATAAATTTTCCAAAAATTTACCCCATGATTTAACAATTAAATTTCAAACACATAATTTAATTGTAAATGCACCACACAATTCTACCAAGTGGAGTTGAGAGAGAATCCATCTACCTCTTAGGGTTTGGTGAAATCGACCCTTTTCCCAAACACACTTCAATCAGGTAAATTGCCTCCTCGAAACCTATTTAAATACCCTTCTCTAACATCCATAAGCCTTAACAAAATCATTGAAGGAAACCCCAAACATAGTTCTACACACAAAAAGTGTAGATATAGAAATCCAAGAAAGAGGGAGAAGTGTATCTAGAGGAAAACCCAAAGAAACCATTGGAGAAGACTTACCCAGGTGAAATCCCCTTCAAACCACCTTGAATAGTCTTCAAAACCCTTCCAAAATGAGTGTGAGAGCCTTTCTAGCCCCTGAGAACTAAAAATCCCGAGTGAGGCTCGAGTGGGAGGAAGAGAGGAGTGTTTTAGGAAAAGCCTGAGGGAGCCCGGATTTAAAAACCCTATTTTTAAGTGGTCGCACGGTTTAGCCCACACGGTTAAGCAAACAGTGCACTAACCGTGAAAACTATACTGCCTCGAGATCCAGGGTCTGCATCATTTACTCGCACCATTTGGATAAACGTGCGCAGATTGTGCGAAGCCTACTGCCTCAACCTACACGGTTTCTAGAACATCCGCAAGGTTTAAACTAACAGTGCTCAAACCGTGCACCCCTTTAAAAGACTCCAAAATCATCCAAAATTGTTCCAAACACTCCCATATTCTTCCCAACTCATCCCATGCACTTTAAAAACATAAAAATGCATAAATAAAGGTTACATACCTCATACAGGGGTGCTACTTTCTCCCCACCGTTGGAATTTCCGTCCTCGGAATGTAGTGCCACAGCCCTTTGCTGGAAGAGCTCGAGCCACTGCTCTGCCATTTCATTCTCCCGTTCCCATGTTTCTTCCTGGATCTGGCCATGTTTCCACAAAACATGAACTAGACTGATGCTTTTACCATGCATGAATTTCTCTTTTCTATCCACAACCTGCACTGGCACATGCACAAATGAAGCATCCGGCTCTAGCTCAACCTGATCCCATCAGATAACATGGCTCAGATCCATCTGGAACTTTTTCTGCTGCGAAACATGGAATACATTGTGTACCGCAGTAAACCTAGGTGGAATAGCCATCCGATAGGGCACCTCACAAACCCGCCCTACAATCTCAAAAGGTCCAATGTATTTCAGAGATTACTTCCCTTATTTCCCAAACCGACGATGTCCCAACTGAGGAGAAAGTCTCAAGAAAACATGATCACTCACCTAGAATGACAAAAGTCATCGATGATGATCCACATACGAGATCTGATGACTTTGAGCCACCTCCATCCTTTACCTGATCAACATGATATTTTCT
Organism: Viscum album; assembly: GCA_963277665.1. NCBI lineage: Eukaryota > Viridiplantae > Streptophyta > Magnoliopsida > Santalales > Viscaceae > Viscum > Viscum album. The sequence continues at coordinate 2,031,631,259 of OY728164.1, forward strand.
GCAGTCTCCTGGAAAAGACTCAGTCCAACCATCAAAGACTCACCCGTTTCCAACCATCATAGTGGAGAACGTCACAGCCGCCCATAAAATGCTTCAAACAGATCCATCTGTATGGATGCTTGATAACTGTTATTATAAGAGAATTCAACCAAGGGTAGGTTCCCCTCCCATGAGCCACCAAAATACATCACACAAGCTGGCAAGATATCTTCCACGGTTTGTATCATCCTCTCAGAGTGTCCATCCGTCTGAGGGTGATATATCGTAGTCATGGTAAACGTTGATCCAAGGAATTGTGCAATAATTTCAAGAAACGAGATGCAAACCTCAGATCTCTATCTGATACAATCAAAACTGGGATGCCATGCCTCTTTACCACCTCCCGAATATAGATCTTGGACAGATCCTACACCGTATGAGATTCACGAATTGGGATGAAAGGGCCGACTTCGTTAGCCGATCCACTATCACCCAAATGACATTGTGTTTTCTGGCCGTTTTTGGGAGACCTGTGACAAAATACATCGCTATCTGCTCTCACATCCAAATAGGGATAGGTAAAGACTGCAACATTCTCGCTGTCCTCTAGTGCTCTACCTTGACCTGCTGGAAAGTCAAGCATCGTGAAACGAAATCAGCCACTCTTCTTTTCATTCCAAACCGCCAGAACTGTGATTTTAAAGCCTTATACATCTTCTGAATTCCAGGGTGGACATCCCACCTATAATGATGGTACGCCCTGAGAAGGTCCTCCTGACAAGCCTCCGGTACCACTATCCGATTCCGGAAACACAAAACAGATTCTTTATTCAATTTCCAACCCTCAATGGTCTCCCCACCATTGAGTCTCAACCCCATGGTAACACATTCAGGATCAGATATCTCTGCCGCTCTAACCAGGCCAACCAAGTCAGGAATCAACGTAACCAGAAAGATGACTGCTCTATCACCCGGGTCCTCACATTCCAACCGTATATCAAATATAACCGACATCAACTAGCAATGGTCTGATGCCTGTTTCACAACCTGAGAATATGATTTTTTACTTAATGCATCTTCCACCGAATTTCCCTTACCCGGTGTGTACATTAAGTCAAAATAAAACATATGGAGATATTACATCCATCTCCATTGCCTCAAGTTTAGATCCGTTTGTGAGAAAATGTGCTTTAAACTCTTATGATCCATGTAGACCGTGAATTTCTCACCGAAGAGGTAATGGCGCCTCATTTTCAAAGCATGTACCACTGCCACCAACTCCAAATCATGATTTGGGTGGTTCTTCTCAGTCACCCCCAACTGCCATGATCCATACGCAACCACATGATTTCCATGCATGAGAACGCACCGCAACCCTGATCTCGATGCATCGAAATACACCACATACCCTTTTCCTGATTCTCGCAGAACCAAAATTGGTGCTGATGTAAGGCGACTTTTCAGCTCCTCGATGCACTGCTGACACTACTCGTTCCACTGGAATGGAACATTCTTTCTTGTCAAAGCTGTCATTGGTGAAGCGATACATGAAAAATCACAAACAAAGCAGCTGTAGTACCCAGCTAAACTGAGGAAACTTGGTATCTCAAACACATTCTTTTGTGGGTTCCACGAGATAAGGGCCTCTATCTTTTCTGGGTCCACTGAGACACCCCTATCAGATATCACATAGCCAAGAAAACGGACTTCCTGTATCCAAAATCACACTTTGACAATTTGGCATACAACCGATGATCTCATAAGATATCTAGCACTATCGCCAAGTGCTGCTCATATTCCTCCCTTGTCATTGAATACACCAGAATATCAGCTACAAACACCAACCCAAATGAATCAAAATATCTCTGAAATATTCGATTCATCAATACAATGAACACTGATGGTGCATTGGATAGACCAACGGGCATGAAAACATACTCATAATGGCCATATCGACTTCTGAATGCTGTTTTAGGGACATCCTCCTTTCTTACTCACAATTGATGATATCCCGACCTCAGTTCGATCTTGGAGAAACATTGGGATCCCCTAAACTGGTCGAACAAATCATCGATTCGTGGAAGGGGATATCTTTTCTTTATCGTCACTTGGTTAAGTCTACGATAATCCACACAGAGCCTCAAAGTTCCGTCCACCTCTCTCACAAACAACACCTGTGCTGCCCACAGAGACGTGCTAGGCTAGATAAACTAATTGTTTTCAAATTCTTCTAATTGGACATTCAATTCCCGGAATTTAGTAGTTTCTATCCGGTAAGACAGAAGTGAGATAGGACTAATCCCCAGAAGGAGATCAATCATAAACTCAACTTCTCTTACGGGAGGTACCCGGAAATTCTTCAGGAAAAACTTCCATGAACTGATCCACCACTGCTAAAAGAACACTATGCTCAACATCTTCTATTGATTCCAATGACAAGACTACCAATTGATACGATAACATGCCAACTGCCGGTGCCAACATGCCTGCTGCAACCTGCTTCTCTTGCCTCTCCCCTCTAAAGAGATGTCCAACGCCATCATGTATCATAAAACTCACTATTCGCGCATCACAATCTATGTGGGCCTTAAACGCTATTAGCCAATCCATGCCCAAGATTGCATCATAGACATCTATGTCAAGTACCGAGAAATACCACACTATCTCAATTTTGCCCACAACGATACTTCAAGCTCTCCATAAGAATGGTCGACACTCTTTTCTACCTAGAGGTGTTTGATGTTTCAAAACCGAAGGCATCATCTCTACCTCTAAACCCAGCAACTCAACAACATGGGTAGAAATAAAAGATTGTGAAGCACCCGTATAAAACAATACAATCATGTAGGTAGAATTTAAAAGAATAGTTCCTCATACTATGGATGTCCCTGACTGATCATCCACCACCACCTGCTCGGATCTGCACAACGCCTTCATTGAGAAACTATGTTCTTTACTTCCTTGTTGAGGTGTCATGGTATTGTGAGAATCACCATGACTAACCTTACCTTGCTGAAGAGGGGTATGATGCTACCCCCATCTTGTTGAAGCATAGGATGTCTATGATCCTTGCGGAGTGTCACACACACCCGTCCTTGGAGCATTCCTATAGTAGCACTGGAGATGCCCCATCTACTAACAACTATATCATGCTCTGGGTTGTTCCGTGAAATCCCGCTTGATATGCATCGATGAGCCACACTAAAAATATCGCACTTTACTCTGGGGCTTTAGAGGAAGGTTCACTGATCCCTTTATCGCATTTTCTGTCGTGCTCCTACTCTTGGAATGTGTGTCCCTCTTTCACTTGAACCCAAAATTAGGGTTCCCACTAATCCCTATGGGTATCCCCACGCTTCCTCCACCCGGAGTTCCCAACAGATCTTGCTCAGCTACAGAGGCTCGATTTACCATTTCTATGTAGTCCCTGATACACAGCACAACTATTTCAGAACGGATTTCCTTCCTCAAACCCACCTCGAAAATCCTTGCTTTCAGCGACATGCTACCCGCCACCTCGGGTGAAAACCGCACTAAGCTCATTAACTTAGCCGCATACTCCATTACCGACATATATTCTTGATTCAAACTGAATAAAGTCTGTAGTACGCTGAATCTTGAACGTGTGATGGTAGAATTATCTATTAAATAATTCCTCAAGGTTTTCCCACGTCATACCCTTGTCCGTACACGCTTGGACTACCAGATCCCATCATTGAAGCGCATGATCCACCGGATTATACGTTTCTAGCTTGACCTTCAGCTCGGCCAGGGTTCCCAAGAATTCGAAAATTCTATTTATTCGGGATAGCCACACCTCTGCCCTTTCTGGGTCTGTATCAACCGTAAAAACGGGTGGGTTCTGCTTCTGAAAATGAGCCACATAGTCGACATGCTTGGTCTCTTCCACTCTATTTACGTTGCCCACCACCTGGAAGGCTTGGACTATACTTTTCACTATCTGTTTGTTCACCTGAGGCTCAGGTGCAACCACATTCTCATCAGCGGCTTCCGGTTGGTTTCGACGATGCCTACTCGGAGCCATTTCTATATCATAAAACAAACAAGCATGAGTCTCGCTTCCGTATAAATCACATAACAACCACATAAAATACCATTTCATAATAATAAATCACAACTAGGCTTTCCATTCGTGCACATTTCCCATGTTTCTCAATTTTTGATGATCAACCATTTTCAAAATACCATGTTTATTCCCATTTCAGGTTCACACATTTGGAAAATTGTTTTTCAATTCAACAGATAAATCATTAAACCCAATGAAATATACATCCTATAGGGAAGTCATTTCTATCATACATGTCATGCTCATCTCATTGGATACACCCACAACAATGAGATTGCATATATGTTTCTCCAAAATACATATGTACCCAACTCCTTGGTAACTTGAAGCTCATCATAAAAGGGTTAGCAACGTCGTTTTATGCTATACGTTCCATGTTCCGACAGTCCTACGCCTTGCTACCATACCGACTCAAGGAATAACCAAGAACGAATGTCAACTCCAAATCTAATAATCAACTCCAACGGACAGAACAAGCTGGTACCATTTGTAACTCCCTGCCAATACCTCACTGGCTTGAGGTGGTGGTGAGGGTCACATGGCCTTAAGCGACATTCCCAATGCGCTAAAGGATGTCAATAAATGCCGAGGCCTTTAGAAGAAAAGTGGGGAATGAATTTCCCGCAAGAGGATAACCAAACCATCCAACAACCAACCACTATAATTCATGCATTTAAATTCCACCAAGCCTATCAAAACTACCCATGGTTTATGCAACCAGATATTTCCAAAACATCAGAGTACAACAGAAACCAAAAGACACCCACAAAAATCCATGACACAACCACAAATCCACCCCAGCTCCATGCTCCATGCACCACCATGCATCACGAGGCACCGCTAAAAGATGGAGATTCCCTACCTTTCCCCACATCCTGGTATACTACATCTGCAAAGACAAAAATGTGCCAATGCAGGGGGTGAGTACAACCACTTAGTAGGATTTCCCAAAATGACTCCCCTACACACGCACTAGGAGAAACAGTTAGCACATTTATATAAAACATTTTATATAAAACAATTCCATTCACAAACTCATTACATTATCCAAACGTGCCACACACAAATGAAACCCCCCAAAATCAAGCCACACGCCGGTTACCATGTTCATATTTCACTCACAAGCCCCAACTATAACATCACAAAATCAAGAAATCAACCAACAACGGGGGTACATTATCGGCCAACCCATTCACAACCTGACAAGTGGTACATCCTAATCCACATGCCCCAATGGTGGCCTTTCCGACCATTATCCATTTATCTCCCTGATTATAGTGGCACTTTCATGACCACTCCACAATATCACCACACCTTACAATAAAACATTTCATTCATATCCTCACAAGCACAAGACACACTTAATAACCCCTTATTGCAATCACCATCACATTCCATTATCATGCTCAAGTTCAATGTCATTTTAAAATCCACATTTTAAAATCATCCCATTGAATCCATTTCCAATAAAACCCATTTTTTTCCAATTCCCAATTTCATGCCAAAACCCCCCAATTTCATCTCCCATAAATTTTCCACAAAATTACCCCATGATTTAAAAAATAAATTTTAAACAAATAATTTAATTGTAAATGCACCACACAATTCCACAAAGTGGAGTCAAGAGAGAATCCATCTACCTCTTAGGGATTGGCGAAATCGACCCTTTACCCAAACGCACTTCAATCGAGTAGAATGCCTCCTCAAAACCTCTCTAAATCCCCTTCCCTAACATCCATAAGCCTTAAAAACATCAGTCAAGGAAACCCAAACCTTAGATCTACACATAATATGTGTAGATCTAGAAACCCAAGAAAGAGGGGGAAGTGGATCTAGAGGAATACCTAATGAAACCATGTGAGAAGACTTAACTGGGTGAAATCGCCTTCAAAACACCTTGAATAATCGTCAAAACCAATCCAAAATGAGCGAGAGAGGCATTCTAGCCCCTGAGAACTAAAAATCCCGAGTGAGGCTCGAGTGGGAGGAAGAGGGGAGTGTTTTAGGTCATGCCCGAGGGAGCCCAGATTTAAAAACCCTATTTTTATGTGGCCGCACGGTTTAGCCTGCACAGTTTAGCAAACCGTGCACTAACAGTGCGCAGTCTACTGCCTTGAGAGCCACTGTCCGCACCATTTACTCACACCATTTTTAAAACCGGGCATAGGTTTTGTGGAGCCTACTGTCTCCCCTTGCACGGTTCCTACCGCATCCGCACGGTTTACACTAACCATGCTCAAACCGTGCACCCCTTTAAAAGCCTCCAAAATCATCCAAAAACATTTCAAACTCTCCCAACCACTTCCCAACTCATACCATGCATATTAAACACATAAAAATGCATAAATAAAGGTTATATACTTCAAACTGGGGGTGCTATAGTTGCACTTTTCCCATTCCTCCTTAATAATTACGGGTAATAATTAGTAATTTCTACTAACTATCACTACTTCTTTCTAATAAATTCTAAATATTACTAATTATTTCTATTTAGTACTAATTGTTACCATCTACTAAAAACTATTACTATTTACCACTAATTTATGAAAATTATTACTACTTACTGATAATTATTATTATTTAACGATTATTATTGTTAATTTAAACTAATTATAGCTACTTACTACTATGTATTACTATTTATTACTATATATTACAATGTATCCATATTTATTGATATTTATTTCTTAATATTACTAATTATTAATATTTATTACTATTTGATACTATTTAATCCAATTTATTCCTATTTATTACAAGTTACATCCATTTATTACTAATTACTTCAAATAATTACTAATTAATGGTAATTATTACTTAATGATTCTAATTATTACATATTACCACTAATTATTACAAATTACCACTAATTTCCTCTAATTGTTAATATTTATTACTATTTATAATTATTTAAAATTATCTATTACTTACTATCTATTATTATTATTATTTATTGTTATTTATTACTATTAATTACTATTAAGCATCATTGGTCCCTAATAATTACTATTTACTACTAATTATTACTAATTAGAACCTATTATTAATAATTAACACTAATTATTAGTAATCACCACTAATTATTTTTGAGAACCGCTAAATCTTATTAATTATTACTATTTATTACTAATTATTACTATTTTTCCATAAGTATAACTATTTACCACAAATTATTACTACTTGTACCCAACCCGTGCATATTCAAAGCATGATCATTTAATTAGGAATTCCCTCACTCATATTTTTTATTTTATAAAATAATCATTTATATGAAATAAGTGCATACATAATTTCACTTATATTCTATATAAGTGAATATTGATAAAGCATTGTGTAAAACAATGCATACAATAGCCATTCCATACTTATATTCAATATAATGGAAAACAGGCATGACATACTGCAAAAAAGCACAAATATGAATATGTATACTGAAAAATAATTACAAATATGAAACTATATAAAAAATAAGCAGTGATTACATGTATATGGATAATGAACACCATTTAATAATATAACTGATATATTCACTATGAGAAACTACGTAGATAGACTACTATGTGCACTTGAGTTCTAAAGTTATGTTTGTGTGATTGTATGATCATCAATGACTCAAAAATAGTTTTTTTCACATTTTGGTCACCTAGGATATACATCATTTGGAAACATCAAACTGGAATCTTCTTGACTTTGTTTGGATTCGATGATATTTATTGGCTTGTCAAATTTCTCAATGTCTACATCATGTTCCACCTAGTTAGGGCCTATAATGTATATATCTAGCCACATTTTGTTGTTGAGAAGGAATGGACTTCTAGGAAACTAGATAATATAATATTGGTGCTGTGTTGTTATGCTAATAAGCTAACATGGATTGGAGCTCTGAGGCAACTTTCCTTCCCAGCAAGTGTCTGAATCATCAATGTTGGAGTGATGAAAGCAATGAGATCGATATTCCCTTACATCAACCAAGCCTTGATGGTGTTGGGATCCATGCTTTTTTTAACCTAGTGAATATAAATCCCTTCAGATATATACTTGGAACAGTTAAAATTTGGCACAACGACGATAAAATGCATTATGTTGGAGGTCGTGAGTGGAATTGGGCTACTCATCACTACCATTTCACTTATCAGCTCCATCTAAGGCATGCTAAATACAAAATCATAAAAATATGAAGGAAATCAGAAAATAAATCAATAATATTAAATAATAATTTAATCCAAAATTCTCTAGACATAGATATATCATGGTTAATTATTTTTTCATTTGTAGGACTTACAACCAGCTTGATTTCACTATAATTGGAACTCATAGTAAGTAGTACATCTTTCAAAAAAATTTATTCAATAACCAGAACATGAGTTATAATTATCCTAACTCAATTTCAGTTCCCAATCAGTGAATATCATATAAGTAATTAACTAAAATTTAACAGAGTAATAAACCAAAAAACACAATTTTGGGGGGTAGTTTTTCTAAAAAATAAAATCGAAACATATTTATATTATATTTTATATATGGTGATTTAAAAATGAAATTGAATCACTTTTAGATATATGTTGTCTCTCAAAAAATTTATGATATTGAATAAACAAAAAAAGGGAAATATAAAATTCATTATATTTAATTGGATGATATTTTAATATTTATAATCATCATCAGAACAATTTTATGTTGTGTTACGGGAAGTACATGATTTTCTGTTACTATAAGCAATGTGATAGCACTACCGTGGATGAGTGGCCTACTGTGATGATGATGATTATTTACATCCATGCATCAACATAGGTTGGACTATCACTGATTCATGAAGAGGATTAGAGAACCTCTAAAAGAACCTCCTTCTTTTTATATCTATTCAACCCTTTTGTATTTATACACACAAATTAAAGCATTATAGAATTTAAGGCTACCATATACAGGATGGTATCATCAACACAAATATGTTAAACACCATCTGAGAAAAAATATATAAAGAAATTTTTGAGGAAATAATAAATATATTTTTATAATTTACGTTTAAGGATTATATATCTTCATAAATAGAAATACAAATTTTTATGATTAGTTTATGTATATTAAAAATTAAATTTAAAATAGCCATAATCTTGTAAAATGGGGTTGGAAATTATAAAAATCAATGGCTTAAAACAAATTTGAAGGTGAACATGTTAATTTTCAGTTATTTTTTTCAATGGTTTTCAATATAATTTATTTGAAAGGATTGAAAAAATATCTATGCAATATTCAAAAGGTTTAAGAATTAAAAATAGTAGTATTTTATTAAATAAATTGATGTTCATTTGTATATTTTTGAATATTATTCCAATAATTTTAGAACAAAAATTCATAATATCATGAACACATAACCTAAAATCCCTAAAATGAATCAATTTCATTAAATTATTGATATTTTGTTTCGAATTACTAATCATATAGCACATTAAAAATAAAAATTAATTAGATAACATTGTGTTTATAAAATATAACAAACTATATAGTTCTTAAAAATGGTTTCACCTATCGAGAAAACATTTTACAATAAATTATAATAATTGTTTTAAGCTTCTTAAAAATATTATTGAGGTGTCAAAATAGAATTTTAGAGTTTATAATCAATGAGAAGTGAAAATGTTAGTCTGAAATAGAAATGTTACACTCTGAACACTACAAATACTCATAGTGTTTACATTATATTTTTTCCTTTTTATAAGTGTATATAGTACAAAATTTATTCAAAAAACATGCATGATTTAGAAAAATCTTAAAATAAACAAGATATTGTTGTATATCCACGAAAAACATATGAATGATTATTAAATTTATAGAATGAATTGATATTAACCAGTAATGTTGATCATTTATCTAATAGATTGTTTGACGAAGTAACTACCTTTGGGTGAACAGAAAAATGATTGAGGGTGGTGAAAGCAATCAAGCTGTCACAAATGTCTCCAAAGAAGTTAGAGAAAAATCCCTAGAATTGTGTTCAACAAACATAAATAAAATGTTCAATCATTAATGATCTAAATGTTGGGAGCTCACATTATAAAGTATAAAAAACCATCCTTCCCATCCCAATTACCAGGTAGTAATAAATAATGACGAAATTGTGCTTACTTCAATAGAATCCGAAATTACATCTAATTTTTTATTGATATAATGAAATATAAGGAAGAAACATACATGTGGATCAATTCTATGAGTTGTGTTTGCAACTCTTCATCTCTCAACCTCAATCCTCTTTGAAATAACATCAATAAGTTGTAGTGAAATAGTCATTTGGTTGTGTATATGTCCCATGGATATCATAGTTTTATCAACCATTGTAGGATCTACAACCTTTAACATCATGATTCATTAGCTGAATATATTTCATTTCATATTGAACCTTAAAATGTTATCTTGACTATGAAAATAATAGATTTATGTTTATATATTTGGTCTTCATGAGATATTATTTGGTGTTTCATGACATGAAATCAAATAGTCTGGCAGCTTAAATGTTGTTCATTCGTGAGGAAACACTTTATTAATATTTCCAGTATTTTGTATATTGAAGATTAACTTAATATATTCATAGAGTTTAATTTCCAAAATATATAACATCCCCATACTCTATTGATTTATACTATAAAAATTTACAGCTTCCTCCCGGAAATCAACGATACCCTCATAGATTTCATTTCAGTGTTTTGAAGAATTGGTTAGGAATCTAGATGAGGATTATCAAGTTGAAGTTGAGTGGATAAAATCTATTTTATTTCACATTTTTATAGCTGCAAGAACATGATTATAAGAACTACATTTTTTTTATAAATAGTTATTAAAAAACCAAGCATCTTATTATAACATACATGTTTCTTATGATAACCTGAAAAATATAATCATGTTCAGAAGAAAAAAATAAAACCCTACCTGGTTCATCGAATACATAATGAGGATATGTAAATCACAAATCGTGAACTCAAAACACTTTAATTTTCTTGGTCACCCAAATAACCAAATAAATAATAATTTGCATTAGATTTCTTACATAAACAGTTAACAAAAACAGATTTTTTCAACATAGTTGTAATAGAAATTAATATTACAAACATAGTATTAGAAGCGTATCATAAAAGAACTCATATTGATTCAAAAAATATGAAAAAATGTGTCATAAATACAAAATATAGACTCGTCTAATATGCCATTATGCATTGTTTATAATGAATATATCAATTTCAACTTGAATCTATTGATGGAAAATGAAGTACAAGCATTCAAGGAGTAGTCCAAGATTTACAAAAACGAGGCACTCTGATGTACACTAAAAATTTTAATCATATTATTGTTTTTGTGACATTCTAAATTTATTTGATATAGAATAAAATATTTAAAACTTGTGAATTCATTTGGAACTAGTAAATATTGAGCATTTATAGTCTCCAAATTAGCTGAAACCTCATTCGTTGAATGGTAGATATCAGTGAATTCCTATTAAAGAACCATGAAAACACCAACAAAGTTAGTCAGTATTATTTTAACATATAGATTATAACCTAGTGTTTCATCATTAGAGTCTTGATATTCCACCACCATTTCCTGATTTCTTGCATCATCCTATGCATTATGTTTTTTCAATACATATTCTCTCATAGTACCATTGGGTTGTGATTTTATAACTTCACTTGACACTTTAGACCCAGTATCTGCTACATAGTCATCATCATCTTTATCTCCATCCTCAATGATGAATTCGTTTATGATGAGTTTAAATTCAACATTATCTATTTCTTCTATTACATCAACCAATATATAAGTCTCTTCATGTTCTCATTCAACCTATTCTATGTTGGGAATCCCTTCCTCTTCTCTGACCTACCCCAGTCCACGGATATCAGTGCCATCCATAATAATTAGATCCAGATCACGCCTTCTAGGGTATCCATCATTGTTAAATGATGTGAATGGGTTCTATAAAGATGTCCAACTGAGAAGTTTGAGGTGAAGGGGGAGGCCAATTGGATCCATTGTTTTGTGTTGATAGCAACAAAGAACTATTGGGTGATGATTACATCTGAAAAAACCCATCAATCCCATAATGAGGTACAACTGGGCTTGTTTCTGGTGATCAATGAGGCATCTCCTCAAAGGAAGTGGAAGGATTCTAGCCTAATCATATATAATTAACTTCCATTTATTTGTTCCAACTAGAATATATAAGTATTGAAGATATACAACCTCGCATGGTTTTATTCATAGTCATGAAGGGTGACTTAGATGATGAATCCAATAAGAACACCTGAGGCCCGTCTCCACAATATAATTCTGAAGAGTTGCTTAGATTTTTCTCAAGGACTGGATGGATGCATGGTGTCTAGAAGAAATATTCTTCCCTTTCTCAACATCTTTCTTGATAAATTTTATTATATCATTATATAGGTTCCTTCATATTCATCATCAATCATTACAGTAGAACATCCCATATATCCCCCCTCTCTCTCTCACACACAGACACTAAATCTTGTCCCCCATCTCTAATTATATAAAAATTATTCATGCTATAATTCCAATTTCTCTTGTAAAGAGTCATATTATCAATTCTAGGTAGATTCATTAGGAATGCTTCATCATGTTTCGTAGAAATAGTTATCAAGCCTGTGGAATTAATCAAATGGAATGAAAAATGAATTTCACTTCTTAAAAAATAATGCTAACAACAACTTGAATACCAGAAATGAATAATTTTACAAGATTAAAAATAAATAATTCTTTTATTTGAGAAATGGTACTTTTTACTCCATTATTATTTTACGCTGTGATCCATGATTCATCAAAATCAAAATAAAAGGCGATGATGCAAATATTTTTTCAGGAGCTTTCATTTTTTCTGAAATTAAGATAATAAAAACCTATATAGAACTCAATAAATCATGGTATATGAAATAAAAAATAGACAAGAAATGCATATTTGTGTGATGTTTTATTCATAATAAAATCCAACAATTCTAAAAAGAGAATAATAATAGTATTCAATACAATACCATTTATGGGGATAATAAATAGGGGAAATTTATTTCTTTTAAATCAGAAAAGAAAATCACATATTATAAATAATGGTTTTACATGATAAAAAAATTTAAACATGATATTAAATTCCTATAATATTAAATAATTGAATATTTTTATGTAAAATGATTCCATTGATATAGTTCTTTTGTTGTTCATGATCTCGCATCAACAATATTAGAAAATGAATGTATAATTATGTGGATAGTGCATGGACATCAAATATTAATGTTTATACATATATGATGAATTTTAGGCCTCTATATATAAATGTATATTATTTAATAATTCTATAAAAGATAAAAAAAATAATTTTAAGGTGAATATATCAAAAAGAAAAGAGAATGGTAGCCTCTTCATTTTGACCATCTGGTTGTTAGACAACATATGTATGGTATTTTCTAATGTTGATAACATTGAGAATCCTGAATCTCCTAATACACAAGTAAAATGAAATAAATTGTCAATATAATTAAAATAAATGAATAAAATAATATATAGGGCCTCAAAGAGGAAGAAAATTCAATGAGTTAGTTCCATAAAAACACTAACCTAAAACTCCATCGCACACATTCAAATCAAAATGATTTAGATATAAAATATGAAATTACCACCATTTGATAAGGAAACAGTTTTTATGGAATCCAAACATTTAAAATAAAAAAATAATCATCCATTAGGTTGGGGATTAATTCAAAAGGATGCAACGATACAGAAAAAATGTCAATGTGGTAATAGAATTATCAATACATTCCTACAAAAATATTAGTATCACCGAAGAAGGAAACATGATTTAATACTCTTAATAAATTGATCATAGTATACAATCATAGAACATATGATATAAATAACCTCCATTACCATTGTCCAACTCTAAGATCAATGATTCACTACCACATAGAAACTGCTCGGAAGAAGCATTTGGATGAATTATTCAAGTATCCTCTAATCAAAATCAATCACAAAAAAAGTATTTAAAGTGAGAAAAAGCATTTTCAATAATGATAACAAAAAAATAATATAATTACGTACCACATGAAAGTAATTTGATTATATATAAAAAGATTTTTCTCTTTCAAATAACACACATAAACACTAAAAATATAGAAGAAAAATAAAAAAATAAGATGTAAAAAAACATTTTCTAATAAGAAATATGAAATCCTATAAGAAGAACCTATTATAGGTTCGATAAGAGGTTTTCATGATCTGATTGAACATTTGAGCATTATTATCTTAAGATGATCCTTAATGATGCGTTCAATATCCCCGATAATTTCATGAACCCATTGGATGACACAAGAACATGTCATGGACCATGGAATGTCCCAAGACTCAAGATAACATTCCCTATTGGGATACTGGATTATTGTATAATGGAATTATGAAATAAATAAAATTCATAGACCTTACTATGGATTTCTTCCCTTTTATATCCAGGGCTCTTTGAACTCTTCAAATCAGAAAGATACATCATTCAACATTGCATATTATTTAACAAAAAAATCTTAGGATTCATTAGGATGAGTGAAATTGAATGGTAAAAGGAATAGAAAAATGAAATGATATATCAACCATTATTTTTTACTAAAAAAAATATGGATGTATAAATTAAGATGTTAGTTTTCATCTTACAAATTGTAATCAAATCTTAATAAGTTATTTCTAAAAAATAAAAGGTAGCTACATTTGATTATGTAATAACAAAATTAATGCACAGTTTCCCAGAATGTGGATAAAATTTCTGAAATAATATATCTTTAGAATTATCATCACAAATAGAGTCACATTCCAAATTCTCAGGTTGCATTTGGATGAAAGAAATGCAATGGTAAACGGAATGAAAAAACAAAATGATAAATAGAACATTATTGTGTACTATACAAAATATGGATATAAAAATTGAGATGTTAACTCTCATCTCCACACCCTTGATTCATATTTATACATGCTACATAAAATAGGAGCTCAGGATTCATGTAATTCCTATTGAACTATTGCAGCATATTTAGAAATCATAGGAACAAAATGGATTTGGAAGGGCCTGAACATAGCTTGAAAATATAGACTAGATGTAGTTTAATTAAAATGGAATCAAATCATAATGACTAATTACTGAATCATAAAACGGCTCTAGATTTCATTATTTAAGCCCAAAAATAAAGTGTAATTTACCTAAAAGTTGATAATATAACTGCAAAACATCGTCATGAGAATTATCCTCACAAACAGAATCACATTACAACTACAAAATGATATACATGAGTTACATTTTTAATTCACCATTATTGGATCCTACGTAGAAATGATAATTAATATGATAATTCTAAAGCAAAAAACAATGAATAATTTGACCATAAAGCGAGACATGGAGTTTTGAAAATCAAATTAATTTCATAAACTAAAATGAGATCGTTACACAATCACATAAATAAACATAAAGATGAAATTTAATGAGAATAAGAATATATATATATGAAGAAAAAAATAAAACCATACCTTGGGTTTAGTTATGTGACACCAAATAACAATAAATGATGGGGGTATCCCTGGTACATTGGAGACGGATTACATGCCTTCTAGTCTTCATATTTGAAAGTCTGGGTGTTTCAGGTAGCGATGTAGATCTGGAAGAAGAAAAATAATATAGAAAAGAATAACTTAATAGAAAGAGTGCTTCATACAGTGGAAATTTAAGGATTTGGAAGAGTATAAAAATGAATCGAGGGATAGATTAAGAGATCCGAGTTAGAGGGAGAGGAGATTTGAGGAAAGGATTTCAGCAGATACCAACATAAATTAAGGTGGCATCTGAGATTTTTGGAGGTAATCTAGATTAGAGGTAGAAGAAACATTATTTGAATGTGGAGGCCGAGTCAGATGTAGCGGGAATGTCAGAGACAGATGCAATCGTGGAGGAGGAGGCCGATGAGAAAGTGGAGTCATAGGTGTACACGATGGAGGGAAAGGATGAGTTGAGAGGAGGAAGTAGCAACATGACAAAGATGGTGATCCAAGAGGTGGAGGTTGGGATGGAGAGGATGACAAAGTAACCGGGAAGGGAAAACCGGAGGCGCAAATGAAATGATGTATCTCGTGGGGGGGAATAGAGATGAGGTAATCGAGAATCACGATGAGGAAGCCACATTAGAGTCATCATGGAGGTGGAGACACTTTTCATTGGAGGGACACACATTAGTATAGTAAATGTGATTATAGATAATTATTACAATTTACCACTAATTACTGTTAATTATTACCAACTACTGATAATTATTTCTATTTACTGCTAATAATTTTTAATTATTAATAATTACCCTTAATAATTAATATTTATTACTATTTATTACTAGTTATTACTATTTATTATTATTTAGTGGTAATTATTACAAATTATTACAAAATCTTCCTATTTTTTACTATTTGTTACTAATTATTACTAATTATTACTATTTATTCATATTTATTACTAATTACTGCTATTTATTAAAAATTACATATAAATATTAGTAATTACCTCTAATTATTACAAATTAGTTCTAAAAATTACAATATATTTCTAATTACAAAAAATTAATATAATTTATTACTATTTATTTGGATTCATAAAAAATTATTACTTATTATAACTACTTATTCCAAATTATTAAAATAACATCTAACTATTAAAATTTATTAGAAATTATCTATAATAAATAATGATTACAAAATTTTAATAATAATTAATATTAATTTGATATAATTATTATTCATTAAATATTTTTGATCCAAATTATTACAATTTAATAATAATTACATTTAAATAAAAAAAATTATAATCATAATTACACAACATATTTGCAAAATAAATTATGAAAAATAATATAATATAGTTATAATTTAGTTTAATTGTTTCTAACAGAAAATAATTATTATGACTATAAAATAAAGTGAATGAACTAAAAAATCAAAGCAATAGATAAATACCTTAAAACAAAATATTTTTTACGGTGAAAGTCTTAAAAATTGCTCCAATATAGAAAACTACACATAAAAAATTAATAGAAAAATTTGACTGTAGGGAAAAAAGATGAGGTGAGATAGTCGTGAAATAAGAAAAAAATATGACGGGGTATATATAGGTGAGAATATTTGCGATGGTAGTGTTTACTACTGCCTTCCCATCATAAATAATACTATTAGTGACAAGACCCATCACAAATGTGAACCCCAATATTAATAAGGGTGTCATGGTTAAAAAGTAATTTTTTGGAATATCCCATTACAAATACCAATTTACTGAGATAAAATTTTAAACACATCTCATCTGAAATGACAACCTATAAAAATTTATTTGTGATGGGAGGTAAATCTCCTCGCAATTGCTAAAGAGCCACCAAAGGGTTTTATTAACTGGTATACCCACCTGTCACAATTATCCTTCTCATGGTTTGTCATGCACATCATGCCAATCATTTAGCCTTTAGATAAAACATTTGGTCACAAATATGTAATTATTTTTAATGGGAACAATGGGTTACAGAAAATAGCACATATCAACTGACTTTTTGGGGTGGGATCCAACCCCATTTCAAAAACCATGTCAAAAATAATACTTTTTCTCATAGTGATTAAGATAGTTAACTATTTTCACATGAAATATATTTTTTACCATTATATGATTATTATCCTCTTAAAAAATATTGAAATAAGTATTCAAAATAAGGAATGTATATATTTTAATAAAACTCTAAACATATTTAGTTGAATAATAATTAAATACATATTCTGATTTTTAAATTTATCTTCATTTTTAATGAATAATTTTTTTTTGTAATATATTTTATTTTAACTTCTCAATGATCCTTTATTATTTTTCAGATTACTAATTATTTTATTTTATATATATATACATAAAATAGAATTATTTAAATTATAAATTTAATTGTAATAATGTATAATTTCATTTTAAATTTTAAATTTAATAAAAATATTTACATCCTATAAAATTAATTTTATAATTATTAAAATAAAATTTTATTAAATAATTATTTACACCTAAATATCTTTCAATATATTAGTTACATAACACTTGTACCAATACGGAATTCCAATGAATGACATTTACAATGTTAATATCATTGAAAAGAAACAAAAAAAGATGATAGGTGGGATTATAACTCATCATTATGAAAAAAAAATGTTTCCTAAATATCCCCTAAATACTAATCATGCTACATTAAGAAGACATTACATTCAAAAATTGATAAATTTCACTTAAATATACTCAACTCTGTGAAGATTTATCATTGAAAACTATGTTGTATTGTATGATTATGTAGAATTTGTTATGATTAGCACTAAATAAACTCAGGGGTGTACCATTTGTGAATTATTTTCATAGTCAATTAGGTTGAATCATTATTCGATGTATGTGTTTCTATGACATTACTAATTTGTACCATAGCAATATAAGTACTTATCATTAATAACATATGTTGATTAGTGTATAAAAGAATGTATAGAACCATCTCTACTTGATGGTGATCAACAATTTTAGAAAGTATAAGATAACTATGCTTCTAATTCTACACATTTCCCTAATAAGATTATAATAATTGGCTTGAAAAATAGATCATTTTTTTGAATTACCATACATGATTTTCTTTCTATGATAGTGGTTTTTTTATGTTATGCATGTTGAAATAATATATGTGATATTATCATTGGAATTTTACTAAATTCATACTAGAAAAAAAGAATAGAATTATGTATATGTTGGACATAATTAACATGTGAATATGTGATGATTTGGCAGTAGTGAACTTTGAAAAATATAATATTCATCCTCCATCTACTAGTAGACTTTCCACCCAAGAGACATATCAATTTTGAAGTATTCTGATTGATGTAATTGTTCTATAGTGGTATTCAACAAATATCAGGAATCTCCTATCAATTTTTGATTTAATGTTAAAGGGTCTAAAATCACATGAATGCTATGTTTTAATGTAAGATCTAATTCATCTATCATTATGTTTCATTTGTCTCATGTATCTATGTCATACATTAATGAATATCTATATATTTTTAAATTATATATGTTGTAAATTAATTGACATAGTGGTACTTCAAACTATTAAAATGGATATTTCAATCATATTATATGTGGTGGAAATGTTCTTCCTGTCAATACTCTTTGATATGATGGTTCACATAAAAAGACAGATTCAACTATTTGGTCATACACATTATATATTGACATAACTCATTTAATATCATATTGATATTTTAAAATGATGTTTAAAAATTAAAATTCATTTAGAATGTTATATTGAATAATATTATAT
The DNA here is from genome assembly GCA_963277665.1 of Viscum album. Lineage (NCBI taxonomy): Eukaryota > Viridiplantae > Streptophyta > Magnoliopsida > Santalales > Viscaceae > Viscum > Viscum album. Next base: position 2,031,650,711 of record OY728164.1, read on the forward strand.
TGTTGAAAATGGTAGTAAATTTTGTACCGACTACATGACTTGTGGGGAAAGAACTAGTACAAAAAAATATCACTACATTCGGTGGACTGTAGATGATAGATTATCTATAATAGTTGTTTTCAAAGTAACAATTACATATTGATTGTAGTCTCACCTCTACATTTTTTATAATATTTCACCAATTTCCCAATATATTAAATCCCACATATAAATTCATAGTCATTTAAATCCAAAAAAAAGATTATATTTAGATATCATGTAAATGTAATAAATAGTTTATATGGTTGTTTGAATACCATATTTTTAAAGAGTCAATAAAACATCTAGATTCAATTTCAGAACAACTATTATTGCTAGTCAGAGGACCAAGTGTGCATGATTTGTTTTATATTGGTTATATAATTAATGGTTATACATTCTCAAATAATGAACATCATGAATGAAACGCCATGAAATAGAGTGTATTTAAATTTATGGATGAGGCAATGAATGTATTTGGTACCAATTATATAAATCTAATTTTTTAAAATATTTGATACTTTGTCATCGTAAAAGAATATGGGAGTTTTATTATACAACATGCCATGTGTCAATCATCCAATGAAATTGGTTAGATAATAGAAGTGCTATTAAAATTGATGATTTGGGATTCAAGAAAGTGGGTTTCTATAAGGATTGAAATTTTTTTTAATGATTTATAATGGTACTAAATGTAGTACATGTATTTTTTGTTCCAGATCCCAAACACCAAATGTGTTGAATTATTCTGTTAGAAAAAAAAACCAATTAAGGTATAGATGAAAATTATACTGGTGATAAACGTTTCATTTAGAAAATGAAAATCATTTCTCAATGGTCCCAATGTAGAAGGAGTCTTGTATGTATAAGGAGACCATAGGTAATGTATTTATATAGTGGGTATATGGGTCAAATAAAAGAAGCCTTTTAAAAGAACAGATTGATTAATAATAACGTTATATAATTTATTTTGTAAATATACAATTTATTAGCTCGTATTATTTGTTGTTCACTAATACAATTATATAGTATGAATTAAATGCTCAACCACATCAATATATAATTTCTTCCTCACACTCCAATACTCCAAACCCTTAATAACAAATGGATTATCAACATGATGGTTCTTCCAATATAGTGGAAGAACATCCTTCCTCACATGGATATGATAAAAATCCAAAGGAACAACATATTCATGATGTTTTACTAGAGAAATATTAGAGAATGAAAAATTAATGTAAAAATAATAATTCTGTGTTGTTTTATGATTGTGTTAGAAAAAATTAATAAAATAAGGGAAAAAGAATAACATTCATCATTTGATGGAATTAATTTGGCAAGGATATTAACCCCCTCAAGTCCATGTTCATTGGTCTTATTGGGATAACTTTTAGGATGGACGTTTTGATTGCTATAGATTAATGGAATAATTTACTACTCATACTTGAGAAACTAATTTCTGTATAGATTATGGTATTTTTATTATATTCTTTCTTAATTTTACTAATGAAATAATTAATAATTGATTACCATTCATTATCCTAGGTATAGTTCATTTAATGTTGATGACTACACAATGATGATTTTATTAATTCTTGTTATAATATATTATTTAGTATTTCAATAAATTCTTATAATAATTCTTCTTCAATGTGTTGATTGGAAAACAAATCACACCCACTACAAATGTATGAGTACATGAAAAACCAAGAATTTTAGGATGTGTGTACTATTGGACATTAGGAGACAAATTTTCATATATATTGTTCTTGGAATTACAATATTTTAAAATAATTGTATTAATATCATTAATTAAAAATTATTAATTTTAGAATAGATATAGAATGATGAAAATATGAAATGGGAAGAAAAAAAACATACCCCTACAAATATTTACTGATGGGGTATGCTTCAATTGAAAAAAAATATGTAATTTAAATATTTCATAGTTCTTTTAAGTGACATGAGGCAAAAAAATATGTTGTTATTTTTAGATGAAGATTGATAAATCTGGATCAAAAGACAATTCCATACAAAATCATTTTCGAGGAAAAAATAACTTTTTAATAAATATAGAATACTAATAAATTAAAACAAACAAACATTTTGGGAATATTGTGTATATACTACATAATAAAAATTTATTTTATATTAATTTTATGTTATATAACATAGATTACTTATATTCTTATATTTTAATAATCTGACATAGGCAATGGAATCAATTTACTTTTTAAGAGATGAATAGATAAAATCAGTGGCCTTGGTGGATCTAGAATAGTATGGTCATGTTAGACATGTTGGGATTCTTGTGACACATTGAATATATTTTGGGAAAATATATAAACTGTTGATAAAGATAACAATGGTAGAGTTTCAATCACAATTATATTTTAAAGATATGTTTTTGTATTTCAAATTTTATTGAACATTATATTCGAATGAAGAAAATATGTGAATCTACTAATGAACGACAATGTCTTAAGATCCCCCTCCAGTAACCAACATTGAGGTTAGACATTCGCCTCAAAGAGTTTTCTTTAATGAGGTAATAAAAATTATCCTAATTGTTTCTATGGAATATGAATTTAGAATAAATTGATTGTTTTCCTGTATAAATATTAATATTGGTAAAAATGTTTTATATTTATATATATACTCACCCACCCATCACTTTTTTTCAAGGGATATCGTGTTCAATGTCTGAGAAGAAATTATATAGAACAGAAAAATCCAACAGGTCATCTAAGAGTAGGGATTAACGTAGCTCATTAGTCAATCATTGAGATACCTGTTTCAATTAAATACTATGATATTTATATGGTTGATAAATATATTGAAATACTCATATCATGGAACTTATTTATTGATCAAAAAAATTATACAATGAGATATTCAAATCATTATGATTTTACATGCCAAAAACGTAAAAAATAATGAAAACAGATTCAAATGGTTCTTGTTATAACCAAATGCAATGGGATGGGGGTCAAATAATGGTTCAATCAGAAAAATTATCAAGGATCAAGATTCCAATCGAAAATATCTTCACAACAATCATTTACCCCCACCCATTACATATATGAATTTACTAACATTGGAGGATCATGCATATAAAAGGTTTTAAAGGTATTGTAATTTCATAATTAGTTTAAAAAAATGTTCAAAGATTCCATTATGTACTACATTTCTCATGGGAATGTAAATGAAATCAATTATAATTATTTTATAGTATTATCACTTTTAAATGTATACATGAGGTTTTATTTCATGATTTATTCCCAATAACGGATCTATTGTGTTAATCATTACTAAAGAAAAAACATAATTTTTAGGAATCTATAACAATACTATTTGTGTGCAGACCCATATAAACATAAATATTAACACATTAGTCCTCACATCACTTTTAATTAATATACCTAATTTGATTCATATGAAATTTTGGAAAAGAAAGAAAACTATCCACATTGTTTAGAAGAAAATATATAGATGAAAACATGGATAACCAACAAACTGACCACACATGATGACATTTTTCAATTTTTTCATACACTACATATAACATTTTGGATGATAATCTTGTTATATATTTTATTTTATGTTTTAATGAGACTTTTGTTATGAGAGGAAGGTGTTTAAGTACCACAAAGATTTTTTCATGAGGATAGTTCATGCATTCAAAGAGCCTATCATGTTTCACAAGTGGAGAATTATTTCGGTATACGTAATAATAATTTACTATAAGATAAAATATTGAATAAAATTAAAAAAATCAATTTTTTATGTTGTATTAGAAATGAAATATAAAATTGTATGGTTCTTATGTTTTATGATTTATGATAAATATCATATACAATAAAAACACATCCAAGAAGATTTATTTTCAAATATAATTACAATTTCATTTAAAAACATTTTAGTCCCCTGTATATTTATATTTTTCCATTAATAACATGAAATTTGAATGTCCATGTATACAGAAGTCAAAAAAATTTTTATAAACAATAGGGAAATAGACCTTGTCTAGAAATGTACATATATATTAGAAAAATGTGACTTCCTACTAATTATTTAGTTTATTCCCTAATTATTTTTCTTATATTTTTAGTTAAATTAATAATAATTTTTATTTAATAATTACTTTTTTGTTATTCACATAAATCTAGATAGAATGACTTCATCAATATTGATGATTCACCTATGTACTATCATCATGATCCTAACATAGATGATGAAGTGATGATGATGAAATTATCATTTTATTCTCTAAATGAATTTAACATTTAAGGTTATCAACAAATATAATTTTATGATATCAAGAAATGTTGAATGAAATGTTGTATAAAAACACATGGTGGAATAAACATTGCAACACTATTGTACATGATGTACCTGGTATGAGTCAAATTATGTGTTTTGAATTTAAAATTATGATTTTATTTATGTATTTTTTCATATTTATGTCAAATTTATTTATTTATGACATTACTAAAGTAATAAATTTTTTCCAATATTAGTCTATTATTTTACTCTAGTAAGGGTTGTTTTCTTTAAGTTTATTCTTCTCATGATAGATTAGAGTTCAAGACAACAACAAAAATAATAAAATAAGAAAATAGATCAACAATTTCTATAGGATTCATGAAAAGATGAATTCCATCTATTTATTTAGTTATTCATATTAGAATTTTTTCATCTATATATTTTTTAATTATATAAAAATTTTTATATATTTTTTTATTATTTTTATATATCATTTGGGAAATCACATTTTTCTTTCAAATATCTATAAAAAGCTAAAAAGAGAGAACATCTTCCTTTTCAGATAAATGTGGAAACCTCATGCAATATGAAACATAATTTATTTAAGGAATCATGGGGTATCATATTCCATCCAAACAAGAACATATTATAACTTTTCTATTTTTTTATAGATAGATGATATGAAATCAAACATCACATATTTAATCATCCCCACAAAAATATAATACAATATGTGCTCAATACAATTCAAAATGTATGTATTTAGTTTATAATTTAAATTATATACAAAAAAAATATTTCACAATAAAATAATAAGAAAATAAATTTATAATGGTTTGATACATTATGAAAATTGTCCATAAGTCATTTCTATCATGAAATAATATGTTTATCCTCATTTTGAAAAATTTGATTTGTTTGACACCAAGTGGATCTTTTTATTTAAAACAATCACTAATATTAGTAAAATATACAAGTGGAATAAAAATTCAATTGAATCTAATTTGGATTATTTAAAAAAGTTTATAAAATAATCCATATGTTATTTTTTAATTTTTTGAATCATACACACATCAAAATGATACATTGAGTTCCACGTACGACTCAACGTATCTGTTATCCGTTTAAAATTGTCATTTTATTATAAACAATTTATCACCCACTGAATACATAATACAAAATAATAATATTTTGTGTATACTTATTTAATGTTATTAATAATTAATTTTTTATGAGTCAAAATAATTCTCACCTCAAACCAACACATGATGGGATCAGTATAACTCAAATTACGTATTCCCTGTTAAAATAATTTTTTTGTAAAACACAGATGTAACATACTCAAAATAGGGAAAATGAATTCAAATTATTTTGATACATTATTAAAATGATCCATATATCAAATATGGGACTTATATTAATTTAAACCTTAATCTAACATAGAGTGTGACCGGTATGACTCCATGTGTTTTTTTATTTCAATTTGAAATTAATTACATTAAAAAGGCCCAAAAAATACCAAATTTTTTAAAAAATACAATTTTTTCAATACATTTAAAAAAAGATCCATATGTCATTATTTATATTTATGAATAATTTCATCATCGATTTGATACACAATTTCACCAATTTTACTAAAACGATATGTTATCAATTTAAAATTGAAATTTTGGTTCATAATGTGTGATACTCAATGAAAACTCTGATGATTTGCTGTAATTACCTTTATAATTTAGGAAAATTATTCGTATTTCATTTTGACATGTTAAAATAAGTATCATGTAAAACTAACACACTTTTGAAAATATTTTACTCAATGTGGCTATTTCCAGTTTTAAATTTCAATTAAGTAAAAAATAAAACTAACATACTCAATGATGAAAAACATATATTAGGATTTTAAAACACATTAATAAAATGATCTATATGACTTTTTTGATGTGTATGATAGATACTCACATCAATATGACACTCTATTCTAATTAAATGTCACCAATTATATCATAATATTTACAATTGACATTAATTTTAGTAGAAAGTACATGTGACATACTCAAAACCAAGAATAATAGTAATTTTTGATACACTGTTAATCTTATACATATTTCAATAATGATCTGTATGAATTATTTGATCCTAATTCTAATATAATATGATCCCATTAAGACTCAACGAGTATGTTAGATGTTTAAAATTGACATTTTAGTTAAAACGTGTGTCACTCCCTAAATAAAAGAAAATGATCATCGACTATATTTATAATTTTTTAAAGAAATTCATAAGTCATGATTTCTGTGTTGGAATCATTCTCACATTAAACTGGAACAAAATATAATGGGTATGGATCAAATTATTTTTTCTTATTTCAAATATCATTTTAGTAAAAGAAACCCAAGTCTTGTACTCAAAACCAACAAAAATGTGTTCGTATTCATCTGATTCATTTGGAACCCCCCCATAAAATATTTTTACAATGTAATAACTGACACGCCTCAATTTGATTTATGGTGTGAATGGTATTACTTCAGCTATGTCTTTTTAATTTAAATTTTCATCAATTTTTTAAAAGGACAAATGAGATACTGAAAATGAAGAAAACACATTCATATTGTTTAGATAGATTAGAAAAACTATCCATATATGATTTCATACATGTACGAATAATCCATAAATGAATCTGATAGACTGCGTGCCCTGTATTACACAATGTTGTAGTTATCAGTTTAAAATTTTTATTGTAATTCAAAAAATTAGTTACTCATGGAAACTCAATAATCACCATATGATATTCTTTATAATTTTGGTAAATTATTCATTAGATTTTTTATGTGTAGGAATGATTCTCCTGAATAAATGAAACATTATATTACCAGTATGACTCAATGTGTGTGTTTCCAATTTTAAATAAAATTTTAGTAATAAATTATAGTGACATAATCAAAACTGAGTAAATATTTTTATAGTATTAATTCATTAGGAAAATGATCCATATGTCATTTTTGATGTTTATGTATTATTCAAAACTCAATTCGAGGAACGTCGAGGATGGTATGTTTCCAAGTGTATATTTTTATTTAAAATATATATTTTTGTGAAAATGGGAATTTACATACTCAACATTGTTAAAAATTATTTGGATTTGTTTGATACTGTAAAAAAATTTCAATGACATTTATGATGTGTTGAATTATCTAGAACTCAATATGATTCACTATTTTCCCTCTCTTACTCAATGTTTTTGTTATCTATCTAAAATATACATTTTAATTAATAAAGTTTTTCACTCACTCAAAACTAAGAATACGATTATGGATTATCATGATTTTTTAGGAAAATGATCCATAATCCATCCGTATGAATGATTCTCATGTCTTCCAAATGTACGTTGTAATCGATATGACTCAAAATGCATGTATGTAGTTTGAAATGTTGTTTTATTAAAAAAGATATGTGATATAATAAAAACCATTAAAAACTATTTTTATTGTTTTAATTATTTATTTAAAATTTCTATAATTCATTTTTGATGTGTATTAATCTACCCCACCTCAATATGATGCACGATGTGACCCGTAACCGTATAAGTGTGTCATTTCTAAAAAATACATTTCATTCATGTATTTTTTCATATAATTTTTAATTTAATTATTTATATTACCACTAACATAATAATCATTTTCATATATAGGTGGATTCATTTTCTCAAGTTGGTGTGATTTTTTCATAAATCAATACGATAATCATTAATCATTAGTGGGTTCAGATGTCAAAAACAATAAAGCACTGATAATTTTTCCAATTTTTTGTTAGAGAACATTCTAATGTAATTGTAAAAACAACATTATTATATATATATATAATATAGATTTTTATCTATTAAATATTAATCACATTTCAATTATATTAATATGAAATTTCTATATATTGGATTTTGGTGCAGTGTAATATAAATCAATCATAACAAATCAATAATAAGGCCATTATCTGAGCTATTTATCGTGCTAATAAATTCCCCCCTTTTCAGTTGTAATGAAAGCCCTGATAAAGGGTTTTTTATCAGTATCATAAATAGTGCTATTAAAGGGGGGATTATATTAGTGCAGAACTAGCAATGATAAGTGGCCTTCTTTATCAGATGTTTTCACGCTGATAAGGATCTCAATATCAATGTTTTTTTATCATGGATAAAGGATTCCCATTTTTATGGGATGTAGGATAATATAGTTTTTTAAAACAAGTAACTCCAATTTTAGACACTCTTAATGGAAAACTTTTTGGAAGTGGGTTTTGACAGATTCTGTTACTAAGTCTCTGGTGATTGTTTAAAATTCCCTACCCAACACTACCCAATACTCTATATCCATTTGATTTATGGTTATAGGAATTTTCCAGAAGGAATTTTTGGATTGATGGATCCAACCCAAATATTCAGATGCAGTAGTGGCCCCTTTCTTGTTTCATCATTACAGATAATCTTTTTTCTCAACTTGTATACTATGGGAAATGGTGGCCTCAGTGGCATCCTATATTTTCCATTGTGGGAAGATTGTTCTTAGTGATTTTATTCTTTTCACTATGGTCCTGACCATCATAATATTTATCATACACCATGATGAACCCATCATATTTGTCAATCACAAGTGGTGACATTCCCCACAACAATTAGAGGTGGAGTCATCACATGTCATGGTGATAATGTTGGAGAAACCGACAAGGGAAATGATAATGGAGATGAGTTAATGATTTAGTTGTGTCTATTTAGTGACACTCGTTTTAAAGAATAGAATAGGGTACTAAACGATTTGGTAATGGTTATTAATTTTTAATTTTTAAAAAATTATATAGTGTTGAACATTTTTTAGAGGAATGTGAACACATTTATATCTCTCCATTTCGAAAGAGAATCGTGAATGGAGTTCACACTTGCATGCAATGTCAAAGGATGTGTCATCCTCGAACATGCCACTAATAGGTGCATGTTTTTATGGTCCATAATTTTTTATGTACTCCTTATTTTCTATGTCTCAGTAAAAAATATTCATATTGATGTGTTCTCTACTCATATAAGTCAAAAAAATAGATCCTATATTTATCAATATTTAATGTCAATTTGAAAAAAAATATTGTTTTGTCCTTCCAATGGATGTTTTATTATTGTTAAATAATAAAATTGCATTTTAAATCATCAAGTGAAAATCGAGCCATGGTATTCTATGATTTTAGTTACTAATTTTCAAAAATAAATATATGTTCTTGTCCTATCATATCATTGAAAATCAAGTGTTGGTAAATGAGGAAAGGGAAGAACAATCAAGGGAATCAACGAAAATATGTTGTAGAAATAAAATCATTACCCTCGAAACATAAGTGGATGTGCAGTGACCCAAAAATAAATGTGAAGAATATTAAAGGTTGACACCAAATATTTGTATGTAAATCCCAGAAAGGGAATATCCAAGGGACCTATTTCAGAAAGAGGGAGCCACTAAAATCACATGTTACATGGTAGAGACTCCCTCAAAAAGGAAGGAATCTTAAAAGTAGTAATCAAGAATATAAACATTGAATCAAAAAATGAGATCAAGAATAATGATAATCGAGATTAGGATATGATCAAATAGGGTTTTCTCCCATTATTATAGATGTATAAAAAGGAATTTCCACTGACTCCTTATACAAGGAAAAATTCATCGCAAAAAGTGACTTTGTGTCAGACTTATCTAAAAGTGAAAATGAACAATGTTTTACCAAAATCATGCCATTATTGAAAACAATGTCTTTCACCCGCAATTCCTCCATTTGAGGAGGTTGCCCACAAAATCACCCTTGTACTAAAGTAGGGATCACCACCATCCATTCAATTCATAGGCACTTCTCATATTTTATTCCTGGTAAACTCTTTGACCACATGTATGACCTACGGTCATCAGAGTTTATCATATTATTTTCTTTCAATGTTGAATGAATAATGTTGAGTATCCAATGATATCCAACATCAATATTTTTAAAACTTCAATAAAAAATTTATTCATTCCCAAAGAAATATATCTCTATATGTCAAATCATAAAAAATACCTTTCTTCATTAAAATTGAGCTCTTGAATAAAATATATCATACAAAACAATCATTTCATCCTTTTATTGTAGCAATAAACTCTCACTCTCTGGTAGATAAAGAATCACATATCTGTAATATAGAAATTATAACATACATATCATCTTTTAAATGTTATAAAATAACCTAATGTATAATTCATAGAGTCTATATATCCTTCCATATTTGATTCTGTAAATACAAAAGGCATAGGTTACCCTTTTCTAAAACATCATATTAGATCATAAGTACCATAAAGATAATAAAAAATATACATCACTACTCTCCAATTCACTCTACCCAGATTTTGTTGAAATTTACTGACCATAAAAACTTAATGATCTATATCACGTCTATTAAAAAGTATTTCATAAATCAAACAATGAATGAAAAATGAATAAGGAATGTGATGTGTCTCCTCTCTTCCTCTCATAATCAGTAGAAGGTCCCTGAATAGAACATAACTTAAAATGAAATGAAAGTGGAGTACTAACCACTTTCTCTCTATATATTGAAATTCCCCGAAGTACATTCTCAATGTATCTTCCCTAAGATAACCAAAATTTCTTATTCTTCCTACCACATGATCTTGGAATTCCATGAATATGTGAAGGTGGGACCAAGTCATTCATCGAAAAAGAATTCCAAATATACTTATTCAATCTATCAATTCTATAAGCATCACAACCAATAATAGGTATATCATAAAAATAAAGGAAACATATAATAAAATCACCATCAATTAATATTTTATCATAAACACAATGTTCAGAATATATATTTGTGAAAATCGTAATGAAAAATGACAGATTCAATAATCTGTTACCACTACATCAGATCCTGCTTCAAACCATACAAACTCTTATTTAACATGAAGACATTATTTTCATTACTAGTTTCAAAATCACCCTCTGGTGGATACATATAAATTTATTCCACTAAATCTCTAAGGAGGAATCTTATCTTCACATCCATATTCTCAATATGCAGGAAAAATCTAGTATCAAATCATAGAATAAAATTAATGGATTCCATTTTGATTATAGGATACATAATACCGTAAAAAACAATACCTTTCTTATGAAATAATATATTACCCAAAAACCATTCCTTGTATTGTGGAATACATCTAGATTCTACATTTTTAATCTATTAAATCCAACTATTTTTCAAAGCTCTCTTACCTGTTGGTAACATCACCAAATTAAAATTATAGTTTTCATGAAGTGATTTCATGCTTTCATCAATTTCTACAACCCATCTATCATTCTGTTAACATTCCATCACATCATCAAAATATTATGGGTCTACCCCTTAAATGATGAGCACATAAAAATTAGGTGAATACTAAGTAGAGATGGTATGATGCATAGATGACTTCAAGAGTGGAAATTCATGTTCAAGATTAATCCATGGAATTGGATCATTGGAAACAAAAGGTGAATCATAAACATCATCTCCAACCTGTTCAACCTTTGCATAATTTTTTATATCAAAATTATCATCAGAATAAAAAATATAAGGAAAATTTGAATCATAACTCTGAACAAGAAATAAAAGTCATAGGATGTTATAGAAGTATATTTTCTCACTAATAAATTTCTTTTATAATCTAATCCTATTTGATGACTTCATCGGAACATCATATTTTATTCAATGTAGAATCATAGAACATGTACCCAAACTCATCATGTATATTGAATATAAAAATACACTAGAATTTATTACCATCCATCCTGGATCTCTCATTTCTAGGAAAATGTACAAAATAATTATAACCAAAAACACATAATTGATCAGAACTGATCTCTTTTCCAAACCAATAAATTTTAGGAGTGTGTGTATGAAAAGAAATTTTAGGTGATTAATCTATATTATAAAAAGAAGTATGTAAAGACTCACCACAAAAATCTCTATAAATATTTAATTACAAAAGAAAACAATGATATTTTTTCAATAAATTCATGTTCATCCACCCAGCAAAACCATTCAGTATGGTGTCTTGGGAGGCATCCTCTGATGTCAATTACCTATTTTCCTATAATGCTGATCAAACATACCACAATACTCTCCCCCATTTTACTTTAAAATAAATTTCAACTTCTATCCAGAATATCTCCCCACAAAAACCTAAAATTACCTAAATAACCCGAGCACCTATCTTTTTGAATTCAAAACATAAACCTAATGATTATATGTGTAGTAAATAATAAATATAAAAAAATAATGACCGCCAATAAAGTTATTAAATTTCAAGGATCAAAAAACTAAAAATTTACAAATTTGAGTACCTATGACTTCTTGTGCATATACGGAATACTAAAATTTACTATACTATGTTTTCCATTTATTCGATGACCACATGAGTCCAATTAAACACTATTAAAATCTTAAAGATGTTTTATCTTATCCAACCTGCCAATCCCTTTCACACTAATTTGACTGTGCCTCTTATGCCATAACATGGACGAAATAATACACTCAACAATGCACGTATAATCACAAGAAACAAAAAATCTAGTCCAGTAAAATCATACCTTCTTCTACCCATGTTCCAAAAATAATTATATCTTGTAATTATTCCAATGGAAATCACCAAAAATGATGATTATCCCTTCATCATCAAGACTGCATATATAAATATGATTCAACATATTATCTGGTGCATGTTAAACATTCAAAAAAATCAGATTACTTCATGTACTAGTCTCTAATCAATTAGTCCTCATGCCTATAACATCATCTTGTCTGTCATTATGCATCTTCAAAATCCCAAAATTACCTAGGTCGTAAGATGTAAAGTACTCATTATTTCATGTCACCTGAAAATAATAAACACTTTTAAAAAATGATAATGATTTATCATATGTAATGTCAATGAAGTCATATAAAATAACAAGATCACCCTAGTAGTGGTTATGACATGATCATATACATCACAATTATTCTTCTGTTAAGTTTACTTCATTTTATTTTCTCTTTTAAATGGATAAAAATACGTCATAACATTATTTTTCTTACCATTATGATGACATTCAAAATCTCTCTACTTCTACCTATATTTTCTTATTTCCTTTTCTCTTACCTAGACTACTCTATCATTGGTCTTGGATTATATCCTTATTATTTGTGGCTATAATATATGAAGATCATTTCGCCTATGTGTGTCTCCAAACAACTTCATTCAAAACAACTCACTTAAAGAAAAGAATGTCACAACACCATTAGGAGTAGATCCTGTTTGATTAATATGTTAATTATACCATTAAATTGTTAAAGTGTTATGAAACAATAGAGTCAAAACCTCATTAAAAAAATTGACAAAAAAGTCTAAAAATTTTGCCAACAAACCATGATATATAATCAAATATTAAGAAATAGTTGTAACTTCTTGGTACCATAGATTCATTATTTTTTTTAGAAGTAACAATTTGATGCATCCTATCTTGGAATAATTAGTAGTCTCGATCTTCTCTAATAATGTTATGGATTGAGTGATATTAATAATGTTTTTTATCATGTTTTCCTACACGAATTTTTGAATAAGACCATGTTCCATTGCATAATCGAACACCCATTTATCATCTGATATTGTTTATGGAATCTGGGTACTTCACACCAGAAGATGCATTCACTTAAAAAAAGTAGATCCATTATTTAAAGATGAAAAATTATTTTGGTGGTACCATTCAACAAAATCATCTTTCAATAATTAAAATCCATAAAAAATATGAAATAAAAAACAAAACCCTCTAATACTAAATATTGGTAATGTATGAAAGCAGTGAATGAAAAAAAATAAATGAAAATATATAGCGAAAATAAAAACCATTCCCTCAGTACAAAAACGGATGGAAAATGACCCAAAAATAAATTTGCTGAATAATAAAGGTTTCCAACAAAAAAGTTGACAGGGAAAATCTAAAAATTGAAATAACCATGAGATGTAGTCTAGAATGGGGGATCCACTAATTTCAAAGGGAACATGTTACAAAATACCAAAAATAGAAGAGATATCAAAAATAATTCTTGATAAATAATAATGTTAATCAAATATGAAGATTATGAAAAATGATCATCGAACAATGTCAATGAACATATTGGATATTCGCATAGTATTGTTGGTGATTTAAAATTTCTGTTTGTTTCCTCTTTATGTATGGAGGATATCTACGTCAAAAAGTTTCCCCGCATCGATATTTTATCCATGTAAAGATGAAAAACGTAAACCCAATACATGTCAGTTCTTTAAATCATTTCATTGACCTGTGTGTCCTCATTTTGAGGAGGATCCCTACACTATGCTCATTTGGTTAGTTATCACTCAATGATGCACATTTTTTAATATCATCATTTTTCAACAACTCCTTATTTGTTCTATTCAAGAACATCACATGTCAGATTAATGCGTCCACTTCTCAAACATGTAAAAAATTATTCCATCATAGTTTTCTAAATAGTTAAAATTAGATACAAATCATTTTATATGATTTTAATCAATACACACATGTTTTAGTGTCTTAAATAACAAAAATACTGTATCTAAGCATCTCAGGCAAACAACTCCTCAATTTGAGGAGACATAAATTCATTTATTCAAAAAAATTGTTTTTTCAAATTATTTCATACAAATATGATCCCATTTGGTTAGTTTTCAATTTTTGACGAGCCTTTTTATCAACTATAATTTTCTATGAACTCCACATTTAGTCAATTGGAGCACATTGAATAATATATATATACACTGTATTCAAATACATGTAAAAATATTTATGATAGCTATAATAAGACTTCATATCAATTAGTGATCATTTTCATTCACATTGACCATTGAAGAAATGTTTTTGTGATTTGAATTACTAAAAATGTATTTTTATTCATCTCATCCTAAAAAAACCTATCTTTGATGTGGTATGAGATCTTATATGTAAAAAGCATGTATGGGTGTGTACATATGATTTCATAGTAATATATGTTCACTGGGTTTGTTTCTACTCTGTAATTAGCATTTTTAAATTTTATTTATACAGAGTAGTGTTATGTAAATTATTATTCAAAAGTTATTGTATTCACAGATAATGATTTAACCTACTCTATGATCCTTCTATAAGATGTTATTTAAAATATCAGATTATATATTTTAATAGTTTTGATTAACTATTTGTCTTCAAGAAATAGGGGATTTATGTTTTAGTATTAATTTTATAGAATTTTTTTATTAGAAACCCTATTCACCAAGAGATTAAGGAACGAACGGGTGAATACAGACATGAGGTAGCAGACTTCATCTCAATCTCCTTACATTGAGGCATATTTGGATTTATACAATAATTTATTTTATTATTCAATAGATTAAGGAACAAACAGTTTAATTCAGACACAAGGTAAGGGATTTTATCTCAATTTCTGATAAATGAGGCATATTTTTATTTATACAAGAATTTATTTTATACGGTGTATAAAAACCATGGGAATATCATTTCATTAAATGGAAATATTTTTTTATGAAGTTTTTGACTAAATGAACGGATATCAAAAAATAATTCTAGAATGGGGGATCCACTAATGTCAAGGGGAACATGTTACTAACAACCAAAAATAGAAGCGATATCAAAAATAATTCTCAATAACTAATAGTTTTAGTCAAATATGAAGATTATGAAAAATGATCATTGAACAATGTCAATGAACATATTGGATATTCACAAAGTATTGTTGGTGATTTAAAATTTCTTGTTGTTTCCTCCTTATGTATGGAGGATATCTACGTCAAAACGTGTCCCTGCATCGATATTTTCTCCATGTAAAGATGAAAAACGTGATCCCAATACATGTCAATTTTTTAAATCTTTTTATTGACGTTTGTGTCCTCATTTTGAGGAGGTTCCCAACACTATGCTCATTTCGTTAGTTATCACTCTATGATGCACATTCTTGAATATCATCATTTTTCCACAACTCCTTATTTGTTCTGTTCAAGAACATCACATGTCAGATCAATGCATCCTCTTCTCAAACATGTAAAAAATTATTCCATCATAGTAATGGTGAATACGGACATTAGGTAACAGACTTCATCTCAATATCCTTACATTGAGTCATATTTTGATTTATACATGAATTTATTTTATTATTCAATATATTAAGGAACGAACAGTTTAATTCAGACACCAGGTAAGGGAATTCATCTAAATTTCTTCTAAATGAGGCATATTTTATTTATACATGATATTATTTTATACGGTATATAAAAACCATTGACTTATCATTTCATCAAATGGGAATATTTTTTTTAATGTTTTTTACTAACTGAAAAAATGGAATGATTCTTTTTAACTTACGCGATCACAACGACCTTTCCGCATCAACAATTATTATTTGATCCTTGGATTCCATAACAAGATGTAGAGTTTTTTTCTAAAAAAATGAAAATTAATACCATATCCTCTTTTTCAGTATTATGGTTTTAAAAATGGTTTTGAGAAGTTATTTATTTTGTCAATATATTTAAATGTTATACTTTGAGTGAAATGTGGAAATGTTATTTTTCCATTATGCTAGTGTTATGTGTTATGAGTATTCGATGGTTGTTGGGAATTGTTTAGGTATATGGGGGGTTCTATGATAAACCTTGGGTGGGTGAGCCAGATATAGCTCTACAATTTATTGGGTAACGTGACGATGGTAAACGTTAATATTTATCCTAAGAGATTTAGGGAATATACCGTGATGGTTTTTTCAATTTAACTCCCTATGTATTTGTGATAGCTACAATGTAATAATGATATGGATGCCACAAGTTAATTTTATGATTTACGATTTCTATGTGTAATTTTTAAATATTATGATTTCATGTAGTATGTCAAATATATAATGCATGTTATATATTTATGGAATAATGTATTATTTATTAATTTTATAACCCTTACTGAGATTTTTATACTCATCACAAGCGTTGATATGTGTTTTATGGGAATTAATGATGAAATGAATATGGGATGGGATCAAGGAAAATTTTTGTTGCCTAAAATAGGGAACTAGACATGACTCTTTTTTTCAATAATTTTTATTTTATGAAATAAATGGAAACTGAGTTGAAGTGTCTAATTTTTAATTATTGAGATGTAATGTAATATTTATGGATTAATTCTCTAAAATGTCTTGGATGGAGATATGTCCATGCTTCTTGGGCTATTTTGAAGGAGGAGAGACAATCAAAAATCCTAACTCATGAAACTTCCATTCCCGAAGTATCTAGTGTATGTAGTTCATAATTACCAACCCAATACTACTTGGGTGTAAATATCCATTTTATTTACTGTTTCTACATTGTTTATAATAGTATATATGATAAATTCCACAATTTAAAAGTGGATGAATGCACTAATAAATGGTACTCTGTTTTAGTGCTTTTTTAGCACTAATAAATGGAACCTTTATTAGTTACATATTACAGTGCTGATAAAGGATGTCCATGTTAATGATCAATTTTTTAGTTTTGGAATCAACTATACATGTAATATTAATTGAAAAAATCATTATTCTGAAAATTTATTTTTGTTTAATTTTTTTTCATTATGTAATTTTTAATTATTTATTATTTTTAAAACAATTTTTTAAAATTTTATATAGAATTTATATGTATTATATTTTATGTATAGAATTTTGTTGAAGTAAAAATTTATTATTTCTTATCATTATTTTTCGTTTAATGTAAAATTATTTATTATTATTATATTGATGAAATTATTATTATTTTATACTATATTTTATATTTTCAAATCCCCCCTTCTCACTAACAGGTGATGGACGTTCTTGATCAGTTGAGGAGGCCGACCTCAATTGAATCACATGTACTCAAATATAACTATCATTAATTCATATATGGGGATGAAAATTATTGATTTTCATATATCAAGGATAAAGCTGATGAGCATATCATTCAATGAGGTAATTAAGTGCACATTCAGGTCAATCAATATATTCTTTTGGATAGGTTTCAAATCCAAAATCATTCATTTTTAGGAATAGTGATGTTTTTAATTAGTCAAAAATCTTAGCGGGTAGAGGATATGGAATGGTGGTTTGTTTTTGTTTGGGTATTTCATGATAAGAAATGTAAACCCATTGGGAGGGTTCATTTCCACATCCTTTTACGCTCTTAATATATCTAACACAGAGCATGGAGGTTTGGAATGATCTTCCTCAAGACATGAACCATGTACATCCACAATTGGGACCCTCATTTTAATACATTTGTTCGATACAACATTAGAACTCATGTTTAGGTCCAAATTAATAGTATGTATTGAATTTTAAGGCATCTATAGATATTTTTGACATTCCATGGACAATTGGTAACCCTATAAAACATGATCGAACTAATAAGTGTTAATGTTATGTATATTCTATGTTCTTCCTGGTATAGGTGGATCCCATATCGATGCCCATATATGTTTTGAATCTATCTACCACGTACTACGCTTTTTATCTAACTATAAAGTATGAAAATTTTGCCATTTACTGTATTAGTTATATGTCAATTGCACATGTTACTGAAAATTGATGAAGTGATTTATGATTTTCTACCTATAATACAAGAGGTAATGAAATTGATTGATGTGGATATAGGAATTTATGATCCAAAATAGGTGTGTATGGTTCTACTTCTCAAACTGCTGATGATGCTAAAACTACGGTTTGTGACAATCTAATTATTAAAAATAGACAAGTAGATAATGAAAAACCATTTCTGGTGGATTCTCATAATAATATGACATGAGATGATCTTTCTGAATAGGTTCTTATTCATCTTTATTCCCACAATCCTTCTTACATAACGCCTTATGTAATGACATTGGTATTTCCTTCATATATTGATGAAGATGTACTGCATCAATCTGATGATCAATATGTTGATCAGGAATATATCATTATGCAAGTTCATTCAAAGGTTAATTAAAAAAGGAAGAAGCACCTATTTTGAAAAATAATCTATAATGGGTTCATTGGCTATCAATTTTCAGAAATTAAAAAAAAGAATAGTTCAAATACACACGCCATTATTAATTGAAAACATTTCCATCATCATGAAATATATATATATATATATATATATATTAAAAGTTGTGAATATTTCACCACACAATGTTTTAGTTTATCATCTAAATGAAGGGATGATTATTTCATAAAATAATTTGATGTTATCAAATTTCTCAATGAAAATACCAGGAAATTAGTTGAATACAATTGTGATATGGAACATCCTTGGGGGGGGGGCTATGGTGTATGTTGTTTCCTCATATGAAAAACCAATAATGACCCAGAGTTGGATTCAGGAGGATGTAGATTATAGGGAGATGTCACCAAAGTATAATAATGACTTCGAAGTTATAGAGTTTGAGTTGGGGGGAACTTTGAAACAATCTAAATCATGGAAACATGGTATTTATATAAATAGTTGTAGATGTAGACATGATCATACTTATTTGGATGCTAAAAAGAATGAGACACAATCAGAAGATCATGACTTAGATGACACATCCTTTTAGCAAGTATATAGGGACTTTTGGTCATGATTTTCAAGCCAACACTGTTTTGGAGTCCATATCTACTATATATTTTGTTTTTTAATAGATATCCACTTTATGTTCTGATTGAGGCATCCTTCATTTCCAGTCAATGAAGATGGTGGCAATGATCTTCCTCCATTATTTCAATGTAATATTTTATTAAATAGTTTTTATTATATTTTCTCGTATAAGTATATTTTATAAATTTTAGCATTGTAGTTTTAAAAAATTATATTATAAAAATTTAAAAATCATTCTACACATGTGTTCAAAAAATTAGGTTTTAGTATAACTTTTTTATGGATGGGGATTTTGGAAAAAGCATCCACCTTAAAAATCACCATAAGAAATAATTTTAATTACTAGAAAAATAGGAATTTAACATTTATATAGATATTTATAGGTCAAGGAGGGAGAGGAATCATTGAAATGAAATGACCTATCATCCGAAATCCCTTAAAATAGAGCAAGGAGGGTCACAATATTAGTTATTATATTATGTGATTCAAATATTCCTTGAGAGGGGAGGGATGCATCATTAAAATCTTAATTATATGCCTCGATGGACAAAAAAACCCTAGGAAACATCGGCGGAACTCCAAATTATCTAAAAAAACCCTTCATCCGCAAAAAAATCATTAGGGTTTATAATATATATATATATTTTAATCACTTTATTTAATTTTTATCAAAAATAAATTGACTAATTTTTTTAAATTTTTTAATAAAGTTATTTTTATATTATTTTTATTTATTTAATTAATTTTATAAAACACCTTATTATTGTTAAAAAATAGCTGATAAAGGATCCATTTATGGGTACAAAAAGATCTAATAGGTGGAGCTATTATAAAAGGTAATAAAGCACTGATAAATGATACCTTTTATTAGTTATTGTTTTAGTGCTGATAAATGTAACCTTTATCTGTGTTTTTTTGCTTTCATTGATAAAGGATAATGTTGTAAATGACCATGTTTTTAGTATTGATAACATTTGTATCCGGAATTTTTTTCAAGTACCTTTATTATGTAAATCTATTTTATAAAGTTATTACTATTTTATTTATTATTTTAAATTAATTTTTATATGTATAATTGTATATTAAAATTTTATATGATTTTATTTATATTAAATTTTTTCTATATAATTATTTTATGTTAAAATGTTATGATTTTAATTTATAGTTTGTGTTCCATGTAACAAAATTTAGTTCATTATATTTATGAAATTGTTTTTATTTTTAGCACATTTTTATATATTCAGTCTATGATTTATGTTTCAATTTTATTGTACTTATAGTATTATTTAAATAGTCTTTAAAAATTTCCAACATGAAACATAATAAGTTTGATGAGTTTCAAGTGATTTACTTTGAAAAAATATGAAAAATGAACTATATGTATAATGAAAAACAAATTAAAAATATTGTTTAAAAAAATAAAAATTTATCAAAAATAAAAAATATTTTCATCAAAAATTATAACCATGGAATAATATATATGATACAAACCATGTGTTTTCAACCATAATGGGGTATAATTGGCTAGTTTCATACCCTCTAGAGGATTGTGACAAAGGGACATGCTCACTCTTTACCTATTAATTCTTGTGGAGGATGTGTTCTCTTACCTCCTTTCAAATGTTGTGGAGCATGGCCCAATCCATGGATCCCAATTATGTGACAATGGATCTATTTTTTTACATGTTTTCTTTGCATAAGATTCCCTCTTTTTCGGTTTTTCTACAATAAATTACTTTCAATAAGTATTGAATATAATAAACCATTATGAAAAGGCTTTTCGTCAGTGTATTAATTCATTAAAATCTAAACTATCCTTCAACAATGTTATTCCACTAATGAGGATGATGTAAATTAAATGAATATAGAGTGTTCCAATTGTTGATAATCATAAAATGTCATTGGGGATCCCAACATCATTAAGATGATCAAATAAAAAATTTTCACATCATTAAAAGAAAATGTTCATAATTTCATCAGTCTATGGTCTAGTAGAAAATATATAGTACGAATGTGTTGGATAAATATATGCATGAAGATATCCCCTTGTACGGACCGTCATTATCCAAATTCATAGATAAACATGTCGATCTTATTCATTATCAACTTGGAATGTTTTGTTGGGGATCAGCTAATGGAAAACCCCACACCCACTGGGTTGCATGGGATATGTTGTGCATTTCTATGTACTATGGTGGCCATAGTATTAAGATCTGTAATTGGATTAATGACGCAATTTCGAAAAAATAGAGGTGTTGCCTTTTGTAATGTACTAATACAATATTCACTAATGATATTCATGAAACTGAAATCCATAAGTCCTAATTCTTGCATGCATCTCTAGAACCAAGGCCTAGCTATATGTGGAGACTCTTTTATGGTGTTATCCCTCTTCTTAAATGTGGGAGCGTCTGGAGTATTATGGATGACATTGTGGTGAATGGGTGGAATGATTTGTGGTTAGCCAAGGGGGTCAATATGATAACATCTTCACCTATTGTTCTTGGGTTTCAAATGAAAGAGTTTGTGATCTAATTGACGAGTCAATTAGAGAATTGGGATCAGTATAGAGTTTTTGGATTATTTAATGATATAGATCGACATATCTTCTTTACCATTATTCTTATGACATGAGTGTGGGGTGACCAAATCAATTGGTCTTGGGATGCTTCTGGGAAGTACACGTTAATGTTGGGGTACATCAGATGGTTCACCATTTTTTTCAGGCTCATCCATACTATAGTGGTGTACATTAACGAACATCAGTCCACCAATCATACCCAGAGGTGATGATGGTCAGGTACAAGATGTTGAGAAATATTGGTTGATAACGAACCAAAAGGGGGAGTGATGGTGGGTTGGGTGAATCAAGAATTTGAGGTTGGATGTGGATAAACCTCAAGGGTTGTGTACGTGGACAAACGACACAACCTTCATTGGCCATCCACATCCCACCGCATCATCGTTTATCCACCACTACACCATCTCTCCACCATGAGTTCTTTATCAGCTAAAATTTCACACCATCATCAACAATCTCATACCTGACCATTGTCACCACATGTGTTACATTACTAGAGTTTTATTCATCTATGGTGATGCTGCTATAGTACTTGTACTTCTATCCGATCACATCTATCACCACAAACACATGCTAACAGGACACAAATTTCAGAAAGGATGCCTCACTATTATCCTATATAGACATCATGCTACCGATGGTTGCTAATGATGAATTATGTTGATTGTTATTGGTGTTTTCTGTGTCTTGGTATGGGTAATAGTACCCTTTGTAGATTCACTAGTGTTCTACGATATAGTCCAAACCCCTTACCATGTCTCCACCATTTCATCCATCATTTTTGGTCATGCAGTCAATGATATTTTCTTCTAACAGTGACCCTATCTCACCGGTATTGATTTTGGTGATCCATTCTGGGGACCCCAATATAGAAACTATCTAGAAACATTTTTAGGTGTTTTCATCCATCATGAGGGTGACAACACCATGTTCCCCACTATTGAAAATTTTTGTTATGCTATCATCCCCAGTACAATCAACCACCAATGCATAGTAAGTAGAGTAGAAGAGAGAGAACAATGGGTAATATTTTAGTTAGGTGGCTGCAAACGCATCATCTGTGTGGTCAGTAAAGTTGTTGGAAACCATGCGGTAATAATGGTCACTTCCAAAGTTGAAATCCTTGAAGAAGTACATTTTTTTGAAAATATTCAACCAATCCTCCTTATCGTAGTCATCTAGGTTGATTTAACTGTGTGCTGCAATCCACCTCTTATGCTTCACTTGAATGGATACATGATAAAGAAATATGAGGATACTGGACACAACCACTAGAATCGTGAGGTTATCCTACTATATGAAGAGTTATACTGAAAAGATTTCTTTATAGGGAATCTGGAGTGTAATTTCCTATAATCATAAGGCTCTTCAGAGGAGCGAATACTTGTTAATTCCCTCCATAAAAAAGTTTCTCCAAATCCTTATATTTGTATCATCTCTCAAAAACAATGATTATACATGCATCTGGACTATGGATAATAGAGTCGTACTAATAATTTCATGATAATAAAATCATTATAAAAATGTGATTATAATAATATTATTAATTATTAATAATTGATTTATTATTATTAATATTATTAAAAATTTATGCATAAATTATTATTAATTATCAAATATTTTTTTTATTATTGTATTTGTTTAAAAATTAAAAATATTCATTATTTATTCTTATATAAAAATTGAAATATTTTTTTTGTAAAACATAGATATATTACTGATCAATTGATCTAGACATACAAATCTAATTCATAATATGACCCGCCCAACAATTGTTAACCAAAGAATTTACAGATATCACCAGCTGATTGGTATATGATTACCGTCATGGAAGATGAAAGAGATGTTTCTTGAGGAGATGGAATAAGAGAGAGAAAAAATATTCCTTAGAAAAATCCCAAAAATATATGAATACTCCCATTATTTTACTAATCATTAATTACTTCATTGGAATCATACTCCAAAACATCATGATTCCATCCATTATCCTAGTAAAGAATGATCCCTTGAATAAATTCCAATGCTTCCTCAACAACCGGGCTCCAATCTCTATGAAAATACAAAAAATGAGCCTCAACCACTAGGACATTGTATTGTCGAGAATTGAACCCAACCCCATATAAGACCCTATCAAGGCAGAAACATCCATGTTGAGTTTTAGGAATCCTTCTTGGTGAGGAATCTAAAAAGTTGGATCTCATTATTGTTGAATCACTTTTGACACCACCCTGTTCAACAACAACCCGTTCATCCATTATGAGTCCCTATCCCCAAAAATCCGATCATGTAATGACATCTCTTCTGAAACCCAAACATTACAATGTGACTAAACAATCCAATATAGTGTTAAAAACATCTCCATATACTTTGGATATAGAGAGGAAAACAAATCATTGAATACATGGTCCATCTCCATAAGTGGAAATTGGGAGTCCATAATACATCAGGAACATTCATTCGACACTCACAATACTCTTCACTATCTAATAATTGTATACATAGGGGTTTTGGTATGTTGGAAGCTCAAGGGAAATGCATTGTTGTCAACTATTTGTCATCTAGTCATAAGGACGTATTTCAGCAGGACACCCAAGAAACCCTTGAAATAGAAAATAAGTACCTACATGGTTGGGGGGGTGAGAAGTTCACAAATATTATTCCACGAGTCATATGGATGATTCTAATAAAAATTATGAACCATCATGATGTACCCAGACATGAAATTGTACTTCCCAATAACATCCCCAGACCTATGTTTTTGACCTCCCCCCACTCCATTCAAAAAAATAATGGTAATGATTAGATGTCGAATTGTCTCATTGAATCATCCACAAAATCTATACTGATACCCCTCCTCTAATTTCTAATCAATGAAATCACGAACTCTTGAATCATGAAACCCCATAACAACATGGAATGAGATTCTCATATTGTCCCATGTGGGAAACCACTAATCATTCTAATCATTCAACTCATTCACATTCATAATCCTCAAGACATTTCATCATCTAAGAATAGTAATACCACACTAGAATCTTCTCAACAAAAGACAGGCCTTAGTCAAAGAGATGCATGGAATAATTAGGACTTAGAGATGTACTTTTCACAAAACATGGTAGAAATGATAGTATTTGTACATGACATAAGGCTACACCCTTGTTTTTTTACAATAGTGAATCATTAATCAATTTAATAATGTTATTCATAAGTTCAAAACAATAATTATAATCACATAAGTTATCACAAGAAACCTAGTGGGTTTTTTTCCATTAGATGATTCCCAACATACTATTTCCACATCATAGTGAATCAAATCAACAAGGTTAACTAGTAAATTTGAACAATTAAATGGCATACATCTTGATATCTAGGGACATAGATTTTACCAGTCCTTCCTTCCTATAGATTTCATATTATACCATAGTCTGATTAAATTTTTATCATTCTCTTGGATTGATGCCAAAAAATGATTAGTTTATATTACAATAGATGTTGGGATCCCAATGTTCTTTTTAGGCTTCTCAACCATAAGAACGATGAATATTCACTAAATTTACATCCACCTCATCTGTAGAGAAAATATTTTAAATGATAGTTAATATTTCAATGAAATAATACACAGCCCATATGCCTTTTCATAATGGATGATATTATTCATGACTAAGGGACACTCATGTATAGTATCCCAACTGAAAATGTGTCAATCATAAACAAAGAAAATATAAAAAACATGAGTTCCATTGTGACATACCTGGGCACCATGGATAGAGCCTTGCTCCACCACATTTTGAAAGGAGGTGGGAGAACACAACCTCTATAGGAATTAATATGTTAGGAAAGACCGGTTACCTTTTTCATTAACCTATAAGGGTTATGCAACTAGACAATTGTAACCCATTAATGTTAAAAAAACATAGTTTTGTATCATCTAAACTATTGTATGCTTATAATTTTGTTGATTATTTTGATAATTTAATATTGGATTAGTCAATTTTTTTAATTTTCTTTTTATTGTACATATAGTTCATTATTTATATGTTTTCAATATTGTTCACATGAAACACCACACACTTACTATGTTTTATGTTTGTAATTCTTGAAGCCACTTTAAATAAAACTATATGTTCAATATAAATGAAACATATATAATATATTGAAAATATAAAAAATAGTTTACATTAACTATTATTTCATAAATATAATAAATTAATTAATTTACATGAATCAAAAATTATAAAATAAAATCATAACATTTTCACATCAAGATATTTATATAGAAATACTATAATATAAAAAATATCTTAATAAAAATTTAATAAACAATTGTATAAATATAAATTAATAGAAAATAAACTTAATTCCCAAAAATAATAAATAAAATAAATAAATTTATTGAATAATGGTAATTTTGAAAAAAAAATTACAGGTACAAATGGGATTAATACTATAAAATTGGTCTTTAACGACCTTGTCCTTTACCTATGATAGAAAAAAGCACTGATAAATGGGCCATTTATCAGCACAAAAACAAGCACTAATAAAATGTAACTTTTATTCGTGGTTTTTTACCTCATATGAATGGCATCCTCTATTAAATCATTTTTAGCTCCCATAAATGGAAACTTCATCAGCTCTTTTTTAACAATGATAACGGGAAGTGTGAAATTATGTAATTAAATAAAATAAAATAAAAAGAATTTTATTAAAATAATTAAAAAAATAGTTAAATAAGTATTGATAAAAAGTGAATAAATATATTATACCATATATAAATTATAAACACTAATAATTTGTATGGGGATGAGGGTTGTAGTGAGATAATTTGGATTTCCATCAAGGATGCATTGGTTACTTTGTCCATGGTGGCCCCTAATCAGTATTTTATTGCAGCATCCCTTCTCACTCCGGGCATATTTGACTCACACAAGGCCGTAACTAATAATACAACCCTCCTTGGTATTTTCACATGGATTCAGGATGTGAGGAGATTTTATTTCAACGCGTTCACCCCCTCCTTGACCTCAGAATATATCTATGATTTATAAAGACATATTTTTCCATTAATTAAATTTATTTCATGTTGTGTTATTTCAGGAGGATGATTTTGTCGAAATCCCCATCCATTAGAAATTAATACAGAATCTAAATTTCCAGAAAACATTTCAACATCATTTTTTATATTTCCAAAATATAATATTTTAACATTATATGCATAAAAAATAAAAAAAATAAACATTCATGGAAAAATATATAATAAAAACCATTGAATAAAATAATTTATTTCAATAGTGGAGGAATATTAATGTCACTAATACCGTTGATAGGCGTTGATGGATGCTTCAATCAAAACATACAGTAAAAAACTATGAAAAAACTGAAAATAAAATAGATATGGCTCTCATATGGTGTTGGAATACATATTATGAACATAATTCCCTAGAGACATGAGAAATGGAAGTGTGATAAGAGTCATATTCTTCTGATTGTGTCTCCTCTTTATTTTCATTCAAATCAGTACTATCATGTCCCTATCCACCACTACATAGAAGTAGGAAATGTTTCCTTGATTTATATTATTTCCAAGTTCCCCCCATCTCGTACTATTATATTTCTATGTCATTCTTATCCTATGGAGTCATATTAAATGAATATGATTCCTCTTGAATGAAACTATTTATCATTGTTGGTTTTTCTTTCGAGGAAACAACATCCATCTTAACCCCCCACCCCTAAGGATGTTCAATACCATAAATTTATCCAACTACTTTCCTTTTATTCTCATAGAGAATTTAAATCACTTAAAAGAATTTGATGTAATTATATTACCTTCATCAGGTCGATACCTCAATCATCATCATGTGAAATCTTAACGAATTGTAATATATATTCCATGCTGATGGTTTCATTTTCAATTTAATAATTTTTATTGTAGATGAACTTGTATGTTTGTGTGATGTTTTATCATTGATATAAAAATACCCCATAATAGGATTATTCTTCAAAATAAGTGCTTTATACATTTTTAATATACCTTGGAATGAGAATTCCATAACGATCTATTAATGATCAAATTATTGATCAACCGATTTGTTAACTTCATGTTCATCAATATTTGATGGAAATACCAATGTCTTAAAGTAAGGGGTTATGAGGGAAGGCTCATATGAATCAACGTACATACAAAATTCTTCAGCCAGATCATCCCATCTCAATCATTTATGAGCATCCACCACCGATGTTCCACCAATAACTACATCCTGATTACTAATAATCAGTTTATCACAACCATCAGTTGTTGCATCATCAGCAGTGTGAGAAGCAGGACCACCCACATCCTTTTTGGATCGTAATGTCTTCTATCTACATCAATAAACTTCATGAACACTCATATTATAGGTATAAATACATAAATATATTCATAAATACTCTTTTACATTCCCAATGTACATACAACATCTTCAGAAAAATGGTATACTTTCTACCTTATAGTTTGATCACAATCAAAGTCAATGGTATACAGATTCCAAAATTATATAGGTATTGATCTAACACAAACTTATACCATGAAGAACATAAAAAATACCAAATATTCTTCCATATTATCTTGATAATGTTTTATCAGAGTACAAATTGACAAATAAATATCAAAAAATATCGACAGCTTCCATAAAATCCATTAAAAACCATAAATTTTTACCCAAACTAGGGTTCTAATGTTTTATTACAAAAATCGATTGAAATGAGGATCCCAATTGTGGATGTACAAGGTACCTACATTGAGATTCATCATTCAAAACACCAATTATTTGTGTTGGAGCTCTTCATTGTGGAATATGGTATAGAAATTACCACTCCCTATAGAGTTACATTTCCTATCAAGAAATCCCGAAATAATAAAAATAATCCATTAAATATCCTCAACCCTAAATGGTTATTGGCCAATTAGAAACCCCACTCTTCTAAAAATTGAGATATTTTATATTTAAAAACAATCTCGAAGAAAATCATGGCGGACCTGAATGTGCACTGAATTAACACATTACAAGATATGATTGTTAGTTCCATCCTTGCTCTTTTCAAATCACAACATTACATCCCAACATTTAACTTCATGAAATTTATAGCCCAGTACATTTATGTCATTTGAGTTCAGCCTCAGCAACTGATCAACAGCATTCATCACTAGTTCGTGAGGAGAGGAAGGGGAGAGCTTTGAAAATATAAAATATAGTTGAAAATAAAAATAATTTCATAAATATAGTATTCCAAAATTAATTTACATCAAACAAACTAGAATGATTAAAAACATTACATATTAACTTCATTAAATTATACACAAAAAATATAATATAAATAAAATTTTAAAAACCATTATACAAATAAAAATTAAATGAAAATTCAATAAATAGAAAAAAATTAAAAAAACAAATAAATTTACAAAATAATGTTTTTTTCACTGAAAATTACAAGTAATAATATAATCACTACTATAGAAATGAACATTAACATTGATGTCCTTTGTCAGTGTTAGAAGAAAGAACTGATAATGGTTCCATTTACCAGTGCTAAAACAAGCCCTAATAATATGTACCTTTAATCAGAGTTTTACTCCCCTTATATATGGTTCCCTCTATCATAGTTTCTTAGGGCCTGTTAAAGGTATCCATTATAATAACTTTTTTAGAATTGATAATGTCCCAAATAAAATAAAACAATTAAATAAATTGAAAATAAATATGATTTTATTAAAAAATTATTAATAATATATTAGTAAAATAGTAATTGTAGAAATTAAAAAATATAATAAACGTAAAATAAATTATAAATACTAATAAATAGTAGGTGTATGAAGGGTTTGTTGGAGATGCAGTGGAGTTCCATGGATGAGGCCTTGGGTTCATCATCCATGGAGGCTCCTATTCAGGTTGTGTTTGTAGCTTCCTTTCTCACTCAATTAATATTTGACTCACATGAGGGTGTCTCAAATATTAATCCCTTTCATGGTACTCGTACGATAATAATAGATACTAGGTTGTTTGATTAAAATATTTCATTCAAACATTTACTTATAAATATGTCTATGGTTTTCCATTTAATATTTTTTGTTAATTAAATTTCTTCTTATAATGTTATTTAAAGAGGTTTCATTTTTCAAAATCAACATCAATTAAAACTTTATGCAGAAGAAACATTTCTAGAAAACATGTCATGAAAGATTTTAACGCTTTTAGATTAATTTTTTTATCATTGATCCATATTAATTTATAATTAAACATATATATAAATTAATATTAAGAATTGTTATATAAAATATTATATTGCAACAGTGCTAGAAGATTGTTTTTTCTATTACATTTAACTAGTGGTGTTGAATGACTCAATCGAATCATACCTTTCAGAACTATGTAGAAAAAATCAAAGGGATATGTAAACCCAAGTACTGTTGGGTTTGTAATTATGAACAACCAACACTAGATACTTGTGACATTCCAGTTTCATTTGAGTTAGGATCATCTGATTGTGTCTCCTACTTCTTAACAACCCAATCATCATGGACACATCCACATACATGTCATTTTAGATAAAAACCTTTTTTCCATGTTTTAACTTGTTGGCATGTTTACTCTTTCTTGTCCTCTACTTCTTCAGAGCTGTTCTTATCCATTGGATTTATCTCCTTATAATATGAATCCTCCTAAATGATAGTCATTATTAATGATAGTTTTTATGGTGAGGCAATAAAATCTCCCATATACCCTATGTTGGTTAAACAACATCACACTCTCCAAATTCATTGCATTATTTCTCATTGATAAAATAAATCAAATGAAAATAATTTCATGTAATCATATTGACTTCATTTATTTGATCCACTAAAAACATTGGTGAGTAATTCATCATGAATTTTAACTTTTTTGTAGCAAGTTGATGGACATTTTCTTTCAATCCAATCATGTCCAGTGTAGATTAATGTTCATATTTAATTGATGTCTCATCATTAATTTCCAAAGACCCCATAATAGGCATTATCTTCAAAAAAGGTGATTCAACCATTTTATATTTAACTTCGAATGATCATTCCATAATCATCTATTCATGATCATCTTTTTGATCCACAAATTATTGTATTGCATCATCGACAACTGTTTGAGTATATGTTACCTAATCAATATTCTAGGTGTTTTCCCTAGACATATGGGACAAGTGTATAATTCCCTTAGTTGATCATTCCTACAATGTTGAGTCTACCACAAGGTCATGCATAGGATATACCACTAGATATGGTGTGCTGCATCCATTCAAATTGTATTGTAATAACACAACATTAGTAATTTCAATTGTAATACCATTATATCTCAATGAATCATCACCGACATTAGCAATTCCCTTAATTTCTATAGAGAAATCCACATGATGGGAAACTATATTTCTATATGAATGAAATTCCAAAATGTTAATGGAATGGGTTAAGTGAGAATTTCCATGGGTATAAATATCCATAAAGCCTTATTCTATAAGATCATCCCAAGTACTAAGATTCCATGAAAACATCACAGATGGACCAACATTAATTCCATCCCCATTTTTAGTAATTAGTTTGCAAAACCATCAGTTGTTGAATCATCAACATTGTGAGTGCTTAATCAACCCAACATTTCATGACCCTGAAGTCATATATATACATCAATCAGCTTCATGAACACTTAAATTATAAATATGAATGTTATACCTGAGAATATATTCATTCCCCACTAAAAAATGGAAAACACCCCCTAAATCAAGTATAATGATCCATCAAATGATAAAAAATTTGGGTACCATAGATATAAATTAAAAATATCAATGCCTTTTTGATTTTTTCCTTTCAAATTATTAAAATGGGTTAATTATGTCATAAAGGGGTATATCTAATCGAAGGATATTATTGGATATGTGGTAGAGATTTAATGGAATCTTGGATCAAAAGATATGATTGTATGAAGTCTGATATACATTTTCAACTTTTTTTGATCATTTATTTATTTCATGATGTGTTGTGTCATAAAATTGTTATTATACTATTATTAATCGATAATAATTTGTAAATTATTAACTAATAATATATTTATAAATATTTTTTATGCCATTTTCACAAAATATATTCTATATGAAGTGTAAATGTGTATTTATACTTCTATAAAACTTAATTAAAAAATATATATTACTATTATATCAATATTTATATTTATATATTTAAATATTAAAAAATTATTTTTGTTATAATTTTTTAAATATTAATTTTAACAATAAAATGACAATGACCCCAATTTATCAGTGCTACTAAAAAAGGCACTGATAAAGGGGTACATTAATTATCCCTAAAAAGCACTCATAAACGTACCAATTTATCGTATCTTTTTTTCATTGTAAAATGGTTGATTTGTGAAGAACCTTTTTCTATAATAGATGAAGAGTTTGGGGCCTCTTAAATGGGTGATGTCCCATCTCCATCTCTCAATCACCCTGCTCAATATCAAGAGGTGGCTGACAGTACCTGTGTTGACAGCATGCCGACAAATGTCGATTAGTGGGAACATGTTGCCTTCACCCCCATAAAGGATAAACTAACGTGGGGATGTTTCTAGGAATTTTACATAGTGGAGGTCCAATATGGGATAATTAAAATCAAAACGGTCTAGGTAGGGTCACTCTCGGAGAATCATCTTGTCGATTGCACGCCCGAAAACGATGACAACAAAGGAAAAACCGTGGTATGGGATTTGGAATATGTCCTCCAACACTATGGAATTATCATAGAGTATGATTAACCATAATCGACCATGGATGAAACCTGTAAAGAACAACATGCTTCTTCAATGGCCACATTCAGTGGCATCCAGTCCATGCCATAAACCAGTGAGGCATCCAGACTACATGTCATGTCCCAATAGACTATGTATGTGGTTATATAAATGGACATTCATGATTTTAGGTCCTATATTAGTGAAAACATATACGATGAATACTATAACATTATAGCCCATGTGATGACTATGTTCAGGTATGGGACGATAGAGTACAAAATGAAATATTGGCAAATAAAGATCTCGTGGGGGAGGAATGTGGTGATGGTGAATACATAAAGCTACAACGGGACCTGTATGACCCATGGGAGCTCAATAAATGGACACACCACAGAGCCTCCACGGGTCTACCACATCCCCCGACCACTTCATGTATCTTCCATCACCCCATATCTCCCTCACTTGTTAATTATCAGTAAATAATTTCTATCATCCTCTGTCATCCAATACACGAACATCATCGCCGCATAGGTTTGATTGCTTGAGTAGTCTTCGTCAAGGGTGTCACTACTGTAGTTCATGAATTTCTGTCTGTTCACTTATATCATAACAATCACAGTATATCGGTACAAAAAATATAGTAGGGATTCCTCCCTATTGGCTAGCATGGATTAGATTCCACCGATGGTGGACTTAGATGGATCCTTCTAGTCCTTACATGTGTCAGCCATGGTTGAGTATGGGTAGTCATCATCACCGGTGAAGTCATGGTGTTGTAAGAAATAGTCCAAGGCCCGTACCATGCTGCCACCATTGATCTTGTCATTTTTCGACATGCAGTCAATGAGCTTCTGCTCCTACAGTGTCAATACATCACCAGTTTTTGACTTTTGTGATCCCTTCAACGGCTGCCGCTATAGAAAATACCCTAAAACATCCATAGTTGTGTTGACCTTTTATGGGGGTTAAAGAACCATGTTCCCTCCAATCAAAATTTTTCGACATGTAATTATCAGTAGTACTGTCAGACGAATCTAGATACTATGAAGGGAGACTACGATATTATAAAAAGAATATATTATTGATTACAAAACTATATATTTCCGTTGTGTGTGGTAGGTGAAGTGGTTGGATGCATTGTGATTAGAGTGGTTCCCACCGTGTTATAAATCATTGATGAACTCTATGTTTATTTTTAAAATTTAAAAACACTCATCATTTTCATCGTAATATAGGAATCTCTAATTGTTTGACTCTATCCACCTCCCATGCTTCACATTCATGAAGACTTTATAGGGAATGTTGTGATTGCCGAACACGACCGCCATGAATGTTGAGCTATCCAGCACCATGGAAAGTGCCTAGACAATGATGTCTGTCAAGGGGATACATAGATCCATGATATAAAATCTTAAGGGGATTCTGATGAGGGGTATTTTTTCACACCCTCCTTAAATATGTCTCATCTATGACTGCCTTTTATATCCTCCCTTGTATTCAAAGAATATACATGCGTCATGACTATGATTAATAGAATCAAACTATTAAATTCATGAAAATAATATAATTATAATAAAGACATCAAATTAATAGAACCAATTATTAGTCTGTGATTTTTAAATATATAGTAATTGTTGTTATTATTCATAACCATTTATGTGAAAAATTTATTATTAGGTGTTGCATTATTTATTTCATTGTTGTGGTATTATTTTAGATTTTAATAACACTATTTATTTAATATTATATAATATTTTATATTATATTAATAATTTACTATTCAATAATGATTATATTATATGAATTAATTTTAGTTATTATATTAATGAATAACAATATGAATTTTTTTATCATTAAAACAGGGTTACAAACCCACACAGGTACATATAAAATACTTGCAGCATGGAACGTCACAACATATAGTAAATTTAGATAATAATGTTCGTATAATAATAATTTAATGATAATTAACTCATTAAAATGAATTCATTGTATTGATGAAATTATAAAATATTCATGAAAATAATGTGATCAAAATAATAATAATGATAATATTTATGAATATTACTTCTAATATAATTATAAATAATGAACTACATAATCGTATTATTATTAAATATTAATAATTATTTAATGTTGTATTATTATTATTATTAAGTAATATACTGTTGTTAATAGTAATTATTTTATATTTATTATTTTCATGAAATCATTTTTATATTATTTTAATTAATATGTTTCATGTTCAAGTCATAAATTGAATTTAAAATCATAGTATAATTTATATTTTATAATATTTGGGAGTTACATTGTTATTTTAATGTCTATGTATAATTTTTTTTAAAAATATTTTCCTCTATCATATATATTAAATATGTTTTATTATGTTGATTATAATATTTTAGTTATTACAATTTTTTTTGGATTAGTCATTTTTTTCGATTTATTTTCAGTTGTAGATATACTTAATTATTTATACGTTTTCAAATTCGCTCACTTGAAACACATCAAACATATTATGTTTCAAATTGGTAACTCGGGAAGCATATAAAATATAAATTACATGTATTATCTAAATGAAATATAAAAAATCGATTGAAAATATAAAAAATCATTAAAAATAAAAACAATATCATAAATATAATAAAAAATTAATTTTAAATGATACCAATAGTAATGTTTAAAAATATAACATATCATATTAAAAAAATTCATAAAATATCGTATAAATTTAATTTACCTAAAATTTTAAATAATTTTTAAACCAACAAATTAATATAAAATGAAGTTAATTAAAAAAAATATTAAAAAAATAATTCCTTGATAAATGATAACTAGTTTAAAATCATGAGTATAAAAGTTATCAATAGTATAAAACAATACATCATCAATGCTAGAAAAAAACAATGGTAAAGGATCGATTTATCTGCCCTAAAACAGGGACCGATAAAGTCTATGTTTTATCATCATTATTTACCGGTCATAAACGGTACCCTTTACCAATTATTTTATTAGTTAACATTAAGGGATCCTTTATCAACACTTCTTTAGCACTTATAAATATATTAATAAAGTGAAATTATTAAATAAATAAAAATGAAAATGATTTTATAAATAAAAATGTAAAATTTTATTAATTATATAATTATTTATATAAATTAATAAATTTATTATTCTATATGAAAATGTTAAATAATAATAAATAATATGGGATGCATCGTTTACATAATATGATCTTGAGATCCACTGATGGTGTTGTTTATCATATATTGTGTCACCTAATCTGGTTTTTTACTAATTCATTTTTCACACATGGCTAATTAGACTCGAACAAGGGAATCATCAATATTAATCCCCCACTTGTTCTTTGATCCAAGATTCTGGAAGAGAGGTCATTCGATTCCAAAGAATTCTAGTACCCCACCTCATGGAACTATGGAAAATGTTATTAAATATTTGACAAAGCTGACCTCAAATGAATCAAAGGTACTTGACAATCACTATCATTATGTTGGATATGGGGATGAATAGAAAATAAATACCAACAGTAAGGATAATGCTAATGAGAATATCTATCAACGAGTTAATTCAGTGATCATTCGTTTTAGTAATGATTTTCAGCAGGATAGTATTCCAGTAAAAAAAATTTATTATTGGAATATTGCTGTTACAAATTGGTCAAAAAATGGAGGTCATATGACTTGAATGGAGGCTCATAGTTGTTTTTAGATTTCGTAACGAAAAACGTATCCCCATTGGGATGGTTCATTTCCACATCAATTTCCCCTATCAAGAGTTGAAGCACAAGGATTGACAGTTCAGGTAGATCTCCCTCAAGCCAAGGACCATGTGTATCACATATTGGGTCCATCATTTTAATCCATTTGTTGTCTGAAGCATAATAAATCAGTTTTTGGTCTCAATTTACTACTTGAATTGAATTTTATGGCATCCGTATGTATTTATATGACAATTTTTCATTCACTTGTACTATGAAAAATCTTGATAAAGCTACATAGAAGGCATGTTTTGGATTCATTATATGCTTCTTAGTAGCAGTGGATCTTAGATATATTCCAATAAATTTTTTGACTATGTCTGTAGTGAACATCATTTTTGTTCTTACTATATGGTAAAAAAACACCCCTATTTATGTCGTAGTTTTGAGTCCATTAGGAATGTCCAAGAGAAATAACGAAGTGATTTCTTTTTTCGTATATGTAATATTACTGTTCATGATGTTCATTGATGTAGATAAAGGACATCATGGTTTAGAAAGGTTGGTGGATATCATGATCTCACATAGTTGATGATGGTTTAACTGATGGTTGTGACAAACTAATTAATAAAATAGGGACGAAATTAATGTTGTTCCTTCTGTGGCGGTTTCTTAGAAGAGTAGGACATGGGGTGATCTTCTAGAAGAAGGCTCTATGGATGTTGATACCCATGGGAATTCTCACTTAACCCATTCCGTTAACAGTTTGGAATTTCCATCATATAGATATGTTGTTGAAACTCATTTGGAATGCTCTATACTCATTAAGTGAGATGGTATATATTGTGTTTATGCCCTAGGATATAATGGTATGACAATATAAATTACTATTTTTATGTCATTGGGATACAATTTGAATGAATGTAGAACATTGTCAATAGCTGTGTATCCTATATATGGTCTTTTGGTAGACTCAACATCTTATCCATGATCAACTAATAAATTAAAATCATGTCCTCTATGTCATGAGGAAACACTGATAATAATGATGACAAAATATAAACTCAATCTATTGATGAAGATGCAGTGATACAAAATGTAGATAAAAATGTTGATCATAAACAGATGATTTTGGAAAGTTCATGCCAAGGTAAATTAAAAAATGTTGAAGCACCTATTTTGAATACAATTCCTAATATGGGGTATTTGGCTATCAATGATCTGACATGAATGAAATTATAATGTTAATCCACAATGTACGTGATTGAATTGAGAACCAATGAACTGTAACATTCTGAAAAATCGTAAAATTGTCATGATAAATTCCTCAACAATATTTTTAGATGACCATCTTAAAAAAAGTGAAGATGATTATATAAAATTATTTTCAGGTGATTTATTTTCACAATGATAATTTAGGGAAAGATGTTGGAGGGTGTGATGTTGTTGAACTAACTTTGGGACTATGGGGGATGTTGTTGCCTCACCATAATAACTAGAAATGATACAAACTAGAATTCAAGATAATTTAGATTATATGGAGTGGAATCCAATCGATAAGAATAACTCTGAAGCCGAAGTGGAAAAGATAGAGGTTACATGAAAAAAATATAAATCACTAAAAATGGTATGTCATCTAAATTGTCAATTTTGGGGAAGTGGAAATGCTAATTTGGATGCAAAGATAAAGGAGACACAATCAGATGATTATAACTCACAAAAAACTATAATTTATCAAGTATCTACTGTCTATTGTTCATAATTACCGACCAAAACTATGTGGGTGTAAATTTCTATTTGATTTCTTGTTAATACATAGTTTTGAGTGGTATTTTTTGATTGGGGAATCCAACACTTCTAGTTGGTGGCAACCACAAAAACCATCTTCCACCACTTTTTCAATGTAATTTTTAAATAAAAAATTTCTATATTAATTTTTATATAAGTTTACAATTGAAATTTTTACCCATAAAATGTAATAAAATAATAATATAAAATCGATAAA
This sequence comes from Viscum album, assembly GCA_963277665.1. Taxonomy (NCBI): domain Eukaryota; kingdom Viridiplantae; phylum Streptophyta; class Magnoliopsida; order Santalales; family Viscaceae; genus Viscum; species Viscum album. Next base: position 2,031,689,769 of record OY728164.1, read on the forward strand.
ATTGATCTAGGAATGTTTTATAGAAAAATGACTTTTGTATAATTTATCAATCGATGAGGATTTCGACAATAGTACCCAATTTAAATATCATAATACGAAATAAAAATAATTCAAAAAATGAATTGGATTGTGATATATTTATATATATTAAATTCAATGGGGTTTGAAAAAAGATTTTTAATTCAACAACCTTGAATCTATAATTCTCGTATGAATACCATGAATGGGCTTAGTATTGGAGACTCCCTCCTGTAAGTCATATATTCATTTAGTGACAAAGTAAACAGTAAACACGACTAGATTATGAGCCTCTATGGATGATAATCCCCATGAAACATTCATAGAACATCATTACATCTCCCACTATCCATTCATACACATACTATTTATTAGTATTTATATTGTATATATAGTATAATCACTTTATTCATTTTTTATTAGTAAATATTTGACTAATATTTCATTAATTTGTTTTAAAAAAACATATTTTTATTTTCTTTTTAATTGATTATTTCATTTTATTTGGACCCTTATCAGTGAAAAAAAAGTTCTAACAAAGGATCCCATTATGGGAACTACAAAAATTATGATAAATTGTATCATATATAAGTTGAAAAAATTGATGATAAAATGTACCCTTTATCAAGGCTTGTTATAGCACTACTAAATGGTACCTTTATTGGTTATTTTTTGTTGCACTGAAAAGCGACATCGATGTAAAAGATAAATTTTTTAGTAGTGCCAACATTTGTACATGAACTTTTCATTGCAAATGTTAATTTTTTGAATAATTTATTAATTTTTTAACATTATGTAATTTTCAATTAATTTATGTCTACAATAATTTTTTAAAATTTTATTTTAATTTTATTTGTATATTATATATTATGTGGATAATTTGTTTGATGTTAAAATGTGATGTTTTAAATAGTTATTGATTCTTCAATGTAAATTAATTTTGGATTATTTTATTTCTGAAATAATTTTTATTTTCAACAATTATTTATATTTTCAAAGATCCCCCCTCTCCTCATGGACTGATGATGAATATTGTTGATCAGCTAAGGTGGTTGTCCTCAAATGACTCACATGTACTTAGCATTAAGAATCATGAAGTCTAATATATGGAATTATTTTTTGATTTTCATAGAGAAATAATGGAGCTAACGTGTGTATCCTTCATTGAGGTAATATGGTGCACATTCGGTTCAGTAATGATTTTCTTCTGGAAAGGTTTGAAATTGAAAAAACAATAATTTTTAGAAGATTTGTTTTTATAATTCGTCAAAAACCATAGTGGGTAAAGGATATGGAATGTAGTCTTTTAATTGCTTATGGATTTCATGATTATAAATGTAACCACATTGAGGGAGTTCATTTCCACATTCCTTTCCCCTATCAAAACCTATATATAAATGCATGGGGGTTTAGAATGATCATCCTATTTCAAAGGACCGTATGAATACATTATTGGCATCCTAATATCAATTCATTAGTTGACTACAACATTAGAACCCAGGTTTGGATCCAAATTTACAGTTTGTATTGGATTTTATGGCATATGTAGATATTTATTGACATTGCATCATCAACTGGTACTACAATAAAACATGATCGAGCTACTGAGGTTGGATATTTTAGTTTTTTTATGTTATTCCATGTATAAGTAGTTATGTGATCGATGCCTATAATATTCCTTAATATGTACACCAAGGAATTTGATTTCAATTTAATTATAAGGTATCAAAATTTATCCTATTTTGGTAGCATTTAAAATACATTGGGCATGTAAAAGTGAATTTTTTAAGAGATATATGTTTTCATACCTGTAATTTTAGTGGACGTGAAGTTTATTGTTATATATATAAGACATTATAATCAAATAAGGGTTTGCGTGGTCCTCCTGCTCACACTGCTGATGATGTGTCAACTGATGGTTGTGGCAAAATGATTATAAATTATAGGTTAGGGGTTAATGTTGGGATTTTGCGATAGTTTTCATAATATTAGGACTTGAGATGATATTACTGAATAAGATTGTATATATGTTGATTCCCATGAGCCTTTTGACATAACCCCTTACTTTATGACATTTGTATTTCCCTCTCATGTTAATGAAGATTCAATGCATTAATGTTTTGAACAATAAGTTGATCATGAATTGATCATTATGGAATGTTAATTTCAAGGATAATTAAAAATGGACGAAGAACCTATTTTTATTAATATAATATAATGGGGTCTTTGGATATTAATGATCTGACATCAATCAAATAAGAGAGTTCATCTATAGTTGAAATTATTTAATAGAAAAAAATTCCATCAAAATTAAAAATATATATTAAAAATCATGTATATTTCAGCAGATAAAATTTTATTATATCAATTAAATGAAGTTAATATTATTACATCAAATTTATTTGAAGTGACTGACATTCACAATGATAATAGAAGGCATGTATTTGGATACTTTGATGTTATTTAAGTTCTTTATGGGGGAATATAGTGGATGTTGTTTCCTTATATGAAAAACCATCAACGATACAAAGTAACATTTAGGTGGATTCAGATTATAGGGAGATGACTCAAAAGGAAAATAATGTCTTCAAAATAGAACAGGATAAGCTGGGAGAACATGGAAATAATTTAAATCATTGAAATAAGGCCCTCATCTAATCAATGGTAAATATGGACATTAGCGTAGTAATTTGGATGCTAATAAGTAGGATACACAATCAGATGATCCAAACTTAGATGACTCATCCATTTCTCAAATCTCTAAGGACTTTTCTGCATATTTTTCAAGACAACACCATCTGGGAGTCCATATTTATTTTATTTTTTGTTTCTGTATAATTCTGCATTGTTTGTTTTGATTGAGGAATCCTTCACCACCAGTCAACGGTATCTGCAACATTGATCTTTCTCCAATATTTAAATATAATATTTTAATAAACAATTTTTATAATATTTTATTCTGTATATGTTTATTTTTAATTTTTATTCATATAGTGTTAAAAAATTATATTTTAAACATGTAAAATCTCATCTACACATGTTTTATAGAAATATGTTTCCTATATAAAATTTTAATGTTTGAGGATTTAAAAAAAATACTCCTTAAATTACACAATAAGAAATATATTTAATTAAAAGAAAAATATGAATTTCACATTTATAGAGATGTTCATATGAAAAGGATGGGGCATATTCTTAAAAATAAAATTCCACCACATCCCAAATCCATGACAAAAGACAAGGGGGTGAAATATCTATTACTCCCTTATGTGAGTGAAACATTCCATGCGTGAGAAGTGATGCAGCATGAAAATCCCAATTAAGATCCTCTAGGGAAAAATAACCCTAGGAAACATTGGTGGAACTATATATTATCTCATATAAACCCTTCATCCCCTTATTAACTACTAATGTTTATAATTTATATATTTTATAATAAATTTATTCACCTTTTATCAATCATTATTTAACAAATATTTATTAATTTTTTTAATTTTTTTTCTTAATTACATAATTTTATACATCCCTTTATCAGTGATAAAAAAGTGCAGACAAAGGATCCAGTTTTCGGGGCTAAAAACACTATAATAATGGGTACCGTTAATAAGAGTTAAAAAGCACCGATAAATGGTACCTTTTATCAGTTCATGCATTAATGATGATAAATGGAACCATTATCAGTTCATTTTGCAAGCACTAATAAAGGAAAATGTTCTTAAAGACTATTTTATTAATAGTAATAAAATTTATTCCTGTAATCTTTTTTTTAAATACCATTATTCTATAAATTTATTTTATTTAATTATTACTTTTTGGAACTAATTAAACATTAATTTAATTTTAATTTGTATTATATTTTATTAAATTTTTTATTTAGATTTAATTTATATTATTTTTTTCCTATAATTATTTTGGTGTGAAAATGTTATGATTTTAATTTATAAATTTTCTTCCATGAAATATAATTTTGTTTGATTATATTAATGAATTAAATTTTATTTTCAACTCTTTTATATATTTTCAGTCTATAAATTGTATATCATTTGTATTGTGTTTATTTTTTATTTAAATTGGCTTCAAAAATTACAAACACAAAACATAATAAGTATGATGTGTTTATGATTGTGACATTGAAAACAAATAATAAATTCTATATATGTACAAACAAAAATAAATTAAATAATTGACTAAACCAAATAAAATTATAAAAAATAAAAACATTTTCCTCAAATTTATAAACATTCAATATTATATGTGATAAAAAACTATGTTTTTTCAAAATAAATGGGGTACAATTGGCTACTTCATACCCTCAAGAGGATTATGACAAGGGGACCCTCTCTCTCCCGACATAATAATAATTATAGAGGATGTGTTCTATCAGCTATTTTCAAATGTTGTGGAGCATGGAATATTAATGGTTCCCAAGTATGTCACAATTGACCTCTTATTTTTTATATTTTCTTTGCAGATGATTTCTTCCTTTTAGATTGGGCTAGTATACTTTAATTTCACATAGTCTTGAAGATTATCAACCATTATAAAAAGGATTCTGGGGAGCATATTAATTCATTAAAATATGAACTATACATAATATAATTTTTTCCACTGATGAGGTGGATGTAAATTCAGAGAATATAATGGGTTCCATTGGCTGAAAACCAAAAAAAATTACTTGGGGATCCCAACATTAATCAGAAGATCAAATAAACATGTTTTCACATCAATAAAATTAAAATTTCATAATTTGATTAGATTATGGTCTAGTAGGAAATCGCTGTGAAGGAAGTGATGGTTAAATATATGGCCCATGATATCCCATTGTATGCTATAGAATTATTCTAATTCCCAGTTAACATAGTATATATGATTCTTTATTTGTTTGATGAATTCCTATTAGGGATTATCTAATGGAAAAAACAACACCCACGGGGGCACATGTGATAATTTGTGTGTTTCTAAGTATTGTGGTGGCCATAGGATTAAGATCCATAATAGTTTTAATGACACACTTTTGAAAAAAAAATGGTGGCAACTAATATCATGTACAAATACTATCTTTACTAAGGTCATTACTGAATAGTAATTCCTTAATTTCTAATTATTGCATACATCTATTTCACTGAGGCCTAGATTTATGTGGAGAAGATTATAGGGTGTTATACCCCTTCTTAGATGTGGGTGGGTCTAGTGGATAATATATGGGAATTAGGATAATGTTTTGAATGATTAGTGGTTGGAAATAGGGACAATATGAGAAACAATTTGGCTGATGTTCAGGTGTTTCAAGATGCAAGAGTTCATGATATCACTGGCGATTCATTGGAGTAGTGTGATCATTATAGAATATGTGGATTATTCAATGAAACAGATCGACATCTCATAATAATAATTCTATTATTGACAGGAGTGGGGCGGGGGAGAAAAAATGTATTTGTCTGGGGACGCTTCTAGGAAGTACACTGTTATGTCAGGGTGCATCATGATGGTTGACAGTTTTTTTCAGGCTCATGCATATTACCGATGGAATAATTTTTTGGAACATATCACCCACATCCATGAACATATATATTTTGTAGTGGTAGGGTTTCATGGGAGTCCTAATGATGTAAAAACTATTAACTACATGAAACGTAGTGGAGGACGATACATTTCTCTTGCGCTTCCAACATAACAAAACGCCTATGTGTTCTATTCTTATATATTTGAGAGTAGAGGGAGTGTGGAATGAATGGTCCATGGGTTTTAATAACTCCATATGTCCATCTATGGAGCTGACCAATGTTGTCAATGATTGGTTTTCCTCTCTAGAACCAACGGCTATGGGGATGTTTTGAACTCTTTATTGGACATTTTAGTCACAATATAAAGATTGGTTCTTTTCGGATATGTAAACACAAGATTGTCTGTCATTTTATAGGGACCTTGAATGGATGAATGAGTTTATCTTGAATAAGGAGGTTTCAACAATTCTTGAATAGTGATGAGCTCCACCATGCTGGATCCCCCATCCCGAAGGATTCCATAAAATCAACATCGATTTTTTCATTACTATAAGGTCTCATATTGCATTGGGGGTCATTTCTCAACAGTCCAACAACTAGGTGGTTGAAGCTCGGTGCTTGTATTTTCATAGATTTCACAGCTCGTTTATGATAGAAGTATTAAAATTTTTATCAAAGTATCCTCCTTTACCATGATAAAGGATAGAATCAGGTGGTTTTGGAGTCTTATTACCATGATGTAATTAATGATTTGTTAAAAATGGAGGATTCATAGTTGTTTGGGATTCTTTTGAGGAATATTTTGTCTCTCATTGATATCATCCCCTCATAAAACATTTCATTTATCTTGCATGATTGTAATTAGAAAGCCCATCAGAAGGTTAGTTATGAAATTGTTATGGGTAACCATTGTTGGGTGGATCATTTTTTGCTTTAGATATGTATGTATGGATATATTGATCAATAATCTATCTTTGTTTTAAAAAAAGAATTTCATTTTTTTATATAATAATAAATAAATAATATTTTTGAATTTTAAAATAAAAAAATAATAAGAAAATTAATAATGTTATAATTAATAATACAATTTCTTAGAAATTTTTATAAAGATTAGCAATAACAATCCACTTAATAATAAATAACATTATTATTATAATCCCAATATTATAATGACTTTATTATCATGAATTTTTTATTTAGACTCTATTATTCATTGTCAAGATGCATTTATCACCATTTTTTAGAGAGTAGAAATAAAACGCTTTCTTGGGTGAATGATATTTAAGTCGGTTGTGAACAGCTATTCACTCTTCATATGACCCTTAAGATTTCAGGACATGGATCTCCAAATCCCCCATACAGACATCATTACCATGGATATCACCATGGTTCTGGCTAGACTAACCATCCCATTGGTCATGTCCAGTAGTCTCATCTTGCACAATCAAGTATCATTGCATGTGAATCATTAGAGGTGGATAGCTTCACACGGTCGAAGAAACATAGTGGATGATGAGAGGGTGTTTTGTTGAGAATTTCCACACACAAAATGGTGTTCCTCGAGGTATTCAACTTTGGTGGTGACCACTTGTACCGCGTTGCATCCCAACACTTCTACGACAACACAAGTGATGACTTTGTGGACACATACATGGGTTATGTCATGTTGTCGTCTCTCTATCACCTTACTCACTATCAGTAGGTGGATGATAGTACCGATGGTGATAGCATGCTGGATGTTTTGATTGGGGGGAACATGGAATTGTCACCCCCCATGGAGGATCAACAAATATACATATGTTTCTGGGAATTTTCTATAGAGGAAGACCTAGAAGGATTACCAAAATCAAAACTGGTGAGATAGGGATACTCTCATAACAAAAGATCAACAACAACAATTCTCAAAATGAAGAATACAATGGTGGAAACATATTACGGGATTTGGAATATAACATCAAAGAATATGTAATCACATACTATTATGATTACCCATAGCATGCCAAAGAAAACCCCAATAAAAATAAACATGAGTCCTCTCTGTCCACCATCGATAGCATGGTGTCTGTGTCAGCCAACATTGAGGAATACTTGTTGGACATTGTGTCCCGTTAGCCTGTGTTTGGTGTGATAGATGTGAGTGTGCAGAATTTTGAGTACAACAGTGGCATCATCATCGATGAAGACTAGTCCAGTACACTAACACATGTGGTGATGATGGTCAGGCATGAGATAATTGATGAAAGGAAGAAACATTTCCCAATAAAGAATGCATGGGGTAGAGATAGTGTGATGGTGAATACATGATGTTGATGTGGGATGTGGATGACCCAAGAAGGCTCTGTGGCATGGCCATGTACGTATCCCTTTTGGTTCATACCTGTCCCATCACATATTCTTGTATCAGACAACCCCCCACCACCCCATCTCCACCGCATTCGGTTCTTTATGAACCAATATTGTTCACCATCTTATACCTGACCATCGTCACTGACATTGTATTACTGTTTGAGTAGTGGTTGTTTAATGTAACTCAACTATAGTACCTGAATTCCTGCTCTCTCATTTATATCACCACATTCAAAGAACGTTGGGACGCAACTTTCAATAGGGATTCCATGTTGTCGGATGGCACAGACTGGAACTCACCGAGGGTAGCTACAAAGGACCCATTCTGACCATTACTGGTGTCGTCTTTGGTTTGAAATGGGTAATCATTCTCTCCAGTGATGCTCCATTATTAGATTACATAGTGGAAATATATTACCATGTAGCCTCCTTTTCAACCATAATTTTAGGATGTGTAGTCGACTAGATACTTCTCCAATAGTGACAATATATGAAATTATTTTACTTTGGTCAATCCTTCTAGGGCCTCCACTATAAAAATCTCACAACAGGATCTGAAGATGTGCTAAATATTTTTGGTTGTGGCAATGCCACATTCCCTCCAATCAACATTTACAAAATTGCTTCCATCGGTGGTGCAACCAGTCAGCTCTGGATAGTTGGAAGGGAGATGGATAGATCACAACTAGATGTTTCTAAGGTAGGATTACCTGAACATATCATATATGCCACAAAAATGGGTTTTCACAGTTCCACCCTTTAACAAATCTAGATAATTCCTAGATATAGGGGGTATAAATATTAGTACTATAAAATTAATGATAGTGTGTACATTTAACATTGTTATTTTTTTAAACTACCACTTAATAAATTACGTATTACCACTCATTACAATATCCCTTTATCAGCGCTTTTTTTAGGGTTGTTGAAGGGACCCCTTTATTAGATCTTTTTTAGTTGCACTTATAATTGGGGGAGTTTATCAACTGGTTTTTACAAGCACATATCAAGGTTATTTTACAAAAAAATCATACATTATATATTAATAAGGAAATATATATATTTATATAAATATTATATATATTTTTAAAATATGTTTTAGATAAGAATAAAAACTCATTTACTCATAATATAAAAGATATTTAGTGAAAATGGATTATAATTTTCGAAAAAATTATTATTAATTAGTTATTCACTTATTATTAATTTCTAATAATCATTTATTAAATAACTGAAGAAAAAAATTACAAAATTTATAAAATATTGAAAATATGTTGAAAACGTAACTCAAACATAAAACGATCATAACCATTTATTCGATTGTCCATTCAAACACTACCACACAACAAATCAAACCCTGAGACAAGATCTATGCCCTTAGTGGAAAAGGTAAAACATTGTGTCATTTTTTGATGCAAGAAAAGCCAAAAATGCCACCAAAATTGAATTTTTAATAATATAGCACAATTTTATAACTTTCTCCGGATTTTCAGTGTCCTTTAATTGGCATTTTACCCTTTTTCTGTTGGGACCGAATGTATTCTCTGGTCTTACAATAATATTGATATTTTAGAATTGAAATTTCATAATTTTTCATAATTTACTATTATTAATAATCACATATAAAAAAATATATAAATATTTTTTAAATATTCACACAAAAAAATTTAATTTTATACACAATTATTTAAGCATATTTATCTTAAAAAACATTCCTCAATATATATATCCCTATATAAATAAATCCTAATATTTATTTAATTTAAAAGAAAAATATATTATTATTTATATACATATTTATTGTGTATGTGTGTCTCTGTATTAGTGTGTGTGTGTATATATTATCAAACTTATATATATTTTCTATATAGTCTTACATATAAAATACATATTAATATTTAATATATGTAAATATATATATCAATATATATCAATATATATAATTATACATATATGTAAACATATATAATATATATGTACACGTGTTTGTATGTTTTATATATGTATTTATTTATTTATACACAAACACACAGAAAATGCATATTTTATAAAGGTATTTAGTACTATTTTTATAAATATATATTAATGTAAGAATAAACATATGGATAAAAAGTATCACTATATATATAAATTAGTAGATGTAAATATATAATAATAAATGAATAAATATATATACATTAATACAACTATATTTTTTTTTATAAAAATATATTTTAATATGAAACGAAATATAACTCAATATTTATATATATTTAAATAGAGAAATACTTAAATAGAGAACGAAAAAACATGGGTGAGTGGTAATGGTGCATACACGTAAGGGGGGTGTCTTGTGTTCGAATCCATGTAGTGGTAGGGGTGTTCGCACGGGTGCAGGGTGGCCAACACTGTTAGAGGGTGGGGGTGCACCTTGCATTGTTAAAGGGGTGGTGGGAACATGCACTGTAACATCATGAGTAAATAAAGAACATGATATTTTTCACATTTATTAATATTTTTGAATTAAATATTAATTCATCTTTAAAGGGGATTTTATGTTTGATGGCTTACCCAATATGCTAGAAAGGGTTGCTTTGAAATCTTTTGTTGCACACTAATAATATAATATTATTATTTTAAATGGTAGTTAATGCCAATACATTGAATTGGAAATAATTATCATATCTTACTAAAATATTATTATACATGTTTCTTAAAAGTTTTTACATATATCAAATATAATTTAGGTGCAAAAATAAGAAACGTATTTGATTTTAAGCATAAATACGCTAATAATCACTAAAACGACTATTTATTTATTTTTGATGGATAACTCTATATAAATTTAGTTTTAGTAACTTATATACACTCTATTTGATCAAATAATATTATTCTTTACATTCATAACATAAAAAATTACTTTGGGTAATTTTTTGGTATTTTTCTGATAAAATTCTTTTTTAAGGAATAATGAAAAATACTGTATTTTAATTCCAATATTCTATTTAATATTATTTATTTATATGGTTAGATTATCTTATTAATTGGTTGTAAAGTATTATTATATTATATATGTTTTCTATTTAATCTATTGATATTAATTGGAATAAAATTTGCTTTGAAATGTGTCATAATCAAATGTTAATCTTTTGATAAAAAATTTTTCTTAAAAATACTCTATTTGTTTTCACAAAGGGAATTGATTTTAAATTAATTAATTCAACCTATATTTTTTTAATGTTTTATAATATATTTCATTTTTTGAATTAAGAATATCAAATATATCTAAGGCTGAATTTTTGGTATTTTTTTGAAAAAATAAGATTTTTTATGAATAGTGAAACCACTAAGTATTAGTTAAAAATCTGAATTTTTCATTTAAATGAAATTTTACCACTATTTTGAATTAAATATTTCAAATTCGACATACATGGTAATTATTAGTAAGTAAAATCATGTGAAATAAGAATAAAATATTTTTTGGGGGAATAGTATCTGTTGATGTTTATTTACCACGGCTACATGTAAATACGGAAATTCAATGTAAAAAGAATATTATAATAATACCAAATTACATTATAAATTGTCATAAACTTATTTTATGAGTAATGAACGACCATTGAAATCATTGGGGTCTATTTTGGTACCCCATGGAGGCACATATTCGTTATAATGACACTTTATTTTAATTAACTTAATTTATATGAAAAAATTACATTAACAAATATCTTTTAGTAAATTATTTTTTAAATGGGGTTTTATAAGTTACCATGTACACTGTAAATATTCATTGATTGATAAGAATATTTAATAAAACAAGGTATTTTGTTTAATATAATATGTATACATCAAATAAATTAATTTATTTATGACAGAAAAATGATGCAATATTTACCTCATTAATAAATGATTTAAATAAATAAGATAATAAATATTAAAAAAATATCCAAAACCTGACTAATTCTTATTGTATGATATTATTTTAACAATTATTCATATTATATTTGACTTCAAATATTTTTGGACATTTTTAAACAGAATATATGTTTATAAAAAAATAATTGTTTCAAATATTCCTAAATAGCCACTCCTCCCCCTTATAAAATAACACTACTTCTAACCAATTCCTCAAACCCATCAAGCATTTTTACTCACCCAACCTCTTCCCAATTAATCTCCTTACATACCTCTTCTCCTAATAGATGCTTTACTTTAGGCATAAGGGACTTCAAGAAACGTGTTTGGGTCATACCAAAGGGAGTTACCCTAATTAAAGGTATTGTTTCTCTTAACATATTTCCATTTATTTTACATCACCAACCACTAATATCTTATTATTAATTTTCCTTATGACATCAACAGTATCATAAATATACTAATATGTTTTTATGAGATGTATTCTAACTATAATTACACACTCCTTTACCTAATGGGTGAAGAACATGCTGTTTCTGTGGATGGAAAACTAACGCCTCACAAAATGATGAATGTTTTATTATATCCTACTGCTATTCATGGTGTCCATTAAGATGAGACCTTATTTATATATGATAAATAATATTTTTTCTTTTTCTTTATTCTTATATATATTTCACTTATGGCATACCATTGTGGTTTCTATTATGGTTATACATGATAATTTCATTTGAGGAAGTGCGGACTACTTCCCCCTCAAAGTGATATGACTCGTTAATGCCATATTAGGGACATGTAAAGGATATATTTAATGATTTTATATACTATATTATAATGTAATAATAATATATTTATGTATTATTTATTTTTTTCATTCAATTAATAGACAAAATATAAATGAAAGTACCATTCATGTGTTTGTATGGGTAACTGTCTCCATGAACGGTGCATTTCATTTCTTACCTCTAATTGTTATGTAATATTATAAGTACATATATATACTATTTATATATATGTGATATACATGATATATAAATAATGAATAACATTCTGGATATAAATAACTATTGACCACAAGGATAACTTGAATTTAAAAGAGTCCATTTTTGACTCAAGTACAAAATATCGACCAAACGATCATTATTAAAATAATTATTACATAATGTTTATAAAATAGTAATAGTTAATATAAAAGGATTAATAAAATTGAAAAATTATCATAATCAACTATAAATTATCTTTTGATTTTTATTTAGGAAGAACAAGGAACAAATAAGTCACGACGGACACATGGTAAGGGGTTTCTTATCTCACTTTTAATAATGTGATATTTCCATTGTTCGCCACTAATTTAGTGTATGTGGTGTATTTTGAACTTCCATTTGATATATATTATCATGATTATATGTATATTAATGATATTATATGATTAATTTGGGGGTTATTAACATTTTTTCATACGACTCGGTTGATTAGAACTTGGTAAGGGATTTTCATCTCAATTTTTATTCTCGTGAGAATAATGCTATATTTGCCACTATTTACCTTTGTATGGTGTAAATACGACCCATTATTTAATTATTTTTGTAATATAAATTCATTTATTGGTATATAAATCATGATTTAATGATCTTCATTTCATGTGATGTATGTTTCGTAAGTTACCGAATCGGTAAGGGAACATTTTAACCAAATTTTCATTCCTTGGGTTAATATTCTAATTCATACATATGTCATGATATGATTTTTTGTGTAATTATAGTTTATTTATTTATGTTGTAAATATCCACTCTCCTTTGTGTGGATATAATTTTGATACACATAATCACTCGATTGATAATTTCTCATGACATCGATATGAACTCTATAAGAGTAATTTTAACTAAATTTCCATTCATTGAGATAAACATCCATGTCATTGGTTTTATTTTAAAAATAACATGTGTGAATGTCCTATGAATTTTTTACAATTAATATCCAATAATATTGATTGTATTTATATTTTTCACACATTATTATGTAATTTAATTATTTTTAATCTATGGATACCGTTTTTATAAGGAATTTCATCTCAATTTACAATCTCTTGAGACATCATTATTGGTATGCACCAATTCACTCTTCTATTGTGTATATATTATCCTTGGTCAAATTATACAATTAATCCGAATATTATCATGATATTATAAAGTTAATATTAAATGTTATTCTTCAATTATTTTTATTCAAGCTCCTCTCATTTTGTTAAAAACTCATTAACAAAAATATCATTGAAATTAATTTAAAGATTTATTCTTCTAAATATTTCTCGTTAATGTCCATTATTTCATAAATGGTTTTTAGTATTTATTTATTTATATGGAAATTATTTTTTTCAAATTTAATTTCATTTTAAATATTCTAGGAGGAATGGGACACTTTGATTCAAAAATCTATTTATTATATGTTTTAAATAGTATTAAAAATGATTTGATAATGCATTGTTTATTTCAATATCTTGATTTGATAAATTGTGATTGAAATGTGGAAATGTCATCATTACATTATGTTTGTTTTATGTGATATGAATATGTTATGGTTCTTGGGAATTTTTTATGTATACGGGTGGTACCAGGATAAACCTAGGTCGGGTGAGCCCGAGATAGCTCTCTGATGCATTGGGTAATGTGATGGAGGTAAATGTGATGTTTCTCCTAAGATATTTATGGAATATAATGTGATGGAAATTCCAAGAGTAACTCCATATGTATCTTTGATAACTACAACATAAGTTGGATATGGATGTCATATGTTACCTTTATGATTTAAGATTTCTGTGTGTTATTCATAAATCTTATGATTTTCATGAGGTATGTTATGAATAAAAAGTATGGTTTCATTGATTTTTATTTATTAAATGGATAATGTTTTCTTGTATTATTTTATAAAACATACTAAGATTTTTATTCTCAGCCGTTGTTTTTGAATTTTTTTTCACAGGGTTTAAGGAATGGTAAAAGAAAAGATGTGTTGAAGAATTTTTATATCAAGAAAGGAACTCTAATATTATTAAAGGAGATTAATTTTTATGAATCATTTGAAACAGTAGATGTCTCTACATTGAAATATTCAAGTTTATATGTTATATATATGGCCTAATTTTTAAAAACTCTAAACCTAAAAAGTTCTTCTATGTGAATTCTTGACATTATTGAATATTATGTAATGTTTAAGATCGGGTCCTTATACACATGTGCAAGGCTTCCTAGCATTGTGGAATGAGGGGAGGGGATCAAGTAGTGAGAAAAGGGGGTGCCTTTGATTTATTATTTTTTTATAAAAAAATATACTTCTATCTATGCTCTTAAAAATGTGTTTATAAAAGGGTCCTTTATCAGTGTTATTTAGCCCTGATAAAAGGGACCTCTATTTCATAGAAACCTGATTATCAATTCTTTTTACCATTGGTAAAGGTTTTTTTATCATTGATAAAACATTATTTTGTAGTTGTGTGTTGTCGGTGATATGATTGTCTTCCATGTGTTAGGAGTGGTCTTCACCACAATTAGAAGCCTCCATTATCTCAGTGTTTCTTTTGAATTTTTTTTTTAATTCTTCCTTCTCATCGTGATCTAGGAAGCTCTGATGGTGCACTGCCGCCCACCTCTCATGCATCACATGTATTGAAACTAGACTGAGCATGTTGTTTCTGTTATAAAGGATGGTCTAACCAACATCAGGTAGAGCGCATGAACCATGATGTCTGTTAGGGGGGCCTAAACTTCCATGGACTTCAATAATAAGGGGCCTCAGAAGAGCAATCAGTTTTTCACACCATCTATAAATAAACCGCACCAATCCACTCCCTTTATATATTCAATCTAATATAATGAAAATACATGAATCATTACTACGAATAATAGAGTTAGACTAATAAATTCCTGATAATAAATTCACTATAATAAAGTCATTAAATTAATATAATTAATTATTAGTAATTTAATTGTTATTATTATTATATTATTAATTTATCACGAAAATAGTTAAAATTTTATTATATATGAATAATAATAATAATATAATTATTAATAATGATCTACATGGTCATTTTTTTTAAAATATATTCAATTATTAGTAATTGTATGATTTTTATTATTGTTATTATTAAGACAAATATTAGCATTAATACTTATTATTTTATATTTTTTTATAAAATTGCATTTATATTCAGTTTATTAATATGTGTTTTGTATATTTCATAAATTTCACATAAATTCTAAATATAATTTATATTTTATAATATTTTAATCAATCTTTGTTCTTTTAATGTCTATATATTGTGTTTTGAAACAACAAATATTTTGTATCATCTATATAATTTTCTGTTTATTATGTTGATGAATTTTTTTTATTTTTACAATTTTTTAGGTTTAGTCAATGATATAAATTTATTTTGGATTGTACAAATAGTTCATTTTTTATATGTTATCAAAGTCACTCACATGAAACCCAAAAATTCTACTATGTTTAAAGTAAGTAACATTGGGAAAATATAAAATATAAAATATAGGTACAATATATATCAAACATAAAATAGATATTATAAATGGATAAAACACATTAAAAAATAATTTCATAATGATAATAGTCAAAAATTTAATTAAATGACACAATAAATAATGATAAAAACATATCTTTTCAACTTCAAAAAAATTATACGCATAAAATATGGTATAAATAGAATATAAATATAATTTTATAAATAATTATACACATAAAATTTAATTGACACTAAAATTAATGAAAAAAATATAGATAATAAATATTTATAGAAAAGTGTTATCTTTTAAAAAATACAAGTACAAATGTTATCACTACTACAAAACTAATGTTTAATAGTGCTAAAAAATGCCAATAATAATTGTTCCCTTTATTAGCGATAAAATAAGAACTGATAGAGGGTACCCTTTATTAGTTTTTTTTACCTCTTATAAAATGTACCTGTTACCTGCACTTTTTCTAGTTCCCATAAAGGGATCCAATATCACTGATTTTTTAGTTCTCATAATGATCTAATTGAAATAAAATAATGAAATTAACAAAAAAATTACCTTTACACTTGCCCTAAACTTATTTAATGAGTCATTTTTGACCATGGGCATTCTGGGGGTCTATTTTGGTACCCCATGGAGCCATTTATGATTGATAATGACACATTATTTTAATTTACTTAATGTAATGGAAATAATGACATAAACAAATATCTTTGAGTAAATTGATTTTTACATGGGTTTATAGAAGTTATCTTGTAAACTATAAATATTCATTGGAAATATAAATATATTTCTTAAATCATGGATTTTTTTTAAAATAATTTTTAGATATCAAATAAATTAAATTTTTTATGACACTTAAATGATTCAGTATTTAACACATTAATAAATGATTTAAATAAATAAGATTATAAATATTAAAATTTTATCCATAACCTGTACAATTCTTATAGGATGAATTTATTTCGCCCATGATTAATTTTATATTTTACTTTATTGATTTTTGGACCTTTTTGAAATGAAGACAAGATTACAATAAAATAAGTCAATCAAACTTTCTTAAAGATCCCCTACCCCCCTTATAAAAGGACACCACATCTATCCAATTCCGTAAACCTCTCAAGCCTTTTGGCTCATCCTACCACATACCAATTAATCTCCCTACATCTCTCTCATCCTCCTAGAAGCATTACCATAAGAATAAGACACTTCAAGAAACACGTTCGGTTCATACTAAAGGGTGTTTCCGAAATTAACGGTAATAGATTCTCTTAATATATATTTTTTTTATTTTACTTCTCCAACCCCTAAAGTATTATCATTCCTTTATTTTATAACAGCACCAGTATACAATATATACTAGGATTTTTTTAAGAGAAGTATTAGTACTACACATACACACACCTCCATCTAATAGGTCAAGAACATAATTTTTTTTTGGATAGAAAACTAACGCCTCGTGAAACAATGATTGTTCGATTATATCTTACTACCTATAATGGTGGCCATTAATATGGAACTATATTTATATACGTTATATATTATATTTATGTTTTCTTTATGCTTATATATTTTTCACTTATATCATACCTTTATGGTTTCCATTATGGGTAAACGTGATAATTTCATCGGAGAAAATGTGGACTGCCGCCCCCTCAAAGTGATATGACTCGTTGATGCCATATATGGGACATATAAAAGATGGATTGAATTATATAATATATTATTTTATAATGTAATTATAATATAAATATATATCATTAATTTTATCATTTAGTTAATGTACGAAATATAAATGAAAGTAGTGTTCATGCGTATGTGCGGCTTACCGTCTCCAGGAACGGTGCATTTCATTTCTTACTTCTAAATGTTATATAATATTATAAATACATATATATACTGTATATATATATATGATATAATTGAAATATAAATAATCTACATAATTTTGGAGATAATGGACTATTGAGCACAAGGACAACTTGTAATTATTAGATGTCTATTTTTTGACTCAATTACCAAATATCAACCAAATGACCATTATTAAAATAAATAATTACATAATGCTCATAAAATTTTAAAAAGTGATATAAAAGGAATAATAAACATTATAAAGGTTCTTAATAAGGTATTAATTAACTTATATTTATTATTCTGGAAGAACAAGGAACAAACAAGTCAAGACGGACATGAGGTAAGGGGTTTCTTATCTCACTTTTAATTCTGTTCGATTTCAATTGTTCTCCACTAATTTATTTCATGTGGTGTATTGTGTACTAATATTTGATATATATTATCATTATTATTGCTATATTAATGTTATTTTGTGATTCATTTGGTGGTTATTAATTTTTTTTCATACGACTCGATTGATTACAACTTGGTAAGGGATTTTCGAATCAATTTTTATTCCCGTGTGATTCATGTTGTATGTGAAGCTATTTTTCTTTTTGTTATTTACATAATGCCTATGATATTATTATTTGTGTAATATACATTCATTTATGTAAATTTATATTTACATTTAATGATACTTCTATCATGTGGTGTATGATTCATAAGTTACCAAATATGTAAGTGATCATTTTAACCTAATATTCATTCCATGCATTAATATTCTAATTTATAATTATGTCATGATATGATTATGTGACGAATACCAATTTATTTATTTATGTTCTAAATTTCCATTCACCTTTGTCTGGATATAATTTTGATACACATAACTACTACATTGATAAATTTTCAAGTCATCGATATGAAATTGATAAGAGTAATTTTAACTCAATTTCCATTCACTGAGTTTGACATCCAAGACATTTGTTTTGTCTTAAGTAGAACATGTGTGAATATCATATGATTTATTTACACATTATAACCAATCACAATGAGTTTTTTTCACACATTATTATGTAATTTATTTATCCTTATTCTAAGGATACCATTTTTATAAGGAATGTCATCTCTATTTACATTCCATTGATACTTCATAGTTGTTAATAACCAATTATCTATTATATGGTGTATATAATGTCTTTTGGAATATTAAATTGTGAATCCCTTTATTCTCATGATATTAGAAATTTATGATTCAATTATATTCCTTAGTTATTTTTATTCAAGTGCCTCTAATTTTGTTAAAAACTCATTAACTAAAATATCATTTTAAATGTTTTAAAGATTTATTCATCTAAATATTTCTCATTAATGTCCATGTTTTCAAAAACTCGTTTTAGGGTTTATTTATTTATATGGACATTAATGTTTTCAAATGATAATAAATTTAAAAGCATCAAGGTGGTATGGGACGCTTTGATTCAAAAATCAGATTATAAAATTTTTTAAAATGGTTTTGAAAATGATTTGATAAAGCATTGTTTATTTCAATATATTGATTTCATATATTGTGAATGAAATGTGGAAATGTTATCTGCATTTTATTTCTGTTTTATATGTTATGAATATGTTTTGGTTCTTAAGTATTGTTTACATATATGGGTGGTTTGTGATAAACATAGGGTGGTTGAGCCTGAGATAGCTCTCCAATGCATTGGGTAATGTGATGGAGGTAAACGTGATGTTTCTCCTAATAGATTTAGGTAATATATTGTGATGGGTAATCCAAGTTTAACTCCTTGCTTATCTTTGATAGCTACAATGTTTGTTGGATATGTAGGCTATATTTTACCTTTATGATTTATGATTTTTATGTTTTATTCATAAATCATAAGATTTTTATGAGGTATGTTATGATGGAATAGTTTAGTTTCTTTGAATTTCATTTGTTATTGGGATAATGTTTTATTGACTTATTTTATAACCCTTACAATTCTTTTTATTCTCATCCAATGTTTTGGAAATGTTTTCACATGTTATAATGAAGGGTAAGATAAAAGAAGTATTCAAGAAGATTTATATCTAGAAAAGAACTCATTTTTTATTTAATGTGTTTTATTTTTGTGAAACATTGGATAGAGTAGAAGTGTCTACATTGTAATATTCAAGTTGATATGTAATAGTTATGGAATAATTTTCTAAAAATTTGATTCTGAATTGATCCTCAATGTGAATTCCTGACATAATTCATGACTATTTAATGTTTATGATTGAGTCCTTATATGCACGTGCAAGGTGTCCCAGTGCTATGGAATGAGGGGAGGGGGTAAAGTGGTTTGAAATGGGGGTCCCTTTGAATTAAATATTTTTTATAAAAAATTACTATTCTTATATCTACACTTTTAAAAAATTTTGTTAAATGGGGCCATTGACAGTGTTTTTTAGCGCTGATAAAAGGGAAATCTATTTCATAGAATCCCATTATTATGTTCTTTTTTAGCACATATAAAGGCTTATTATCATTTATAAAACATTATTTTTTACTTTTTTGGTGTCAGCGATGTGGTCGGATTCCCTGTGGTAGGAGCAGTCATCACCACATTTAGAAGCCTCGATTAACACAAATTTTGTTTTGAAAATCTGTAGTCATTCTTCCTTCTCATCGTCATCTAGGAAGCACCGATTGTTCACTCCAATCCCCATCTCATTTATCACCTATATTGTGAGATGATCGATATTGTTACAAGTGTTGCAAAAGAAGATCTATCCAGCATTGGGGAGAGCGCATGGATAATGATGTTTATTAGGGGGACCTAGAGATACATGACCTACGATCATAAAGGGCCTCTAATGAGAAATCAGTTTTTCAGACCCACTTTAATGAATCCTCACCCATTCACTCCTTTTATATATTCACTATAATATAAAGAAAATGCAGGCGTCCAAACTTTGAATACAACAGTTAGACTAATAAAATCATGATAATAAATTCCTTAAAATAAAGTCAGTAAATTAATATAATTACATATTAGTAATTGAATTGTTATTATTATTATTAATTATGTCATGAAATTTATTAATATTAAATTATATATAAATAATAATAATAATATAATTATTAATAATGATCTACATTACCAGTTTTTTAAATATTATTAATTATTAATTATTGTATTATAATAATTATTATTATTATGTCATATATTGTTATTAATACATGTTATTTTTATTTTTTTTATGAAATCACTTTTATATTTAGTAAATTAAAATTAATTTTTCTTATTTCATTAAATACACCTATATTATAAATATATTTTATATTATATAAGATTTTAAATTATCCTTGTTCTTTTGAAGACAATATATTATATTTATAAACCACATTATTTTGTATCATCTATATAATTTTTTGTTTATTATGTTGATGAACTTTTTTTTTTGTATTTTACCAATTTTTTTGTTTTAGTCAATGAAATAAATTTATTTTTGATTGTAAATATAGTTTAGTTTTTATATGGTATCAAATTAACTCACATGAAACCCAAAAATTCTATTATGTTTAAAGTAGGTAACATTAGAAAAATATAAAATATAAACTATAGGTACAATATATATGAATCATAAAACTATAATTATAAATTGATAAAAAACGTGTAAAATAAAAATAATTTAATAAAGATAATAGGAAAAAATTATTTGAAATGACACAAGAAATAATTATTAAAAACTTATCTTTTCAACTTCAAAAAATTATATGGATAAAATAAAGTATAAATATAATATAAATATAATATTATAAAAAATTATAAAAATAAAATTTAATTGACACTAATATTGATGATAATAATATATAATAAAATTATTTATTGAAAAATGTAATCTTTTAAAAAATACAAGTACAAATGTTATCACTACTACAAAACTAGTGTTTAATAGTGCTAAAAAAGATCACTAAAAAAGGTTCCCATTATTAGTCATAAAATAAGAACTGATAGAGGGTACCCTTTATTTGTGTGTTTTACCTCTTATAAAAAGTACTTGTTACCTGGTCTTTTTTTAGTTCCCATAAAGGGATCCATTATCACTGATTTTGTTGTTCTCATAATTGTCTAATTAAAATAAAATAATGAAATTAACCAAAAATTAACTTAACACTTGTCCTAAACTTATTTAATGAGTCATGTCCGACCATGGGCATCCTTGGGGTCGATCTTGGTACCCCATGGAGCCACTTATTAGTGATAATGACACTTTATTTTAATTAATTTAATGTAACGGAAAAAATGGCATAAACAAATATCTTTTAGTAAATTCCATTTTTCATGGGTTTATTATGTTATCTTGTAAACTATAAATATTCATTAGAAATATTAAAATATTTATTATATCATAGAATTATTTTTAAATATATTTTATAGATAAAATAAAATAAATTATTTTTGACACTATAATGATTCGGCATTTACCACATTAATAAACGATTTAAATAAATAAGATTATAAATTTTAAAATTGTCTCCAAAACCTGTACAATTCTTAATGGATGAATTTTTTTCTACTATGATTAATGTTATATTTTACTTTATTTGTTTTTGGACCTTTTACTAGTTTATATAACTTTATAATAAAATAATTCAATCAAACATTCTTAATGAGCCCCTCCCCTGTTATAAAAGGAAACCAATTCTAAAAAATTCATTACACCTATCATGCGTTTGTTTCTCATCCTAAAACATACCAATTAATCTCCATGAATCATTCAGATCCTCTTAGACGATTTAACTTTGGCATAAGACACTTCAATAAACACATTCGGTTCATACTAAAGGGAGTTACCCAAAAAATGGTAATAGATTCACTTAATTTATTTTCTTTTATTTTTCTTCTCCAACCCCTAAAATATTTTTATTCATTTAATTTAGAACAACACTAGAATATAAAATATACTAGGATGTCTTTATTTTATGTATTAGAACTACACCAGCACACACCTCCATCTAATATGTAAAGAACATACTGTTTTTGTGGATGAAAGACTAATGCCTCACCAAAAAATGATTGTTGGATTATCTCCTACTACCTCTCATGGTGGCCATTAAGATGGAAATGTATTTATATATGTTATATATTATGATTAATTTTTATTTATGCATTTATATTTTTAACATATAGCATATCTTTATGGTTTCCATTATGGGTAAACATGATAATTTCATTTTAGAAAGTGTGAACTACCGCCCCCTCAAAGTGATATGACTCGTTAATTCCATAAGTGGGACATATAAAAGATGGATTTAATGATATAATATATGATTTTATAATTTAATTACAATATAACTATTTATCACAAATTTTTTTCATTCAATTAAAATATGAAATCTAAATGAAAGTAGCATTCATGCGTATGTACAGCTTACCATCTCCATGAATGGTGCATTTCATTTGTTACCTCTAAATGTTATGAAATATTATAAATACATATATATACTATATATATTTGATATATTGGATATATTTATCATGAATTGAATTGTTTAGAAAATGTACTATTGATCACAAGGACAATTTGTAATTATGAGAAGTCCATTTTTGACTCAATTACCAAATATCGGCCAAACAACCATTATTAACATAAATGATTACATAATGTTTATAAAATTGTAATAAGTGATATAAAAAGAATAATAAACTTGAAAAAGGTTCATAATAAAGTATTAATTAACTTATGTTTATTATTCAGGAAGAACAATGAACAAACATTTTAATACCTACACTATGTAAGGGGTTTCTTATCTCACTTTTAATTCCCTATGATTTCCATTGTTCGCCACTAATTTATTGCATGTGGTGTATTGTGTACTGCGAATTGATATATTTTATCATTATTCTTGATATATTAATGATATTATGTGATTGATTTGGTGGTTATTAAATTTTTTTCATACAACTCGATTGATTACAACGTGGTAAGGGATATTCGTATCAATTCTTATTCCCGTGAGATTCATGATATATGCGCCACTATTTTCCATTATGTGATGTAAATACTGCCCATGATTTTATTATTTGTGTAATATAAATTCATTTATGGGCATTTACTTTTAAATTGAATGATCCTTCTTTCATGTGGTGTATGTTTCGTAGGTTACCAAATCAGTAATGGAACATTTTAACCCCATTTTCATACCTTGCATTAATCTTCTAATTTATAATTATGTAATGCTATGATTATGTGTGGAATCTCAATTTATTTATTTATGTTGTAAATTTAAACTCCCCTTTGTGTGTATATATTTTTGATCCACATTATAATTTCATTGATAAATTTTCAAGTCATCAATATGAAATTGGTAAGAGTAATTTTAACTCAATTTCCATTCATTGAGTTTGACATCCATGACATTGGTTTTGTCATAAAAAGAACATATGTGAATATCCTATGATTTATTTACAATTAATATCCAATAATATGGAGTGTATTTATTCTTATAACACATTATTACGTGGTTTATTTAACCATAATCTAAATATACCATTTATATAAGGAATTTCATCTCTATTTGTATTCTATTGATACTTCAGTGTAGTTATGAACCAATTCACTATTATACAGTGTATATACGATCCTTTGGAATATTAAATTATGATTCCCTTTATTCTCATGATATTATAAATTTCTGATTAAATTATATTCTTCAATTAGTTTTATTGAAGTGCCTCTTATTTTGTTAAAATATCTTTAATTAAAATATTATTATAAATGATTTAAATATTTATTCTTCTAAATATTTATCATTAATATCCATGTTTTCAAAAATGGTGTTTAGGATTTATTAATTTATCTAGACGTTAATGTTTTCAAATGAAAAATAATTTAAAAGCATCAAGGTGGTATGGGACATTATGATTCAAAAGTCTCTTTATAAAATGTTTTAAAATGGTTTTGAAATTGATTTGATAAAGCTTTGTTTATTTCAATATATTGATTTCATATATTGTGACCGAAATGTGGAAATGTTATCTTCACTGTATTTATATTTCACATGTTATGAATATGATTTGGTTCTTGGGAATTGTTTACATTTACGGCGGGTTCTGTGGTAAACCTAGGGTGGGTGATCCCGAGATAGCTCTCCAATGCATTAGGTAATGTGATAGAGGTAAACGTGATGTTTCTCCTAAGAGATTTAAAGAATAAATTGTGATGGGTATTCGAATTGTAATACTCTATGTGGTTGTGATAGCTAAAATTTATGTTGGATATTGATTCCACATGTTACCTTTATGATTTATGATTAGTAAGTGTTATTCATAAATCTTATGATTTTTATGAGGTATGTTATGATGGAATAATATGGTTTCATTAATTTGTATTTATTAATTGTATAATGTTTTATTTCCCTATATTATATCCCTTACTGAGCCTTTTATGCTCATCCCATGTTTTGGAAATATTTTTCACATGGTATAAGCAAGGGTAAGAGAAAGGAAGTATTCAAGAAGATAAATATCTACAAAAGTAATCTTGTTTTATTTAAGGTGATATATTTTTGTGAACCATTGGATAGGGAAGAAGTGTCTACTTTGTAATATTCATCTTGATATGTAATAGTTTTGCCCTAATTCTATAAAAATATAAATCTGAAAAGATCCTATATGTGAATTCATGACATAATTCAAGACTATGTAATGTTTAAGATCGAGTCCTTATACACACGTGCATGGCTTCCTAGCACTGTGGAATGAGGGGAGGGGGTCAAGTGCTGTGAAAAGGGGGTCCTTTTGATTTAAAGATATTTTATAAAAAAATTATTCTTCTATATACGCTTTTAAAATTATGTGTTAAATGTGGCCTTCATCACTGTTTTATAGTGCTGATAAAAGCGACCTGTATTTCATAGAAACCCGATATACTTTGCTTTTTTAGCACAAATAAAGGATTATTATCATTGATAAATAATTATTTTTTATTTTTGTGGTGTTACTGATGTGGTTGGCTTCCATGTGTTAGGAGCATTCTTCACTACATTTAGAAGCATCGATTAACTCAGTTTTTATTTTGAAAATTTGAAGTCATTCTTCCTTCACATCGTCATCTACGAAGCACCAATTTTGCACTCCCAAACCCCTCTCTTGAATCACCTGTATTGTGACTTGATCAATAATGTTGCAGGTTTTGGGAAGGACGGTCTATCCAGCATCAGAGAGAGCACATGGACAAAGATGTTTATTAGGGGGACCTAGAGATAGATGACCTACAATCATAAAGGTCCTCTATGGAGCAATCGGGTTTTCACGCCCACTTTAATGAATCCTCACCCATTCACACCTTTTATATTTTCACTCTAATATAAAGAAAATAAAGGCATCCTAACTAAAAATACTAGACTTAGAATAATAAAATGATGATAACAAGTTAATTAAAATAATGTCATTAAATTAATATAATTACTTATTAGTAATTGAATTGTTATTATTATTATTTTTAATTATATCATGGAAATAATTAAAATGTTATTATATATTAATAATGACAATAATAATATATTTATAAATAATGATCTACAATATCAGTTTTTGATAAATATTATGAATTATTACTTATTTTATTATTATTATTATTATTATTATTAGGTCATATATTGTTATTAAAACTTATTATTTTCTATTTATTTTTATGAAATCACTTTTATATTTAGTTTATTAAAATGTCTTTTGTGTGTTTTAAAATATTCACTTAAATTCTAAATATAATTTATATTATATATGGTTTTAAAGTAGCCTTGTTATTTTGAAGACTATATATTATGTTTAGAACCAACATTATTTTGTATCATCTATATTATTTTCTAGTTTGTTATGTGGATAATTTTTTTTATTTTTATAATTTTATGTGATTAGTAAATGTTATAAATTTATTTTTGATTGTACATATAGTTAATTTTTTATATGTTATCAAATCCACTCACATGAAACCCAAAAATTCTATTATGTTTAGAGTTGGTATCTTTGGAAAAATATAAAACATAAACTATAGCTATAATATATAGGAAACACAAACCATTTATTAAAAATGGAAAAACATGTTGAAAATAAAAACAATTTCATAATGATAATAGAAAAAAAATTAATTTATATGGCACAAACAATAATGATTAAATACCTAAATTTTCCACTTCAAAAAAAATATATGCATAAGATATATTATAAAAATAATCTAAATATAATTTTAAAATTTATTATACAAATATAAATTAAATGATACAAATATTAATGAAAAAAAAATATAAAATATATATCTATAAAGAAATGATATCTTTTAAAAAATACATGTACAATTTTTTTCACTACTACAATACTAGGGTTTAATAGTGCTATAAAATATCACTAATAATGGTTCCATTTATTAGTGATAAAATATTGATTGATAGAGGGTTCCATTATTACTGTGTTACACCTCTTATAAATGGTACCCATTACCTTGAATTTTTTTAGATCCCATAAAGGGATCTATTATCATTGATTTTTTAGTTCTGATAATGGTCTGAATATAATGATGTAATAAAACTAAAGGAAAATCAACATGTGTTTATAAAAAATATTAAAATTTATATTAGTTAAATAATTATTTATAAAAATGAATAAATTACATATATAATATATATATTATAAATACAAAAAAATAGTATGTCAATGTAGGGTTACCAGGAGATGCTCATTAGTTCCACCAATGGTGCATAGGGTTTTTCATCCATAATGGCTATTAATCAATAAATGATTGAAACATCCTTTATCACTCACGTCTGATTCTACTATCATGAGGGAATCACCGGTACTACACCCATCCTTGTTATTCTGTCACAATTTTAGTATATTAGGTTATTCAATTCCAATCCCCCCCCCCCTCGTAGAACAATGATTAATGATGTTGATCATTTAATGTATCCTACCACAAATGACTCAATGGTACTCAGATATCTCTATCATGAAATTAGTTATCTGGATAAAAAGTCATGTATTTCATAGAGTAGGGATTTCACTGATGAGAATATTTTAAACTGAGGTAATTTGGCACACATTAGGGTCATTCAATAGTTGATGCCTCACCGAAAATCCAGAAATGATTCCAAAAACATTCGAGAGGATTAAATTTTATAGAGATGACTCCTAATGAAAAGACAAAACATGATGTAAAAGAGGATGAATATTTGGGAACCTGGTAACAAGATATATCAACAAATAGGGTCATCATCCAAAAGTTAGTGGATGAGGACAATGTCCTGCTGATTGTGGTACTAAGAGGAGGAGACAAAATATGAAGATCTTAACTAATATGAAACTTCCATTTCTCAGGTCTCTAAGGTATTTTGTTTATAATTTCCACCCCGACACTGCTCAGACCTCCATGTCTATTTGAATTGAAGTTTCTACATAATTTATCAAGGAATTTTTGGATAGAGGCATCTATCACTACTAGTCGGTGGCTATAACGATAGCTATCTCCATCCCCTTTGGAAATATAATAGTTTATTCCAATATTTTTTTATATTTTTTCCGTATAATATATTTTTGAATTTTTTATGCTTACAATCTCAGGAAATTACATTCTGTAAATTTCAAAATTATCCTAGACATGTTTTATAGAAAATAATCTTCAGTATAAATTTTCAAAGGATATATATTTTTAAAAAATCACCCTCCATAAATAAAATAATATTTAATAAACATATTTAACAAAAAACTGAATTTCACATTCATATTGATATTCGATGGTCAAATAGGGAGTAATGATTTTGAATCTAATGACATCGCATCTCGAATCCTTGAGCGAAGACCATAGGGGGACATAGTATCTATGACACCCTCGTGTGAGTCGAATTGGCCATTAGTGAGAAATGAAGTAGTAAGCGCAACCCTATTAATATCCAACCTGTAGGAAAAACCCTAGGAACCATTAGTGGAACTTCAGATAATCTCCCGCAATCCCCTCATCAACATAATATTGATCTGTATTTATAATTAATATATCGTATATTCCATGTTTTCCTTCTTTTCATTAACTATTTATCCAAATTTATTAATTTATTTAAATACCATTTTTATTTTCAAATTATTTAATTATTTAATTTATTTGGACCTTCTAAGTGCTAAAAACTCACTGATAAAGGACCACATACCTTGCGATTTCACAGTGTTGGATTACAGAGTTGAAAGACCATACCAATGTTGTGAATTTATAGCCATCCTTTGTGGATGTGTTATTGTCAGGATTCTCCTCTGAGAGTGACCCTATCTGACTAGTTTTGATGTTAGTGATTCCTTTTCTGGATGCCACTAGAGAAAATTCCCACGAAAATCCATAGGTTTGTTAGTAATTTAATGGGGTGACAACACAATGCTCCCTTAAATAGAAATTAGCTGGTATGTTGTCATCAACGGTATATGCATCATCCTCAGGATAGTGGGTAGGGTGACAGAGAGATGGTGACTGGACGTAGCCCATGTTGGAGGCCCCAAACTCATCGTTTGTTCCCCAAAATGGGTTTTTCCAGTACCACCCTTTAATAGCACTTAAAAGGTGATGATAAAGGGGGTACCTATATCAGCACTAAAAAATCTCTAATAAATTATACGTTTAAGAGAACTAAAAAAGCGATGTGAAAACTACACCACAATTAGCACATTTTATAATAACGCTGAATAATTTGGGTCTTAGTATGATATTATTTAATATCACTTAAAATTTTTATATTTCAAACAAATCATTAAAAATAATATATTAATATAACTGTTATAGATATATTTATATTTATATACAATATATATATATTAAATATGTTTTAGATATGTATCAATAAAATTTTACATTTCATATATAATATATTTATTGAAAATTGCTTATGAAATATTTTAAAAATTATTATTACTTACTAATTTGATAATTATTACTGGCTAATAAATCTTTAATAACCAATAGATTACATAAATAGTCAAAAAATTAATAAATGATCTATAATAAGTCACAATTTAACACAAAATTCAAACGACCGAAATTTTTTATCTGGGTGTTTGTTCAAACTCTACCACATATCAAATCAAATACTAATATTCTTTTTATTCCCTAAGTGTCATTCATATAAATATAAGATTAAAATTCTTTCTATGCCCTTGTATTACATTCATATTGATATTATGGAATAGAAATGTAATAATTTTTTACAATATAATATTATTATAATAAATTATATAACAATATACAACTAAATATTGATTTATTCAGACATAAAACATTTATTTTATAAATAAATCGTTAAATATATTAATATATATAATATACATCATAATATATATGTCCTATCCAAATAATTACTAATATTTGCTTATTTAAAATAAAAATACTGAAATATTTATATTCTTATATAATGTATGTGTGTGTGTGTGTTTGTGGGTGTGTATTAACAAACTGATATATATTTTTGATATATTATAATATATAAATATACATATGAAAATATAATATCTATATATATATATATGTGTGTGTGTAGGATTATACATACATATGCACATATATCAATTATATATACATGTGTATGTACGTTGTATATATGTAAGAATATATTAACATATTTATAAACACATAGAAAAAAAACTATTTTAAAAAAATATTTAAAATTATTGTTATAAATATAAATTGATATTTGAATAAATATATCAATAAAGAATATAACTAATATGTGTATAAATATATAATGAAATATATATATATATATATATATATTATAACAAATATAAATAATATACGTATATATAAATATATATATCCTTAAATGTAGAAGAAAATCAAATTTGGTAGGTTGTGAAGGTACAAACGCACAAGGGAGAGGTATCAGGTTTGAATCCAAGAGGAGGTAGGGGAGTACAAGAGGTTCCATGGTGGTCTTGCACTGGGACGAGCATGTGGCTAGGCCTAGGACTATTACAAGGGTGGTAGGTGCATTCATATGTGGTGCATCCTAAGGCCATTGAAATTGGATGATTTGCTATTAAAAGGTGGTCCCTCTAATTTTCAACTTTTTTTCAAAATTACGCAACTTTTTTTAGCACTTTTAAAATATTGCTGATAAAAGGAGGCTTTATCAACACTTTTTTAGCATTGATAAAAGGGACCCACCTTTTAATAGTGATTTGATTATTAGTTCTTTTTATGTTTTAATAATTTCTTTTTTTAGTACGGATAAAACACTATATTGTAGTCGTGTGAGGTCGGTGAAGTGGTTGGATACCATGCGGTAGGATCGTTCACAAAAGTGGATGAAATCCAAGATGATCTCCATGTTGCTTTTAAAAAATTGGAATTTTTTCACCTTCTCATCATTTTACAGTATGTTATGATTGTTCTCCACCAACAAACTCAAATGCTTTACCATCAATGGGAATTATTGGGAAAGTGGTGATTGGTGGCCAAGTCCACTGGGAAGGTCAAGCTAGCCAACTCTAGGGCGAGTGCCCAGACAATGATGTTTTTCATGGGGATAGAGAGTGTCACGTCATGTAATTTTATGTGGCTTCTGAGGAGTGACCAGCTGTTCACAACCTCATTAAACATGTATCACCCATGCCCACCAATTAAATATCCACTTGAATAAAAAAACTACATGCATGTTTTCTTTGAATAATTGAGTCTGACTAAAATATTCACGAATATAATTCATTATATTAATTTATAATAATTATAATATTTATTAATATATATATATATATATCTTTTTTTAAAATATGGTTACATAACCACCAATATACAAAGAAAATACGTGAATCTGGGCACTTGAAAATGACTAAAAATACTAGGATAATAATGTAATTATATTAAATATTTAATTATAATTAAAACATTATAAGGATTCCCTTATAATGAAGACATTATAATAAATTCATTATAATAATGTTGTAAAAATAATAATGATGATATTATTTATGAATACTAATAATCATAACAGAATTATCAATAGTGATTTATATAATAATATTAATATTAAATATCATTAATAATTAATAATTTATTTCTATGTATTTTGTGAAGTTTTATAATGTTACTAATACTTGTTATTTTAAATTTAATTTTTTAATTAAATAATTTTTATATTCTAATAATTAATATGTTTTCTGTTCATGTCATAAATTTCATTTAAATTAAAAATATAATTTATATTTTATAATATGTTGGAGTTAAGATAATATTTTAATATCTAAATGTTGTTTATGTGAAACAATATTGATTTGTATAAACTTTATTAACGACTTTTTATAATTATGATGAATTTTGTTTATATTTATTTTTTTTGGTTTAGTAAATATTTTTAAATTTTTTTGATTGTACATATAGTTTATGTTTTATATTTCTTCAAAGTTTATCACTAGAAATATCACAAACTTATTAGGATTCAAGTGGGTAAATTTGGAAGCCTATAATATATAAACTCCGTATACAATGTAAATGAACCATAAAAAATAGATTTATAAAATGATAAATATTGTAATATAAAAATAATTTTAGAAATTCAATAAAACTATATTAATTTACATGACATAATCATTAATGATTTAAATCATAACATTCTCTATTCAAAAATATTATATGCCAAAAATATATTATAATTAAAATTAAAATAAATATTAAAAACCGATTATAGAAAATAATATTTAATTGAAAATAATATTAATGAATAATAATTATTAAAAAATAATAATGTATTGATATATGTTATCTGAAAAAAAAATTACAAGTAAAAATTCTATCAATTCTGCAAAATTAGTCTTCATAAGTGATCGCCATTATTTCTGATAGGGAAAAATCACATATAAATGTTCTATTTATATGTGATAAAACAAAAAAATAATAAAGGGTGCACTTTATCAGTGTTTATTACCACTTATAAATGGTACCCTTTACCAGGTCTTTTGTAGTGCATATAATGGGATCTATTATCAGCGCTTCATTGGCACTGATAATAGTATTAATAAAATAAACTAATTAAATAATTGAAAAAATTATTTTATTAAAAAATATTTTTATTTTTATTAATAAAATAATTATTGATAAAAATGAATAAATGGATTAAATTATAAAAATGAATAAATGGTAATAAATATTATGGGGATTAAGGGTTTGTAAGATATACTAATGTGTTCCACCAATGGTTCCTAGATTTTGTCATCTATGGAGGCTCCTAATTGGGTTAATCATGATTCTTTATTTCTCACTCATCTCATATTCAACTCACACGAGGGAATCACTGATATTACACACCTCCTTGGTCCTCACTCAAAGGTTCAAGATGAGAGGTCCTTCAGTTCCAATTACTTCGCCTCATCCTCAGCAACCAGTGACAAATTTTATTTAACATTTGATGAATCCTACATCAATTTAATGAAAGTTACTCAAATATAACTATCAGGAAGTCAGATATTGGGTAGAAAAGTTGTGGATTTCATAGAGCATGTATGGTGCAGATGATGGAATCTCATGATGAGGAAATTGGTGACATATTAGGGTCAGTAATGATTTGACTATGGATGTGTTTCAAATTTTCAAATTCTCTATTAATGATAGTTTGGTGTTGCCAATGGGTAAAAAATTTGAGGGAATTGGATGTGGTGGAGAGTCTCATTGTTGTTTGAGGATTTCATAATAGGAAATGTAACCCCATAGGGAGGGGTAATTTACCCTTCCTTTTCCCATCTAATGAGCTCTATTTCAAGGCATGAGGGTTTTTAATGATCTACTTCAAGACATGGACCTTTTGAATCCTTGATTAGATCACTCATTTCAATCTATTTTATATACGCAACAAAAGAACATAGTTTTTGGTACAATTTATTTTGAATTAGAATTTATGGAATTCGTAGATATTTTTTAACATTAGGTTCTCAATTGATACACCAATAAAACATGATCGCGCTACTGAGGAGTCCTATTTTGGTATTTTAGGGGCTTCCTCATAGCAGTGGATCTCAAAAAGATTTAAATTTATTTTGAAACTCTATCTACATAGGACTTAAATTTTTATCTAGATATAAGGTATCAATAACTACCCTTCTCATGTAGTGGATTTCAGCCCATTGGGAATGTTAAAGTGAATTTAGGATGAGGTTTATGTTATTCTATCTACAATATGTGATTTTGGTATTTTTTTGATATAGATATGGGACATCATAGTCGAGGAAGGGGAGGGTACACATACTGATTTTTTGTTATTAGGGTAGTGAAATCTTGCATTGGGTGGGTGATATATTAAAATTTCTATTAATAATCACTGCCTGAAACCAAGAGTGATGAATTTGAACATAAATTTGATAAATAATTTATTTAAAATCTATTGATATAAATACATGGGTTTATGAACATTCTTCATTTCTGATTGTTGATCTTTCAAAAATTCTCTTCCATATTGTCTAATTTTACTTTTTGGAATCCAATGGTAGAATCCCACTAGTGGTGATCTGCATGGTCTCTAATGATCTCTAAGCAATGCCTCTCATTCTCCGGGTGCTAGCGCAGTGAATCAACTATCTAGCTTATTTATTTCTTAATTGATCATTCTGCGATCATGATTAGATTATCTATTGGTGTTCTCATTCTATATAGGTGGTGTGGAGGATGAGTCGAGAGGGAACTCATTAGACATTATAATTATCTATTCCCAAACATTAAGTTGGTTTTGAATAAATTACACAATATGCTTAGTAATGTATTTATTGAGTTGATATTTTAGTTAAGAATTTAAATTGATGAAAAACATTAATGTAATCTAATTTCATATAATAATAAATTGAATATTATTTTTTTGTGGTTCGCTAATGTGGACTAAATGGATAAAAATGTTTATCGACTCGTAAATAATTATTCTCTCACCGAAAACGGTCTTGGTTCGGTTGAAATCCTCTGATATTTATTTATCACCGACCTAAATATTGTATTCAATTAAATAACTAATTATTAAAAAATTATGTTATAAATATGTATAAAATATTTAATAAGATAAATAAATATATTTTATTAACAGTCTGGTGAATAAATATTTATTTAATTTCTGCATTCAATACCACAAAAATAAAATTATTCATCAGTATTTGGAATAATAATTATTTTATCTATTGATTTCAAATAGAATTAAATTATGGTCATGAGAGACACATAATGTTACACCAAGTAGTATTATTTCACATTTGCATTAGGTGGACCCTCCCAAAATCAAATATTACAGTCTAGTAATAGGTCAAGTCACCGGAGAGATTGAAATTAATGTAAAAATGATGAAAATGATAAACAAACAATCATTGTGTAGTAGAATCCCTTTTTCAAATAATCTCATCATGATGGTTGCAAGATATTTTCATAAACCTGTATGCTTGATAAATCATTATTTCACTTTCTAAAATAGAATCTTCATTTCACCACGGTCATGAAATTTAGGGAGATAGTTTTATTTCCTGTAAAGGTTCGAGATATCAGCCTCCATAAATGTAGATGGATTAAATCTTTTAATGACTTATCCATTAATAACAAGTCAATATTGTCGCACCAAACATAATATACATCCCACCAATATATGGTTTGGAAATTTTCTGGAGAAACTTTTAGTGTTTGAGTCATTACAGGAATTAATGATAATCTTAATGTCTAAGGTCTATTACACAAGCTTGTAGATATGAATATACTATTACAGTGAAACATTCCAATTTCCAAATGGAACTTATGTTCTCAGAATCTCTAATTGTGGAGAATACATAGTATGAACTTCATTAGAATTAGTCTAATCTGATTACAAGTACGAACAACTGGCGGTCTATATACAGTGTGTCCCCTCATTATATTTTAGATAACCACAAGTCTATATTTACAATGTTATTATAGTACATTAATGTTCAAATCTTGGTGGGGAACTACTATAACCTTATCATTGAGACAAATAATCTAGGACATTATTACATTATGGTCATGCAGAACAATGAACAATGTGTAATATGATATTTAATATAATATTTAACATATCAAATAATCATGTAATCAATGTATAAACAATTGGTTCTTCGACACAAACTCTAAAATAGTACCACATGGACTAGATATAATGACTACGTCATTTAGTCTGTTATACATTGCATGATAATCATGTTGTTGCTGAGTCAAGACATTAGTTAATGGGTCCAAAACATTTTATTCTACAGAAATACTACTCACTGAAGATTCACCTCTCTAAAACAATCCCACAAGAGATGAATCTTTGAAACTTTGTGATTCGTCTACTGATGCGATCTTCTCTATTTTTTGGGAACCACCGATGGAATATTATCACAATAGAGTGTGATGAGATCTTACTTATAGGTACTAAATAATGATCATGAATGAAAAAATTCATCGAACCCAATTTTCACCTGCACTAGAATCTGTAATATATTCACATTGTACTATAGAATATATGACCACAACCTTATTTTAGAACATCCATCTCAAAAAACCTACATTCATAGTGAATATTTATCCCATTTGTGACATCATATCATCTTGGTCAGTCTAGTAACTAGCATATGTATATCCAATGATGACTAGATCCTAATCACCTCCATAGAGTATTAACATATACTTAGTACACCTCAGATACATAATGATAACCTTGACTTATATCCAATGGTGGTTACACCGAACTCATTGACATCTTCCTACCACACCTAATGCATAGGATACATCTACCATAGTAAATAATGTAACACAAATGACTGTCCCAATCACTAATGTGTATGTAATCATTTCCATTATTTTAAATTCCTCATTGGTCTGAGAAAACATTTTCATGGATTGATGAATTCCATGTGACCCGAATGTGGTGATTACAGTACATAAAAAATATTACATTCATGGGAGTGATGTGTTAAATTCCTCCGTGTGATAAAATTTCATATTCTAATAAAATGACTTGAGGTGAATCTTGTGTGTCATTCAACTACTTACACTACGGTATTGTGCATCATCCCCAACGCTATAGTGGTTACACCTTCGACGATGACCACTCCAGCAATCTGACCCACGAGGTGACACTAGTCTGTTATGGGATGGAATATGATAGTGGGAGATATTGGCTGAAAGGAACTCATGGTGGGACAGATGTGGTGATGTCATATACATGTTGTTACAATGGGATGTGGATGACACAAATAGGATGTGTGGTGTGGCCGTGTACACAACCATCATGGGTCATCACCATCCCATCACATCATATTTTAATGGACATCCCCCCATATATCCCCAACATGTTCATTATTATCCAATATTTCCCTCCATCCCCCACCATACCATACCCGACCATCGTCACCATATTGGTCAGATTGTTAGAGTAGTCAACATCGAAGGTGACACAACTATAGTACCTAAATCCCAACATTCAAATGTCTATCGCCATAGATACTAGTGGTTGGGATAGAGCTTTCAGTGGGATTGAATCATTTTTGTCTAGTACAGACTCGAACTCGCCCATGGTGGTTACAAGGGACCCATGTTGGTCATTTCAAGTTCCTTACATATTCTGGTATAGGTAATCATCCCCTTTAATGATTCCACAGCTTTGGACAACATTATGGAAACCATGTACCCTCGCTCTGCCTTTTCAACCACCATTTTCGGTCATGCAGTAGACGAGTTGATGCTCTGAGTGTGACACTATCTGAACAGTTTAACATTTGGGTGATACCTTCTAGGGCCACTACATTAGAAAATTCCCTGAAACATCCACTTGTGTGTTGATCCTTTATGGGGATAACAATTCCATGTTCCCTCCAATAGAAATTTTTCATCATGATGTCGTCAACCATACTAAAACCCACCTTCACATAGTGAATAGGGTGTTAGAGAGATGGCTACAGGATGTACGTGTTTTCATGTGTTTAAAATAAAAGTATTGAAATATTTATATTCCAATATAATGTATGCGTTTTCTTGTGTTTTTGTGTGTGTATTAACATACTGATATATATTATCGATATATAAAAATATATAAATATAAATATTATAACATAATATATGTATATATATATGTATAATTATAATTACATATGCACATATATTAATAATATATACATGTGTATGTACGTTGTATATATGTAAGCATGTATTTACATATTTATAAACACATAGAAAAAAAATTATTTCATAAATGTATTTACAATTAATGATATAAATATATAATAATATATGAATAAATATATGGATAAAGAATATAACTAATATATATATATAATGAAATAGATATTAATATATATTAATATACAGACACACACACACACACATAGAAATATATATATATATATTATAAGTATAAATAAATAGATATATAATTAAATGGAGAGGAAAATCAAATGGGATGGTTCTCAAGGTACATACGTGCAAGGGAGAGGTATCAGGTTTGAATCCAAGACGATGTAGGGGTGCTCAAGAGCGTACATGGTGGGCTAGCACTGGGGTGGGCATGGGGGATGAGATAGTACTATTACAGGGGTGGCATGTGCGTTCACAAGTGGTGCTTCCTAAGGCCGTTGAAAGTGGTTGATGTGCTTTTAAAAGTGGGTCCTTCCGATTAATATTTTTTTTCAAATTTTAACAACTTTTTCTGTACTTTTAAAATATCACTGCTAAAAGGGGGATTAATCATCACTTTTTTAGCATTGAAAAAATGGACCCACCTTTGAATAGTGCATTAATTATTAGTGATTTTTATGTTCTAATAATTTATTTTTTTAGTAATTATAAAACACTATATTGTAGTCATGTGAGGTCGATGAAGGTGTGGGATACCATGCGGTAGGAGCATTCACCACAGCGGATGAAATCCTAGATGATCTCTATGATGATTTTGAAAAATCGGCATCCCCCCTTCTCATCATTGTAAAATATGTTATGACTATTCTCCACCAACCACCTCGAAGGCTTCACCATCATGGGGACTGACCAGGCATGTTGCAGTTATCGGACACATCCACCAAGAAGGTTCAGATAGCCTGCTCTATGGAGAGTGCCTAGGC
This sequence comes from Viscum album, assembly GCA_963277665.1. Taxonomy (NCBI): domain Eukaryota; kingdom Viridiplantae; phylum Streptophyta; class Magnoliopsida; order Santalales; family Viscaceae; genus Viscum; species Viscum album. The sequence continues at coordinate 2,031,728,973 of OY728164.1, forward strand.
AATGATGTCTGTTAGGGGGATCCATAGATTCACATCATGTAATCTTATGTGGCTTCTGAGGAGTTATCAGTAGTTCACATCCTTATTAAATAAGTACCACCATTGCCAGCCTTTTATATAACGACTCGAATACACACAAAATACATGCATATTGACTTTGAATAATAGAGACATAATAAAATATTCATGATTATAATTCCTTATTATAATTTATTATATTTATAATATTTATGAATAACTATATAAGTTTTTTTTAAACAGGGTCAGAGAACCCCAAAGATAGAACGAAAATACATGCATCTGGAATCTTTTAAATGAATAATAATGCTAGGATATTAAACTAATTTTAATAATAATTTAATTATAATTAACACATTATAATGATTTCATCATAATGAATACATCATATAAATTAATTATAACACTATTGTGAAAATAAAAATAAAGATGTTATTTTTGAATACAAATAATCATAACATAATTATCAATAGTGATCTGTATAATCTTAATATTATTAAATATCAGTAATAATTAATAATTAATTTATATTTATACTATGTACTCATATATTGTTACTAATACTTGTTTTTTTCAATTTAATGTTTTAATGAAATAATATTTATATTTTGCTAATTAATATGTTTTCTGTCCATGTAATAAATTTCTTTAAAATAAAAATATAATTTATATTTTATAATTTTTTGTAGTTACCTAAATATTTTTAAAGCATAAATGTTGTTTTTTGTAAGAATATTGTATTGTATCATCTTTATTAATGACTATTTATTATTTTGATGAATTTTTTTATATTCTATATTTTTTGGTTCTGTCAATGTTTTTAAATTTTATCGATTGTACAAATAGTTTATGTTTTATATGTTTTGAATGTTTCTCACTAGAAATATTACAAACTTATTATGTTTCAAGTGGTTAAATTTGGAAGCCTATAAAATATATACTATTTATTCTATCTATAAGAAACATAGAAAATAGATTTATAAAATAAATAATATTATAATATATAAATAATGATAGAAATACAATAAAAATTAATAAATTTATATGGAATAAAAATTAATGAATAAAAACATAACATTATCTATTAAAAAATATTATAGGCCAAAAATATATAACAAATAAAATCGAAGTAAATTTTAAAAAATGATTATAAAAATAATAATTAATTGAAAAAATATTAATTAATAACAATTATTTAAAAAATCAATAAATTTGTAAAAATATGTTATCTAAAAAAAATTACAAGTAAAAATTATATGAATCTTAAAAAATTGGTCTTTAAAAGCAGTATCCAATATATGTGATAGGATCTAGCACTGAAAAATGTTCCATTTATCAATGGTAAAACCAAAAATAATAAAGGGTACACTTTATCAATGATTTTTTACTCTTTATAAATGGTACCCCTTGCCAGGTCTTTTTTAGTGCATATAAAGGGATATGTTATTTGTGCTTCATTATCACTGATAAAAGTATGAATAAAATATACTAATTAAATAATTATATAATATGTTTAATAAATAAATTCTTCATTTTATTAATGAAATAATTATTTATAAAAACGAATAAATTGATTATACTATATAAATGTTATTAATTGTAATAAATATTATGGGGATCATGAGTTTTTAGGATATACTCTAGTGTTCAACCTTTGGTTCCGAGTGTTTTTCATCTGTCGAGGCTCGTAATCGGGTTGGTCATGATAATCCATTTCTCACCGATCTCATATTCAACTCACATGAGGGCATAACTGATACTACACACCTCCTTGCTCCTCACTCAAGGATTCAGGATGAGAGGTCATTCGATTCCAATTACTTCGCATCCTCTTCACAAACCAGTGACAAATGTGTTTGAACATTTGATGAATCCTTAATCAATTTAATGAAAGTTACTCAAATATCACTATCCGGAAATTTGATATTGGGATGAAAATTTGGGAATTTCATAGAGAATGGATGGTGCATATGATAGTATCTCTTGATGAGGAAATTTGGAACAAATTAGGGTCAGTAATAATTTCCCTATGGGCATGTTTTAAATTTTCAAATTCTTTGTAATTGATAGTTTGATGTTTAAAATGGGTAAAAATTTTGAGGGAATTGGACATTGTAGAGAGGCTCATTGTAGTTTGGGGATTTCACAATAGGAAACGTAACCACATATGGATTGGTAATTTCCACTTCCTTTTCCCATATAATGTGCTTCATTGCAATTCATAAAGGCTTTTAATGATCTCCCTCAAGATAGAGAGCTTGTGAATCCATGATTAGAGAACTCGTTTCAATTTATTATATATATGAAACACAAGTACTCAGTTGTTGGTCCAAATTTTTCTTTTAAATTGGATTTTATGGAATATGTACACATATTTTGACATTTCTTTGTCAAATGATACACAGATAAAACATGATCGAGCTACTAAGGATTCTTATATTGGGTTTTTATGGGCTTACTCATAGATGTGGATCTCGGGATGATTCAAATATAATTTTAAACTCTATCTGCAATGGACTTTATTTTTTATCTAGCTATAAGGTATCAAAAACTGCCCTTGTTTTGTAGTGTTTTTCAGCCCATTGGACATGTTATAGAGAAATTATAATGAGGTTTATTTTTTTCTGTCAACAATATGAGATTTCGTGAGATTTTTTATGTAGATACCGGACATCACAGTCAAGAAAGGTTGTGGGTACACATACTACTTCTTTGTTATTGGTGTAGTGGATGCTTGCATTGGTGGGTGATATATTAAAATATATATTAATATTCACTTCCTGAAACCAAGAGTGATGATTTTGCACATAAATTTTTTAATTAATTTATTTAATATATATAAATATAAATACCTAGGATTTGAACATTATTCATTTATTATTATTGATATTTCGAAAATTATCTTCCAGATTGTCATATTTCTCATTGGGGAATCCAACGGTAGAATCCCTCTAGTGGTGATTTTCATGGTCTCCAATGGTCTCCATTAGATTACCTCTCATTCATGGGGTTCTAGTACAGTGAATCAATATTGTAGGGTTTTGCATTCTTGATCGATCATTCGTCAATCATGAAGAAATTCTCAATTGGGGTTCACATTCTTTAGTGGGAGAGTGGAGGATGAGTCGAGAGGGAATTCATTCGACATAATAATTATCTATTTCCAATCATGGAGTTGGTTTTGAATAAATTACACAATATGCATAGTAATGTATTTATAAAGCTGATATTTATGTTAAAAAATTTAATTTCATAAAAACGATTAATAAAATTCCATGGAATATAATAAAAAAATATTATTTTTTAGTGGGTCTCCAACATGAACAAAATGGATAAAAATATTTTATCGACTCGTAAGTAATTATTCTATCACCGAACACGGTCTTGCTCTGGTTGAACTCCTCTTGTAATTATTGAACACCCACATTAATATTTTATTCAATTAAATAACTAATTATTCAAAATTTAGGTAATAAATATTTTTAAAATATTTAATAATAATAATAAATATATATTTTTACAGACCAGTGAATTAAAATTTATTTAATTTATGCATTCAATACAACAAAAATAAAATTATTCATCAATATTGGGATTAATACTTATATTATTAATTGAATTCAAATAGAATTTAATCAAGGACATGAGAGACACTTAATGTTCCTCCTACTATTATTCTTTCTCATTGGCATTAGTGGGACCCACCTAAAATAAAATATTACTGTCTAACAATAGGTCAAGGCACCTGAGAGAATGAAATTAAAGTCAAAATGATGAAAACGACATACAAACGATCATTGTGTAATATAATCCCTTTTTCACATAATATCATCATGTTGGCGTTATGATATTGTCATAAACCTGTATGCTTGATAAATCATTATTTGACTATCTAGAATAAAATTAGCATTTCACCATGGTCATGAAATTTATGGGGATGGTTATATTTCTATTAAAGGATCAAGATATCTTCATTCATAAATTTTGATGGCATAAATCTTCTAATGACTTATCCATTAATAAAAATTCAATTTTGAGGCACCCAACATACCCTACATCCCAAAAATATATGGTGCGGAAATTTTTAACAAAATTTCATTGTTTTTGAGTCATTAAAAGAAATAATTATTATCGTAATGTCTAAGGACCATCACACATGATTGTAGATAAGAATATCCTATTACAGCAAAACATGGAGAATTCCTACTGGCAGTTATGTTCACATAATATCCCATCATAGAGATTACTAAATGTGAACATCATTAGATGTTGTCTAATCTGATTACGAGTAATAACACCTAACATTCTTTATACAATGTGTCCCATCATAATATTTTTGATAACCACAAATTAATATTTACAATATTATTCTACCATAATAAGGTTCTCATCTTCACGGGGAACTACAATGACCTTATCATTGAGACAAATAATCTAGGGCATTATTGCATTATGGTCATGGAGAACAATGAACAATATGTAATATGATATTTAATTTAATATTTAACACATCATATATTCACGAAATCAGTGTATAAACAATTGGTTCATTGACACACACTCTAAAATAGTACCACATGGACTAGATATAATGACTACGTTATTATGTCTGTTAGACCTCACATGATAATCATGTTTTTTCTGAGTCAGTACAATATTTAATGGGTCCACAACATTTTATTCTACAGAAATACTACTCACTACAGCTTCAACTTTCTGTGAAAAATATCACAAGTGATGATATTTCCAAATTTCGTTCTTCGAATACTAATGTGATCATGTCTCTTTTTTGGGAACCACTGATGCAATATTATCACAATAGAGTGTGATAAGATCATTACTTATAGTAACCACATAAAGATCATGAATGAAAATTTTCATCGAAACCGATTCTTCTCCTGCAATAGATGTTGAAATATATTCGGAATGTAGTATAGAATCTATGACAACAACCTTTTAGAGCTCTTCCATATCACAACAACTGTATTCATAGTTAATATGTATCCCATTTGTGACTCCATATCATCTTGGTCAGTCTGGTAACTAGCAAATGTGTATCCTCTAATGACTAGATCTGAATGACCTACATATAGTATGAATATATCCTTTGTACACCTCAGATACATAATGATAACCTTGACTTCTATCCAAAGGGGGTTACACAGAACACCTTGACATATTCATTCCACACATAATGAATATGAGAAATCTAGCATAGTAAATACAATAACACAAATGACTGACCCAATCTATAATGTGTATGTAATAATTTTCATTATATTTCATTAACCATGGTTTAATGGAAACATTTTCATGGAATGATGAATTCCATGTGACCCTATTGTGGTGATTGGAAGTACATAAAAAATTTACAATCATTGGAGTGATGTGTAAAATTCCACCAAAGTGATAAAATTACATCTACGAATAAAAGGCATTAGGTGAATCCTGTGTTTCATTCGATTACTTCAACTGTGATATTGTGATTCATCCCCAACACTATAGTGATAACACCTTCGACGATGAACACTCCACCAATATGACCCATGTGATGACAATGGTCTGTTTTTGAATAGAATAGGACAATGAGAGATATTGGCTGATAAAGAACTCGTGGCGGGGGAGATTGGGTGATGACATATACATGATGTTACAGTGGGATGTCGACGACACAAATAGGATGTGTGGTGTGGCCTTGTAAACAACCATCGTGTGTCATCCATATCCCACCACATCATATTTTATTTTACATCCCCCCATATATCCCAAACATGTTCTTTATTATCAAATATTTCACTCCATCCTTTTTCCATCCCATACCCGAACATCGTCACAATATGAGTCAGAATGTTGGAGCATCTTCTGTCGAAGGCGACACAGCTGTAGTATCTGAATCCCTATCTGCACATGTCTATCGCAATAGATATTGGTTGTTGGGATAGATCTTCCAGTGGGATTGCCTCACTGTTGGCCGGTACGGACTCGAACTCACCCATGGTGGCTACAGAGGAACCATGTTGGTCGTTACAGGTTCTTTCCATTGCCTGATATATGTAATAATTCTCTCCAATGATTCCACAGCCTTGAACGATATTATAGAAACCATGTACCCTCGTTGTACCTTATCGACCATCATTTTCAGTCGTGCAGTTGACGAGTTGATTTTCCGAGTGTGACACTATCTGAATAGTTTAAAATTTGCTTGATACCTTCTTGGGCCACTACTATAGACAATTCCAAGAAACATCCACTTGTATATTGATTCTTTATGGGAATAACAATGCCATGTTCCCTTTAATAGAAATTTGTCGGCATGATGTGGTTAACCATACTAGAATCCACCACCAGATAGTGGATAGGGTGAGAGAGAGAAGGAGAATGGTTGTTTCCCAGGTAGGATGCCTCAGACTCGGCGTGTGTGCCACAAAAACATGTTTTTGTAGTGCCATCCTTTAACATTGCTAAAAAAGTGATGTTAAAGGTGTTACCCTTATCTTGAAAAAACACTGATATTTGGTACTTCATATAATATTAATAAATTTTGTTAAGGTACCTATTTATTAGCGAATTTTTTAGTGGTCATAATGATAAAAACTTTATCATTTCATTTTTACCACTACTAAAGGGACCCCCTTTTCCAGTTCTTTTTTTTACTTGAGCCGATAACGAATATATTTCAAATAAATTCAAAAATAATATATAAATATATAAATATATTTATAATGATATAAATATAACATATATTTCTCAAATATTTTTTAGATATGTATAAATAGACATTTCCACATAATATTTATGATATTTAGTGTAAAAGGATAAAAAATAATTTTATATGTGTTTTTAGTTAATAATTCAATAATAGTCGTCGAAAAATAATCATTTAATACCATTATGATGACGCAAAAAATATAAAAATTAATAAATGATTTTAAATAAGTTGAAAATATAACTGAAACATCAAACATACATTTCATTGGATCCGAGTTTCCGCTCAAGCTCTACCGCATATCAAATTGAATCATGTGATGATATATATGCCCTCACTGACGCTGGTAAAATACTGTCACATTTTTAGGGGCCAAATTGGCCCAGAATACCTCCAAACCTGTGTTCTTTTCGAGGTAACCTGATTTTTTAACAATTGATGGATTTTTAGCTTTTTTTTAAAGGGTCTATTTGTCCATTTTCAGTGTGGATTATTTTTTTTATCTGGTATTACATTCATATTGATATTATGGATTTGAAATTTTTTCATTTTTACGATGATCTATTATTTCAATTAAAATATTCAAAAATATATATATATTTTTCTATATTACCACAAAAACATTTATCTTATAAATAATTAATTAACCAAATATATATATATATATTATTTTTTTCAATATATAATACTTACATAAATAAAAACTAATAACCATTTTATTGAAAAACCAAATATATGAATATTTATATAACTATATAATGTATGTGTGTATATTACTGCGTCAGTATTAACATACTAATATATATTTTCTATATATTTTAACATATATATACATATTATTATATAATATATATATATTTTTTATTTATATAAATATGTATAATTATACTCACAGAGACACATATATATAATATATATACATGTTTACATATTTTGTATATATGTTTTTATTTATTTACTTATAAACACACACAAAAAAGATATTTTAAATGTAATTAATAAAAATCATATATATATATTTATTATATGAATAAATATACAAATAAAAATTTATAAGTAAATAAATATATATTAATAAAAAGATATATTTTTATGTATATATATATTAATATTCAAATAAAAATATATATATTAATATAACAATATATATTAAAATAAATATATATACATATACAAACAAATATTGCTATATATATTAAAAAAAATAAATATATACATTATTAAACAGAGAACGAAACAGTATAAGCGAGTGGTAAAGGAGGAGCCACATAAGGGAGAGGTCTCATGTTCGAATCTAAGTAGATGACGAGGTTCATAGGCTTGTGATGGGAGGATAGATCTATTAAAAATTTGTGACAAGGATGTGTTCCATGCATAGTTAAAGGGGTGGAAGGTGTGTGCATCACTAGAGCTTTCTAGCATTGTCGAATGGTGGTTTAAACGTTGTTAAAAGGTGGTTCTTTTGATTTACATATTTTTTAAAATCATTCTTCTTTTATCTAGTAATTTAGAAAAGTGCTGGTAATTTGGTCTTTTAGTAGCACTTCTTTTGCATTGATAAACAAGACCAAATTTTAATAATGCCTAAATTATCCACACTATTTTAGCCTCGATGCGATCTTTTATAATTATTCATAAAAATTTATACGAAATTTTTTTAATAAGTACCACAATATTGATTTAATTAGTATTCTATTTGTTTAGATTTTCATAATATTATTTATTTATTATTATATAAGAAATTTTATTATATTAATAATTAACAAATAAATAATGTGAGTGTTATGTAAATTAATTTTTATTTATTATATTCATGAATAAAAATATTATTATTTTTATTAATTAAATAAGGCTACATAACCACACAGATACAAAACAATTACATGCATCTGCAAACGTGAAAAATGATAATAAAGGTATGATAATAATGCAAGGAAAATTACAATTTTATGATAATTTACTAATTAACATGTAGTGATTATAATGAAGACATTATAACAAATTCATATTAATAATGTTTTGAATATACAAATAATGACATTACTTATAAATAGTAATACTACTAATATAATTATTAACAATTCTCTATATAATCTTATTATTATTAAATATAATTAAATAATAAAAAATTTTATTATTATTATTATTATTATGTAATATATTTTTATTAATAATTAATATTATCTATTTAATATATTTTTTTAATCAATTTAATATTCAGTTAGTTAATATGTTTTTTGTTCATGTAATGAATTTCATTTAAAATAAGAATATAATTTGTATTTTAAAATATTTTGGAGTTACATGGTTCTGTTAATGGAAAAATATTATCTTTTGAAACAAAACTCGTTAAAATCATCTATTTTAATGTTTGTTTACTATATTGATGAAAATATGTTTATTTTTAAAAATTTTATGGGTTATACAATTTTTTTAAATTTATTATTGTGTGTACATATAGTTTGTTATTAGTTTTCTATGTCTATATCCTGAAATACAAAATTGGTATTATGTTTCATGTATGTAGGTTTAGAATCCTATAATATAAAATCAATAACTACAAACAAAATAATACATAAAACATTTATTGATATAATAAAAATAGTTGAAAAGAAAAATAATTTTATAAATATAATAAATCAAAATTTATTTACATGGTATAGACATTAATGATTAAGAACATAAGATCATCACCTCATAAAAATTATACGCCTAAAATATAGAATGAATAAAATCTAAATAACATTTTAAAAATTTATTTAAAAATAATAATTGAAAAAATAATCAATGACAAAAAATAACATAAAAAATAATTTACAAATGAAATTTTATCTTAATATAAATTTACAATTAAAATTATTTTCCCTACTAAAAAATGGACTTTAACATCACTGACCTTTATCAGCACTTGATAAAACCATTGAGAAAAGTTAAATTTATCAGTGCTAAAACAAACATAAATACAAGGTATCTTTTATCATTGTGTTTGTACCACTTATAAATGCCACACTTAAAGAGTTGTTTTTTTATTCCACATAATGGGATCCATTATCAGATCTCTTTAGAACAATTAAATGTCTTAATAAAAATAACTAATTAAATAATTATAAAATAAATATATTTTATAAAAAAATATATTAATATTTTTACTAATTAAATTATTATTGATAAAAATGAATAAAATTATTAAAATATATAAAAATTTAAAATACGGACAAAAAGTATGGTGATGAAGGGTTTGTGAAAGATTATATTAAGTTCCAATGATGTTTCCTATGATTTTTTGTCCATGGTGGATCATAATCAGGTTTCCATGAAACACCATTTCTAATTCAAGGAAGATTCGACTCATACTAGGGTGTCACAGATAGTATGTCCCTCCTTGGTCTTCCCTCAAGGATTCAGGATGGTAGGTTGTTCGATTCCAAAGTATTCACCCTCCACCTCATGAACTGATGGTGAGTATTGTTGATCATTTGACCAATCCAACCTCAAATGACTCATCTGTACAGAACTATCAATATTAAGAATATAGATATGGGGATCCAAACATGTGATTTTCCTAGAGAAAGGATGGTGTTGACTAGCATATCTTTTGATGTCACGCCCTATCACCCATTGGACATGATGTGACTACACCAATCCAGCCTCTAATAGGTCTCTTGATAGCTACTAGCGCATGGTAGCAATATCCCACTAACTTGAGGAATTTTCATATGACCTTGTACACATGTACCCAAAAAATTCCATACGGAATAAGACTGATAAAACTATGTAATGAAAATTCATGCATACAACTACAACCAAAAAAAGAGAACAACTAAAATAAAATATGGAATGTACAACCATGGAATAATACAATCCCACAAAAAGAGAGAAATAATCAAAATACCACCCATAAAAAAAGAACTGACGCCGCTATAGGAAGATGCTAGAAACACCTCAGCATGTCTGAACAAACAAGGCACAGCCTGGTCCTGTTCCTCGTCTAGATCATTCTAAGACACCACCAATGAGTAATTATTCTCCAAAATATAGAACATGTGTGGTAAATGCCTGTGAAAGCGTGTGTAAAACAATCCATAGTAGGGGAACTTGAAAACCATTAAGAAAAAGTCCACCAAAAAACACAACAACTAAGGTACAATCATCACAGCAAAGATATACGTCATCAACACATATAACCAAAACATCTTGGTTCACTTGTAATTGATTCCATGATGCAATGTCTCATACACCACCAGCCATATTGTTTTGTGCGTAGCACGATCGATTCTGGGAGATCACACTCCATATGCTATATGATGGTATACATGTAGACATTGTATACCATAAGTATCAGAGGGAACCTCTGGTCTTGATACATCATGATGTTTTCCTTGAAATGCCCTGTCTCACTGAAATATGATGTCTCGATATCATGACCAATAATTCATCACATGAATCGTTTCAAGGAAAACTCATCCCAAGAAGACTTTCTCCTTGAGGAAACATTTCATCAGACGCCTACACAATGAGGTCATGCTACATTGGGCCCTGCCCCAAATGAAAATAATGAGAACTACTAGAAGTAAACTTATTCAGTCATAAAGATGAACATCTAGTACTATTGAGGGACTCATCCCCAATGATTGACTATGTTCTGATCGTCTATCAAGACATTGATGTCCACTAGACTACTACTCGTCCATTGTCACACTGTGGTCAATTCAGATACTTGTCTGCTAGACAATAATGGTCTTTAGGACTACTCGTCTACCATGCCGCATAGGCCCACATGACTACCTATCATTTGGGCTACACAAATCTATAAATCTACTCATCCATCAGGCCACATAAGTTTTCATGATGAGTCATCGGTTGGTCCACATAGGTAAGCTTGGATACTTGTCATTCGGGCCACACAATTTTGTATGAATACTCATCTTCCGAGACATAAAGGTCGGCCCTACTACTACTCATCACATCCTTCTTGTCATAACAAACCACCATATTTCCACTCATTGTAATTATCATTATATTAGAATAAGCTCTTCAATTACTTGGTCATATCTCAACCACTATTTAAACTCACTTGGAGTATTTAAAAATGAATGTCTTTCCATAAGGGTCCCAATGCCCCAAAAGACTCATTTATCGGACACACTGTTTTCATGTTATTAACAGTATACAAAAAAAATTGCCAGTTGGGTCTGAACACATTCTGCCATGGTCGGTCTGACACGAACTGACCTGATTTTTCTAACATGGCCCTGTCATACTTGTCCCAAGGTCCATGCCTATTGTACCCAATGGATCCTGCTCATTGGGTCGTGGGTGCAGCCCACCGGGCTGCCCATTTGCCTGATTCCTATTCTCTTTCCCGACCTGCACCGGTTGTCCATCTTCTACCCAGTCGGGCTATTGAGTCTCCTGAAATTACACTGTACTGACCCATATTTGTGGGAATGTATGGCCGAGCCTAGAAATGGAAGGTTCCACGTTTATCATATGCCATACGGCTATCTCGACTGACTACATATCGTCTGCATATGGTCATGGGGACCGTGAGCCCACCCTAACCCACAACCCTACCGAGGTTCTCCTGACCCCACCTGGAGCCCTACTAAAATGGTGTTGCCACAATACTGTTGATTCCCATCCATGTGAATCACTCTGTTGGAACATCAGTTACTCACCGCTACCAGTGGCCTCCCATACTATGACACATGCTTCAACATCAGTTGATCCATGACCCCCAGTGCAATGTCTCCCACACCACCACGTCCGATTTTCCACTGAGTGAAACCACTATATTTCATCACTGAACATCAAAATCATTCCTCCATGTTGTGATCATTGACTCCTTTACATGTTTTATCAGTGAAAAAATTTGGGGAAACCCTGAATGAGGGAGGGAGAGGTTCACATGAACACCCAATGTGGTCAAATCGGGCCTTTTTTGAGTCAGCCTTGATTAGAAAACATTAATGATTACAATGAATAAAAATTAAAAATCTATTCATAAGGTGAACATTGATCTAGATTCCCAATGAAAATCCCAAAAATCAACCACACCCCGCAATTAGTACGCATGATCCAGGAATCATTTGATTCATCGAATGATTCACACTCATCATTGAGATTTGGAAATTAAGAAAGAAAATTAATTAAATGGAAATCGTACCTCGATTATGGATTGATAGATGTTGAATACTGATGTCTCACCACCAATGTTCTTCATTCCTAATTCCTTAATCTGTCACCTACAGCAATTCGCGGTTCAATGTCTTTTATTTCTTTCCAAGGGAAATAAATTCTTCGTCATTCTCTTCTCTTCCAGAGAACACAAGGAAAAATCATCATCCTATTAAAAACCATTGATATACAATTTTTTCCCTACTAAACACATTTTTTCATTTCTATAACATTTTTATATAGCATCACAACATTGATTCATTTCTATATTGCATTAATGAGATTCAGCGTTGTCATATTTCCACATTGCTATAAAGTTGTGTCACTACAAAAGTTTAAAAGAATTAAAATAAAAATTTTAATATTAATGTTATTTTCCTTTAAAACATCAAAAAATTATCTTTCACCCTCGACCAATGAAATTAGAGGTTAATCCCTGATTAAGGATAACATATCATTACAAACTCAACAGTGGTGTTCGATTATTAATCCGTGAAAAAATTTGTAAGATATGGGGATTCATAAATAAAATAATTTTTATTTAAATTTTTTTACAGTTACATCCCAAAATCCAACATTCATAGTTGTCCCATTCCAACAAATGTTAGGTTGTATCTAAGGGAAGAGCACCCTCATGAGCTCAACAATAATATCATATTTCTAATCTCAGTTACTTTTTATGAGTTATAAGGATTTAAAATAATATACTATTTATTCAACTGTTTTATTTATTGAAAACAACTCATTTCCACTATACATATGTGCTAGACTATGTTAGACTATACCAAAGGAAATAACATCCTCACGATCTCAATATGGGTCTCTTAATGTCAATCATTGTCACAGTTCGTGAGTAATAAGGATTTGAAAAGAAGATAAAATAATAATATTTAATTATTATATTTATGGTTATTCCTTTTTTAGGTTATTCTCACTGTAGGCCCATTCCAATTAAAACTAATTCTTGCAAAATGTAAATTATACATCTAGAATGCAACAATGTGACCATGTTTCTGATCGGATAAACCTGTTAAGAGTTATTCCACTTATTCAAGAAAACCACTCACACTGAATTTCTAAAACATTTCATTTTTTCAATCACCATTTTTGGAAAACCGGCTATCAGAATCACACTTTGTCTCTGTTTCTGGACTCGATATAATCCCAAGTAATTTAAAAACAATTACATGGGATTTATAGAAATTAAATTTTTATGAGGTCATTCGAAGTACATTTGGCTTAGAAATTATTTGCTTCTTAGCAAGTTTCAAATTTGAGTACTCTCTATTATTGGAAGAGTGGATTTTCCTATGGGTCAATGACCATAGAGTAATGAAGATATAGAACTGAGGATCATTTATATTTGGGGATTTCATGATATGAAATGCAACCCCATTGGGAGGGGTCGTTTCAAAATCATTTTACCCTCCAAATAGCTCTAGTTCAAGGTATAAGGGTTTGTCTATATCTCTTTCAAGAATGGAAAATAATTTATCAATGATTGGGATCCTCAGTTTAATCCATTTTTTCCGGCAACACAAGTACTCATTTTTGGTCTGGAATTTACTCTTTGAATTGGATTTAATGGAATCAATAATTTTTTTTCGTCATGGATTGATCAATTTTTACTCTAATAATAAATGATCCAGCTACTAAATAAGCCTATTTTGGATTTTTTATAATCATTATAATAGGTTTATATCTCAGCTCATTGCCCATATAATTTGGGACTCTATCTACTGTAGGATTCAAATTGGATATAACTGTAACTTATAAAAAACTACCCTTGTAATATTGTGGTTTGCAGTCCATTAGGCATTTCACAGATGATTTGAAAAGATAATTACGTTTTCTATCTCTAATATGAGAGTTAATGATGTTGTTTGATGATGATTGAGGACATTACAGTTTTAAAACAATGTGGGTGCTCCTGCTACTTGTCGGTTCATAGAGCAGTGGAAATGTGTGGTGGTGAGCTATATATTATAATATTTATTAATAACAATTTCTTGAAACAAAGAGTGAGGTTCTGGAACATCAACTATATAAATAATTTACTTTATATCTGACAAAGTAAATACATTGTATTAGGAAAATTATTTATTGATGATTATTGATCATCTAAAAATGGCCCTTCATGTTTTCCTTCTTTGATCTTGTGAGATTCCAAGGGTATCATAACTCTATCAGTGATCCCAACAACGACATAATAATTCTTACTGTGTAATATAATCCCTTTTTCAAATTATCTCTTAATGTGTATTGGATAATGATTTCATCAAATGATATTCTTGATACATCATTCATTGACTATCTGAAATAAACTCGACACTACCCTATGACCATTTAATTTAGGGATGAATTTCCATTATAGTCAATGGTCCAAGATATAAACTTCCATTAATATGTCTCGAAAAATATTGTCTACACATATCCATTAATAACATGTACCTCATGAAGAACCCATCATACCCTACATCCCACCAACATAAGGCGTGGATCTTTTTGACATATAATCCATGTTCAAAATTCAGGTCATTCCATAATGATAATATGAATTTTTTAGTACCATTACACTTGCTAAAAAATTGGCATACCTGATTACACCGAAACATGCATAATTCATAATAGCAGACATGGTCACATAATCTCCAATAATAGATATTATTGAGTGTGAGCATCATGAGATGATGTAACAGCTTATTTCGAGTACTCGTACATGATGTTCTATATACCATGTTTCTCATAATATTATATTATCCAACCACATTACCATATGAAGAATATTTTCATAACACTTCAAGGGTATCATCATAGTAGCGAATTATTATGACCTTATTAATGAATGACATTTTATAGAACATTATTAAATTTTGGTTTTGTAAAAAAATTAACAAATATATAATAAGATGTTTAATTTAATACCTAATACATCAAATATTAATCTAATAAATGTAAAAATATTTTCTTTCTATGACTCTATTTCATAGAAAATCTCACATATATTAGAGCCAACTTTCTATGACTTTTAGTCTAATAGACATCACATGATAATCATGTCTTTTCAGAGTCATGGTTTTCATCAAGGTTTTTTCCATGTTGTCTTCTATGTGAATTCTACTCACTGAAACATCACCTCTATTGAGAATGATCCCCCAAGATAAGATATGTATAATGTATGTACATTGTTTGTTGATGTTACCATGGCTATTTGGTGAGATCCAACACTGTATTATTATCACAATATAGTGTAATGTTATATTTACTACTTGGTACCACATCAATATCTTGATTGAAATTGTGTATCCAAACCAATTTTTTAGCTTCCTTTGATACTGCAATATACTCACACTCTACTATATAATCTTCATTCAGATAATTCATTGAGCACATCTTGATCAAAAAACCTCCAATCAATGTGAAGATGTATCTCGCTTGAAACATCATGCCTTCTTGATCAGTCTGCAAACTAGCATCTACATATATTCTAATTACTAGATCCCCATCTCCTCTATCAACTAGTAATATATCCTTATAATGCCTAAGTTACTTATGTACAGTCTTGACTGCCATTCAATGGAAGTCACCTAGATCATATTGACATCTATCCACCACACTAAATGGGTAGGTTAAATCTAACTTATTAAATATAATTATATACCTGACTAACCCAATAAATTTGTTATATGTAATCCATTCCATTATATTTATTTCATAATGGGTCTAAGGAAAAAATTTCAAGTATTGATGAATTCCATGTGGCACTTGAAGCAATCACATCATGGATTGTTCCTTATTGAATCTATTTAGTATCATATCAATGTATATACATTGACTTAGGCATATCATCCTATTATATCTATCATGATTGATATTGACCCCAATAATATTTGTTTCCTCACCCATGTGTTTTATGGAAATGATTTTTTTCAACCAAGTCATAAAAAATTGGAAGGCTAGTATTTCATTTCAATTAAACAATATGTCATCAGAATATATGATTCAAAAAATGATTGCACACCCACTAAACCTTTTGTAGGAACAAGGCATACATTCTTTAATAATAAAACCAAATTTTTTAATGGATTCATCAAAATTAAATTTCAAAGACTAGATGATTTCTTTAAATCATAAATATATTTCTCAACACCAATACCGTTTTGTCATTCTTTGCAGTAACGTGTTATAAGTTGGAAATTGTACTTATATGTCTAGTTTATACTTGAATACCTATTTTCAACCAGTAGGTTTCTCATCAACAAGATGATCAACGAAAATCCTTACAATGTATACATACACAGAATACATTTCCAAATTCATCGATTGATGAAACCTAGAAATATCTGTGCCACTTTCTGCTTCCTTTCAGTTTAGATGATAATTATTATCAATGAATAATGAGTCACCATCCTCATTAACTTGAAAACGATACCATTATGGTTCTCTGTACTTTCTTGTACTCATGCACATTTATCTTTTAATTGAGAAAATATCATCTTCCACTTGGATTTATGGAATCTGATACTATACCAACTGTTGTGTTCCATGAGCCTCAACTTCATCAGTGTTTATATTTGTCCCTCTATATCTTTTTCTTATGTTCTCCCACTCATGTAATATGTAATGTATTATCACTATAAAACTTTTTTTAAATGTTTTTTATACATAATGTCACCTGGTTTATTTGGTGTATCTTATAAATGAATTCTTTTTTCCTTCTGGTTAATATTTTTATATGATGAGTCCTTAATAAATGCTTCAATTCCCTATACATGTAAATTCATTGACACTAGTTTTCTTCCACTCCAAAATTCATATCATATTATGTTTGCAATTTATTTGGAACATGGCTTGATATATATTCCACTAATTATAACACATATCACAAAAACGAGAATGGATGAATTGCACTAGTAAACATTGATCCCACCATGGGAAACAAGGAATGGTTCCCCCTTTCCCTTACACTATTTTACTAAGGCATGTATGGATAAGTATTTTCTAATAGGATCCAAACCTCATCTATGCAATCGATGATGTTTTGATTATGATATTCTCCACCATAGTCTGAGAAAATTTTCTTCATCATCATACCATGCTGGTTTTCAACATTAATTTTGTAGTACAAAGATGGTATATAAAACAAATTGAAAACATAATTTATTAATGGAATATTTATTATCCTCTAAAATTAAATGTTTGTGGATTCTTGTCTACTAATGGTATATGATATCATTCAATAACCTAAAAATTCAAGATCCACAACCATTTTTATACTTTTTCTTCATACACTACAAAAACCATATTAAAATTAATTAATATTTTTGAAATATGTTTTTATAGATAAATCATAACATGTATTATTTAATATGTATCTATTTAAATATATACATAAGTTTATTATATTAAATCACCAATCATATACCATGTTTTTTATTATATTTATAGATCTCTCAATAATTACAAAATTCTAATTAAAATAAAAAAGAAAATATATAAGTGGAATTTTTTATATAAAATTATCATTGTAGTGATTAAAAAATTCTAAATAATAATCATCATTGGTCAGTTTGATGAACATCCATGTATTAGGTACAAAAAATAATCATTTGGGGTATCTAAATTGATTGTGATGAGAATCCAGTGCATCTTAAAAAACAAATTATGTACTGATAAAAAAGAAAAATATATTAAACATATGATTAGATTATAAATGTTTATACCTAAATTATTGTCATCAAGAAGAGTCTATTGTCTATTATTCTATTGTCAAATTAAATTATTAGTTTGTCTTTTTTTATTTAAACATCTACCAATTCAAAAGAATGTTCGTAAAAATAAATTATTCAAAGAACAATGAGTCCAAATCATGTTTCAATGGGGTATCCTAATTTTAGTAGTTTTATATATGCCTATAGAAAATATTAATAGTTATTAAAATAAATGAATGGAGTAGATCATTTCTTGGAATAAAATAATTATTAAAATTTACCTCTTGTATGTATTCACAACCAAGACTCTCATCTATTCAAACACGACAATATGATTTATAATCACATGACAACCATGTAATAAATGTAATATCACTATATTTCTTCTCCATGTTTTATGAATAAAATATTTTACTACACTAAAAGTTTTGTATTTATGACTATAAAATTTTCTTATATGTGTTAGGGGAATTATCTGGGAGAATGTACTCCCAGAAGGTCTTTTTGATTTTTTTTCTCTTGATTTTCCTGATTTGATCATCCAATTTTTAATTGTTTCACATTCAATTATATCATTCCTAATTTTATGCCAATTTTCACCAACAATTGAAGAGTTATAATTTGAAACAAATTGATAGTAATATACCTCATATATCTTTATATGATTACACATCCATACTCTGAATGTTCAAATAACATTATTCACCATAGTATAATTTAAAACATCATGTGGAATTGAATTCTCAATTCATGAATTCTACGCTTTATCAATCCCATATCCCATTTGATATTTTGGAAGACTTCTAATGGATCAGGTATCCTAGTATATTAAACACCATCCCCCATGCAATATCGGAATGCAAGAATGTTGATAGATATAAATCACATATAACTTATCCCTATGTAATTTTGTCAATATGACATCATGAGAAGTTATTTGATTCAAATTTTTGACAAATGGTAATGAGAACATATATTTCCATAGGTAAGGAAAATATTTGAGGGGGATGGGTATCGATAGTGTTAGTGGGTTCATTAATAAATTCATGTAATTTTCATTATTCCACTTTGAGTTCTCCTAAATACATTAACATACATTAGACTACTAAAACATACCAAATATTAAGGCCTTGAAAAAAATTTATCTATATATGTATTCACTTTATATTATCATATATACCTACTCACATATTTTTTCCCTAAAATATGTTCGAGATGACACTGCAAAAATTGCAACTCTAAATGGCCATGTTGTTCTTGACACAATAATGTTAGAAAATATTGAATTTTTCAGGTAAAGTCAATTATTATTATTATGTATAGACCATAAAAAATGGTATGAAAATAAAGAGATAGTTTTATTTTAAAATATTTTAAATATTGACGAATTATTATTATTTCATGTATATTCCTGATTCCCAAACATCCTTTGTGCTTTCATCAACATGTTTACCCTCTTTATTTACACAGGACACATTCCATTGAACATAACATGGGATAGGAGGGTATTCATAATTTGATTTATAAATATGAATCTAAACAATAGAACATTTTTTAAATATCATCACATAAAAAATTAATTATAGATATATAATAAATACCATTTTATATTCAAGTGAAACATTTTCCTTATTTTTATTTCGATATTTTTAACTTGGTTTTTTTACACCTTGTTTATTTTTAGTACCCAATTTATTATTACTAAATTTACATTTTTTAATCAAGGAGGAAAAAATAAATAATTACAAATTAAATATTATCGACTATATTTATCCATAAATTATATCTCATCAAAACAACTAATTAAATATTTCCATGTATCATGTTTTATAAGTATTTGATACATTTATGTTGTGTGGGGGTTTAGTTTCTCTTTGTAATCCCTTAGATGATGCATATAATTATTTTATGGAAGCCACTATATGATTTTCTAGTTACCATTATGATATATTTTTTATGGGAATCATATAAAATAAATGAACTAGGTATTGAATAATTAAATTAAAATAAAATATTCCTTATTTAATTTTTTGGTAAAATAGAGAAATTATACTATAACATTACCTTAATATTTCCCGAAGTATTTCCTTTATAAAAAATAAACACATAATTTCAATAATATATATATATATGTTGTCTCATGCATCATTATTTGTCTCAATTCATAAATAATATACATTGACTTGTTGGGGTCAACTGTTTGGTCATAGTGATTCCATCCTAAAAAAAATTTAATACCCTTTCTTCTTACCTTAATAATCATATTTAAAATAATGATGATATGTTGTTCATTTTTTTCATCAATATGTTGTTGATCCACAACTAATTACAGTATTTTTACATCAACCATATGTTCTTCCTCAAGATCAATAACATAATTATATGATGATTCCATAATCTATATGGTTTTTCAAATATTTGATTTATATTACATAAATATATTAGAGACCACATGATATTATAATGATTAAAATAGTACATTAAATAATCATTATTCTTCTCAATGAACTCTATATTTTATTCTTCAAGGATTTAAGGGATTTAGATCCAATATTGAGTATCCAAATTCCCTCTTTTTGGTCACCTCTACCATACAATACATTTTTTTCATTTGTACCACTAGGAAATGGTTTTGATATACAAATGAACATGTCATCCTCAATTGAATTTTCATTTGACACATAAGTTGATTTAGTCGCCAATAATTCAATTGACCAATTATTGTTCACACAACCTGATGCAAAATATATCTACAACACTATTGACTCTATTATTTATA
Organism: Viscum album; assembly: GCA_963277665.1. Lineage (NCBI taxonomy): Eukaryota > Viridiplantae > Streptophyta > Magnoliopsida > Santalales > Viscaceae > Viscum > Viscum album. The sequence goes on from OY728164.1 coordinate 2,031,750,364, forward strand.
GATCATACATAAACCCAACCACGTTGAAATTTACATTCATGAATCCCAATTCATCATCATTAATGGAAATCTTGTTGTTAACCAATTTGAAATGGAAAATTAACACCCAAAATATTATATAATCCAACTCATATATTCATTTTTTTATTCCACAATATGATCAAGACACATAAATTGGATATTGATACTTAGAAATAGATATGTTCCTCACTTCAAAAACAAGCGTAAAACTATAATTTTTAATTATACTATGTTAATAATATTTAATTACATAGAATGTATAATTTTTTTTTACAAAACTAGTTTATGATATAACATTTAGATTTGGTCCCCTAAATATCAATCTGAGTTATTTGGTAATTAAATTCATATTCATAGATAATACCTTATAAAAATTTCATTTGGAAAATCCTATAAACTATTGATTATGGGAATTTTATATCCATATGTCATCCCTTAATGGATTGAAATGTATTTGATAAATTTTTTGGGCATTATTTTGTGGAGAAATATTTTCACTATTATGTGAAATATATAGGTAATATTTCTCCCTCTCTCTAGTGGTATTTATAAAATTTTCTCTATTAATTTTCTCTTCTACATAAGGCATCTAAAAGGATTGGACTTCTAGTTACCGATAATATAAACATTTGATAACTATTATCTATAACTTAATATCTTAATAAAAAGTATATCATTCTAGTATAAAAATATATAATCAACTTCTATTACTAGCATACTATTTCAAAATCATTATATAACATTTAATGGGGTTCCACTATCTATAATATAGATGTCCACATTGTTAAAACTCACAAACCAATTGATACGTCTCGTTGACCATTATATCAAAGAATGATTATAGGAAGAACATATCTAATTCATATAATATTACTAAAAATATCCTATTCAAGAGTGTTAAATTCATTGAGTCTTTCACTTTACTACATATAGATTTGAAAAAAAAGCCGAGTATGATTAATTTATGTCATTAAATATTATACATAATGCAATTATTTTTGACAAAAATAAAATGTTTCATCATAACATTTTAGTCGTGTGATTTTACATTATGTAACATAAAATTAATCATTATCATGATAAGTCATGATATTTTATAAATACCCTCGTAGAACTTTTAAATCATTGACATAATTGAAAATTTTCAATTTTTATTTCCTATATATATTTTAATATATAGGAGAAAAAATTTTTCCTTTAAAATTTATTTAGTACCATATCTTCACTTATCCACATTTGGAATATTTTATTTTGTCCATAACATTTAATAACAATCAAATAATACTATAAAATTTATTTTTCCTACATTCTAGATATTAAAAAAAGTCTATCATAAAGAAAAATCCATTTTGTAAATTTAATGAAAATTGTTATCATTTTCATACCTATTTGGATATGATTTTTCAATAATATTTTACCAAAACAGTATCATTATATTTTATCATCTCAAATATATGATCACTCATTAATAGTGATGGTGTGTTAACTTTTTTTATATTCCCATTGAATTCAATATTCTCAGACCTGTATTAATGTCACCATTGTCAACAATTGATTTCCTAAAAAATAGCCTTCAAAGAATGTTTTCTTAATTCTCATATGATTGATTATAGAAGTACTAGAGGGGGTGTGTTTAGTTGTAATATATTGAAATTTTTTGAGTTATCAAAAAATAATTCTTTAATATTGTGGGTTAATATTCTTGAATGATTCTTTAATAAAATAATTTTTATAGTCGATGTGTGAAGTGAGTATGTATAAAATTAAAGTATTCATCATAAATATTTTTATAGTAGTTCAGATCAATAAAATCATATATGAATATATATATATACTTTACACCACAACAAATCCAGTTTATACCTAACTATGAAATAGAAAGAGACATTAATATGGGAACATTCGAAAATCATACTTTTCCATTGGAGGAATCTCGTCCCATGAATTTTTGAGGAGAATATCCAATCCTACCCATATCATGTTATGGGAATTTATGAGATCCCAACCCATTTATAGGAATATCCACAATTTCTTTTAATTTTTGGCCATGTGTGCATAACCAAGAAATACAATAATGATATATAATAAAATGTTCTTAAATAATTATTTGTAGACTTATATCCAAGAACAAACAATATTAGAACGATTAATTCTAGATCAATGTTCAATTATTGTTATTAATGAAACAATAAATGAATACCATTTTAATGAATTTGAATTATGATGTCTTGCTACTCTAGAGAAGATAAAATATGCCTTTAATAGAGAATTTCTTTATAGAGGAATTCTTCCTTGATTTAGATGTATTCACAAATGTTATAAATGGTTGATAATGGGATCACATTATATTATAATGAGAATGAATTTATTTGATCCTCCTATTCATTGTGTGTCATTTCAAAGCATCCTAAATTTTTTAAAAAAATTACAGGACCATAGACTTCATTCAATCGAATGATGAATCTTAATCATAGACTACTAGATTAAAAATTCATATAATGTGTTATTATTTGTTTGATAATAGATTAGAATATATTTAATTTAATTTTAATAAATAATTCATTGTGTGTTACTGTGGATATGAAATCTCATACAATAAGTCATGTCCTGCAATGCATATATATTTTGAAAAGGATTATTGAAATTTAGATACATTATTGTAGTTTTTTCATTTTTGAATTGAGATATTGACTAATATTTGTCAGTATATTTATCAATTTTAAATAGTGGAGTCTATAGTGAGCCTCCACGTATCTATATAAAAATGATAATTTCCACATATTCTCTATGAATTACACAATTCCCTCACTGTATACAATTCTTAAAAGTGGAAGGAATTTATCTATATGGAATTTATAAAAAATTTATCTTAATTTTCGCCACTCAATTTGGAAATATATGTCCCATAACACTAGCATCTTCAATAGTATATATGAAGGACATAGATTTGGGGGGGGGGGTGATTTAATTCTATTCTACATATTCCTCTCACTGACTAGCATGAGATACGCCTTATATAATATCACAATCTTTAGATCAATGAAGAAGTGAATATCTAGCATGTTTGTTGGATTCCCCCTACCTACCATTGGAATTTCATGAGCCAATCATTGGAAATTCGTAGAAAAAATATCATGAGGACAACATGGGAAAAAACATAAAATTTTGGATTTGTTCACATTTTCAACAAATTCTATGAATATTAATATTTTATATCAATGGTATCATTATAACAAATTTAATAAATTCTATTATAGAATATGAACCAGGAATACTATAATTCCTTCAACGAATAGAATAAATATATTGAACATATCATGATGTATATAAGTACATGATGTTCTTTCTAAATAAAAAATTTTCATTGTATTTTTTTTCATGGGAAAATATGTGAGCACATGATAAAAAAAATAACAGAATTCATCAATGGTATCTTATAGGGGGATGAAAAATTACCAATCATGATAATTTTTTCATAGAAATTTAATATATAAAACAAATTCATTTTGGAATGATTTAAGGATATAAATAAAGAACTAATGATGGGTCATGGATAGTAAATATTTTTGTTAAAGGAGATTCTGTTTAATAAAACTCATGACACGTCAATCCTGGCATGTTGTTTTTATAGTACTGGAATTTGGGATTATGTTGAAGATGGTTGAGATCCATTAACCAATGTTTCTACTCAGGTGATGTCTATTATTCGTGAGATACACAATAATGAATGTGGTTTCATCCAAGTTTATAAGATTCATTTCTCACATGTACATGTATTGTGGGTTCATCTTAACCTACCATCTGAGAGTTTTGTAAATACAATGTATAGAATTGATGAGTTTTGAAATTGCTACAAAGAAAAGTGGATACCAATTGGAGATGTATAAATATAAAATTACCCTCTTCTTCTTTTAATTGTTTTTCTCAAACTATCATGTATTCATGGATAAGGTCATCTAAAATATAAATGAATGAGAAACAAAATAGAATGAACTTAGGAGAATGAGATATGAGAACAATGTGGTGGGTGTACGAAATAGGGAAATCATGATAGACAATTTCCTCAGAATGATATAGCTGAAGGTTCATCATTACTCCCAGTAAGATATGTTTGACTATAGTATGATTAATATAAATGTTTAACATTAGATGTATATTGGTTTATCAAATCAATTATTTCATTATATCACTTTTTTCCAATAAATATATATTTTATTGAAATGATTTATGTGTTTACCAATTCATTATCAATTTATATCGATTGAATATACAAATCTACATCCATCCCCCAATGATCCATAATTTATTACAAAAATTAATGTAAATACATTATAGTATTTATGGATTTCTAATGATGAATCGATGTTGAAAGTCCACTAGGCCCATCACATCAACCCAAATATCCCACTAGAGCTTATCATCACATATTTTCATTCGTATTCATGATAAAGGATGAGCATGTATCTATATATACACATTGACGGTTTACCCATTTATGGAATGGTTGAGTGTTGGGGACCCGTGATACATAAATATAATACAACTCAGTGAAAGATGATGATTATATTACTATATGTCTCTTTAATGTTGGGAATTCCTTTTGATGGGAATGTTTTTATAGATATAATGATATAAAACAATGATTAAATTTAATACATCTCTTTTGATTTACTATTACTAGATGCATTGGAGACCCTTATATGTTGTATGTTATGAATGCCTTGGTTAGACACCCATTTTGGCTCCATTGATCTTGTTGAAAATTAGATGATATTGAATATATATGTACGAGTATATATTTTTTGTCTAATTTATTTTCAGATCACTCTGTATCATATTTTAATCTGATCCAGTAACCATTTCATAGATATTTTGAGTGTTTTGGGATGTATTGTTGGGGTTCAACATGTCCTTCACATCTATGTAGATATTTTTATCGGGAATTATTCATCAAGGCATATGTGTTTAGTAGATGTCATATTTTATTATTGTTGTAATAATGGATGAGATTTCATACATGTTCAACTATGATAGTATCTGATTTACTATTTGAAGAATTATTTGTGGGTCTTTTTTCACATAGGTAGATTAAAAGTTCAATAAACAATATTATTCCAATCTCATATGATATTTATAATATTTCTGGAATTATCTCATTTTCAATTCAAAGATGGATGTAATGAAATATATATTTATATAGCCTTGTGAATTCCATATCCTAATATTGTCTATTATTTAATCATATTTCCACTCAAAATGTATGAAAAATTCTATGTTCAAATAATTTTATTTACATTGTTTAATTAATGATCAATTTTATTTTCCTCTGTTTAGATTTATTGGATTACAAATATAGATGATCATATAGGACTACTTAAAATTTTATGTATGATCATGATGTATCATTCAACCGGTGTGGTTCCACTAATAAACTTTCATATTGTTGATTGACACAACCTTATATGGGTATGAGGCAGATTCGATATCGACATCCCATTTTGGGGCCACCGAGATTGGTTTTAGAGGTGCATAGTATTCAAATTATAGGAATATAAGATAGATATTGTAATATTTTATAGAATACATATATATATATATATATATATATATCCATGAAGGATTCATAAAGTGGTTTTGTGTCAGTAGATATGTTGGATGAAATCTACATCATCTCTCCCATACTGAGTATATGCTCACGTATATGCGATTGACCATGCATTTTATCACTCAAATTGAAGTGATATATTTTATAAGGGTAAATTAATATTATCACACATCATGATTATTTATTATTATCTTTTTAATTTATTATTAATTTTTTTATAGTAATAGGATTGATTATATTAGGATATGATCACACATGTGACACAAAGTACATTTATTTTTGATGAGTTTGGTTTAGTTGATCTGCCATTGATAGGTATGTTACATGGTGATGAAGAAATATCTCTACAGTAAGAGCGTCATCCTCGCCATTAGTGCAATAAACCATTGGACCCCATCAATAAAATGGTAATATATGATGACCAGGCTTCTAAGTGACATATTTCACATCCATCATCTTCTCACATTACTATAAATACTACAATAAAACCACCAAATTCACATTCCCGATCACACATGGTGAAATCTGTGAAATTCCACACAAACCCTTATATAGATTGGGGGAACCACTAGGCTCCCACCAATGGTAAAATCCTCATCTTACATGGATCCAAACAAGACAATGACCCATAATCCTTCTTTTATGTAGGGTACCACTACATCACCATCGACTTGACCTTTCTTATCATACATGGAAGCATCTAAGATATTCCACGCACACCCTTATATGTAGTTATTCACCCATAATAGAACTTTGATTAATATTATCACATTTGTTCAATAAATATATCATGTAATTCCATATTGCAGATATTAGAGAACTCATTGGGTGTTCCTCTCAATGATTTTATGTGACTTGATATATTTAGATACTAGTTTCTTTTACAACACTCCAGTAGATGGGAGAGAGCTTCAAGTTCCCTTTCTAGAACCACTATTGAGAACATCTCATCTAGACTTATAGATGATAGAATAATTCCATGACCTTTACTTGAACACACTCCAGATACAGACAAATAGAATAATCTATATGGGCCTACTATTAGAGAGCATATGTCTAGGACAAGACGAAACCTACGTACACATAGATATTGATGATGTATTACACGTATATTTCAATTCCATTAAAATTAAAATTATTTATTATAATAAAATTAGTGAATATTCATTGGATAAATTTCCAATTTAAAAAAATAGTCTACTAAATGTCATTCTCTATGAACTATTTATTCAGTAATTTTGGGCACATCACATGTTTTATTGAAACACCATCAACTCATACATGTAAAAAATATTTCTAATATAGTATTTATAAGATTTGACATGAATTAGATATATATTTATATGGTTTCAACTATCATAAATTGTTTTTGGTATATTAAATTACTAAAAATTCATGCCAGTTATCCCAATATTACAACAACTCGTTTGGACACATTGTGAGATAGAATTTTTCAAAAATCAACATATGGTTGATTACAAGGGATTTAATAGAAATGTGATCTTATTATCATTTTTTCACTATATACAACATGTGTTTATTCAATGAAATTTTATATGAACTCATTATTTAGTCCATTCACGCACATCACATGTCGAATTGATCCATTTTCAACTCACATAATTCACAAATAAATTTAATGAAGATTTAATTATATTTCACATTAATTAGAAATTTTTTTCGCAGGATTTAACTATCAAATGCATGTATTAGTGTTTCTAATTACTAATAACTCATTTAGGTTCATCTTGTGAAAAAGAACCTTGTCAGGAATGCCATATATTCAAATATTTAAAAAATAAATATACGGTTATTTTCATGTGATTTCATGGGGATCCAATATATTTTTTTCACTCTATGTCACAGGTTTTAAAAGTCCATAAATTTTTTAGAACATATTATTTGTTGATTTTTGGTGCATATCATATTGAATTGACATTCCATCTACTTTAATATGACAAAAAATTTATATATCCATTTTCATAATATTTAACATCAATAATAAATCAAAATATAAGACTTTTATAATCCAACACATGTTTTAGTGTATTTAATTACTAAAATAAATTCTATGTCATCTCATGAAAATGACACCTAGTTTGTATGCATTTCCAGAAACTATATTTTAAAAAATATACATATGGTTTTTTTCCTTATGTTTCATAGTAATCGAATCTCATTTTCTTATTTTTTACTCCGTGGAACACATTTTTAATGATGATGATTTTTTCTGAACTCCTTATTTAGTCAGTTTGATCACATCACATGTCTGATTTGTGTGTTTTCTTCTTGTACGTTTGAAATCCTTTTAAGCTATCTTTCATATGATCTCATGCAGATTGGTGAGCATTTTATAAATTATTAATAGTCAAACACATATATTTATAGTTATATGTTACTAAAAAATTTATTCTGTAATCTATGGAAAACAAAACCTCAGTTTGACACCTATAAAATATATGGTTTCTATCTAATAATGTTATAGTAATTTGACCTCAATTTGTTAGTTTTTACTCTATGGTGTATTGTTTTAATATCTTACATTTTCTATAAACTCCTTATTCATTTAGTTATTTCACATCACATATTGGATTGAAATTGTTTCTACTCGTACAAGTATATACTATCTTCATGAAAATTTTTATAATATTTAACGTTAATTGTATATTATTTTCTATGGGATTAACTATTAAATGAATGTTTTACTTTTATAAATTATTAAAAATGGGTATTTGTTCATCTAAAGAAAAAAACACCTTGGTTTGACATGGTGTCTATTTTTATATTTCAAATATATATAATATTTCATAGAAATCAATTATCATTTAGTTTTTTACACTATATAGTCCACATTTTTATATGTCGTCATTTGATTACATCTATATATATAGTTATTTTTAGAAAACGGCATATTGGACTGACATTTTTTCTAATCGTACACTACAAAATTAATTCAATTACAGATTTTATTTGTTTTCAAATCAATTAGAGATAAATTTATACACATTAAATGATAAAAGACACATTTCATTGTTTCAAATTAATAAAAAGTGTTTCCAGTATTCTCATGAAAATGAAACATTGGTTTGAGACTCTATCTATTATTATATTACAAAAATTAATATAAATTTTATTTATTATGATTTAACATCAATTTGAGCTCATTTGGTATTTTTTAATTATTTCAATCATGTTTATAAAGATATAAATTTCTAATAACTCCATATTTATATATATTGAGCATGTTTCAAGTCAGATTGACACATCTTCTTCTCACACCCAAAGAAATAATTCAAATAAAAATATCATAATATTTTTCCATCAATGTGAGATAGTTTTCATGGGTTTCATAGTTTATGGAATGATTTAATGTTTTATTTTAAAAAATGTTTTCTTAGTCATATCGGTAAAAGGACACTTCCGTTTAACAGGATTTCAATTACTCTATTTATGAAATCAATTTATTGTTAATTTTTTTGTGAATTCATTGTAATAAAAGATCATTGGATTGTTTACACTCATAGGTTAATGGAAATTATCTATCTTAAAACCTTACTTTTTTTCCTCTCGTAGTGTTTGGTGTTATTTTCGGTATGGATTGGCTTTCCGTTTATCATGTTATGAACATCTGTAATGAAAAATGGGTTAATTTTCAGAATGAATTTCATATTTTGTACAAGAATGAACCCTTAATTTTGAAAACATATCAGGAAGCCGAGAACTTGTAAAATATTGAAATTGATGTTACCATGAACATATTGTTGAAAACCAAGGAACTATTCAGATTAATGTTGCACAAATAGTAAATGAGTAAATTGATATTTTCTTGATAATATTCAAGGTATTATAACAGAATGAGAAATTGAATTTATTGTTTAAATAGTTCTTGATGCTAAGACAGTTTAAAAATCTCTTATCGAATGGCTCAAATTAATATTTCAGAGTTAAAGAAGAAATTGAAGGAGTTATTGGATACATGTTTCATTCAAACTAGCACATCACTATGGTGTGATTCTGTCTTGTTTTTTTAAAATAAATATGTGTGAATGATAATTTATATTGGTTATAGATCATTGAATAAAATCACAGTTAAGAACATGTATCATTTTCCACATATTGATGATTTGATTGATCTGATCCAGGGAGCAGACTATTTTTCGAAGACTCATTTAAGGTCAGGGTACCATCTGTTTAAATTAAATGAAAATACAATCTGAAGACTATGGTTCTTACTAGATATGGCCATTATGAATTTTTTGTCATGCCTTTTGGATTTACCAATGCACCTTCTGTATTCATGGATATTATGAATTGAACATTTCGTGAGTTCTTGGATAAGATTTGGATTTTGATCATTTATGATATATTGGTTTATTCTAAAAGTATATAGTAGAAAGAACGTGATATGAGGGTTGTCATGAAAACATAAAATGAAAATAAATTCTATGGAATGTTCAGAAGTGGTGAGTTTGGGATACAACAAATATCATTCTGTGGATTCATTGATTCAAAAAAATGGCATAACTATTGATCATGTTAAAAAAAGATGTCGAATAATTGCCAAGACCCAAAAATATAACTAAGACATGTTGTTTTCATGGATTTTCTGGTTTTTACTAGAGGATTGGTTTAAAATTTTCACGTTTTCTAGGCCAATGAATAAGATGACTTGAAAATCTGTTATGTTCATCGAGAAAAAATAATGTTTATAATGTTTTCAAAAATTGAAATGAAAATCGGTGAATTCACTAGTTTTGGTATTGCCTTCTAGAAATGGTTAGTTTGTTATCTACAATGATGAATTGATGAAAGGAATCAGTTGTGTCCTTATGCAGAATGAAATGTTAATTTCTTATGCTTCGTTCCAGATGAACCATCTTGAGTTAGATTACTATGCACATGATTTGGAATTAACTGTTTTTATTTTTTCTTAAAAAAATTGGAGGGATCATCTCTATGGAGTAAAATGGAAATATATTCTGACCAAAATAGTGTGAAGTATATATTCACTCAGAACAAATTGAACATGATATAGAGGAGATGGTTTTAATTAATCAAATATTATGATTTCTTTATTCATTACCATCCTAGAAAGGAAAATATTGTGGTTTTTGCTTTGAGTCGATAAAGTTATGCTACATTAAATTTTTTACGTTTGGAAGATGATCCTTTGATTAATGATTTGATGAACATTTGCATATTAGTTTTTGGTGCAGGAAATTACTCTATTTAGTTTCAGGTGTCAGTGAAATCATCGATATCTGACAGAATTAAGATATTGCAGAAGGAATACAGTGAGTTGTAGAAAAAAGGTATAGTTGGTTCAGAGGGGTATGTTGCATGATTTTATAAAAGATAATGATTGTGTTTTTAGAATTGGGAAGAGATTATGTGTTTCTTTTGATTTACAATTGAATAAAGAGTTTTTATGTGAAGCTCATAGTTCCCTATTTTCAGTTCATTCCTGAAATATTATGATGTACAAGGATCTCTAAGAGTATTTTGGGTGTGATGGAATGAAAAAAGATATTGCTGACTTTACTGTGATGTGTTTGAATTGTCAACAGGTTGGAGCCTAACTATAGTTACCAAAAGGGATGCATTAGCCTTTACCGATGTGAGATTATAACTGGTAAAATATATCAATGGACTTCATTTTTTGATTACCAAATACATCTCGAGGTAATAATGCTATCAGAGTTATTGTTAATCCATTGACTAAATATACTGATTTTCTTCCTATTCGAGATATTTTTCATATTGATCAACTTTCTCTATTTCATATTAATGGGATAGTAAGGTTTAATGGATTTCCCCACTTCATGGTCTCTAATTGTTTTTTCAGATTCACTTCTATCTTTTGTAAATCCCCTCATATGTCGTTGGGTACTGAATTTTTTTTTAGTATAGGTTTTCATCCCCAATAAGATGGGAAGTCTGAACGAACAATTATGAACATGGAGGATATGTTATGTGCTTTCTCGATTGATTACCAGGGAAGTTGGGACCAACATATTTCATTGGATGAATTTTCTGGTAATAAAAGTTTTCATTCTAGTATACATATTTCTTCATTTTAGGTATTATATGGGAAGTGAGGTTGAACTCTATATTTTTGGGATGAGGTACCTGAAAAGAAGTTGAGTGGACTAGAATTGGTAGACAAGATGAATAAAAGTTTAGTTAATTCCATAGAACATGATAACACCTTAGAGCAGACATAAATGATATGTGGATAACTGGAGGAAGGATATTTCTTTCGAGGTTGGTGATCATGACTTTCTATAAGTTATTCCATGGAAATGTTTGATGCGTTTTGGTAAGAATGGAAATATGAGTCTGAGGTTCATTGTATCCTATGAAATCCTAGATAATGACGGTTCAGTTGCTATAGAGTGGATTTACAACCAATTTTATATAAGGTACAAAATTATTTTAATTTTTAAATGCAGACAAAGTACATTCTGGATCCATCCAATGTTTTGTACCTCGAGGTAGTTTAGTTGGAAGGGAATCATTATTATGAGGAACAACTAAAACAGATAATTGACCAAAGATAGCATGTGTTGAAGACTAATGAAATTTATCAGGTAATGGTTTTGGGAACAAACCATATGGTTGAAGTGGCAATGTGGGAATCTAAAAATGTTATGATTGATAAATACCTCCTATTTGATAAGTTAATAAAAATTGTAAAGACACAATTTCAAAAATGGGGGAAAGATGAAACATACTTGTATATATAGAATAAGTCATTTTCATATTTAATAATATTTGTCAATTAAATATTAATTTTACTCTAATGGGGAATCTAGTTTTGATGGTGTACCTGATACGCAACAATTGGTTTCTCCGAAATCTCTTGTTTCACCCAAGGCTTAGTCAAACTGAAAAACAATAACATAATATTAATTTAAATGATAGTTAATGCATAGATATAGTATTTGGGGGAATAAATAAACCTAACTATAATATCAATAAACATGTTAATTAATTTTTTTTATATTTATCCAATAAAAGTTATAGGATTTAAATTTGAATGAATCCAATTTTAAGGATAAATATTCTAACATTCATTAAACGGATGATTTACTACTTTTTGATAGAGAACCCTCATTTAATATTGTTTTGATCAGTTTTATATGTTCTATTTACAAAAAAAATAATTATTTAAAAACGGAACATCAAAATTTACTTTCTGTTAATTGTTGGTATTTTTCTGATAAATTTCTTTTTAATGAATAGTGAAATATACTGTATTTTAATTCAAAAAAAATTATTATATTTAATTTATATGATTAAATTTTCTTTTTAAATGGGTTTAAATTATAATTAGATTATATTTCTATTATTTAATTCAATATTGGTCATCGAAAGTAGTGTCACATTGTAATTGGACATAAACTACTGTCAATATTTTAATATTTATTATTTGGAAAAAAGACATTTTTTTACAATGAGAATTAATTTGAAATTAATTAATCAAACTTATTTGTTTTGAATTTGGTAAAATAGACTCATTTATGGATTCAGAATATGAAATTTATCTTAAGAATAATTTATGGTATTTTTCCAGAAAAACATCAATTTTTTATGAATTGTGAAATCACTTAGAAGTATTTAAAAAACCGACTTCTTCATTTATATGATATTTTACAGCTTCTGTGAATTTTATTTTGAAACTCTAACATACATGGTTGTTATTAGTAAGTAAAAGGTGGTACAATAAGATGAAAATAATTTTTGGTGAATAGAAGCTTCTGAATTTTATTTACTGTGGTTAAAGGTAAATGGGGTATTTCAAGGTAAAAATAATATTATAATAATATATAATTATTCCAACACTCTTCCAAAACATATTGGATGATTCATATCTGACCAATAAAATACATGGGTTATATTTTTGGCTTTTTAAATCTATTTGGGTATGATAATGACATTAATAACATTTTATTTTATGTAAAAACAAAAATATCCTAAACATGTATAGTTTTTCTATAACAATTTGAATGTGGGGTTATATTATTGATATATCAGAATATAAATAGTTCATATAAATATAAAAATACTTCAACCATATTTTTATTTTATTTGATATTTTTAGACATCAAATAAATAAAATTATTTATGACACAATAATGATGTAGTGTTTACCTCATTAATTAAGGAGTTAAATACTTGTGATTATAAATATCAAAATAATATACAAAACCTATAAAATTATTATTGGATGATTGTATTTCGAACAATAGTATTTAAATCGTCAAATTTATATAGTTTTGGACTTTTAGAAAACGAAAATAACAATATAATAAAATAATATTTTCAGACTTTCTTAAAGAACCCCTCCCCCCCTTATAAAATATCTCACCTCTAACTCATTATTGATACTTCTCAAGACCTTTAGCTCAGACAATCTCTTAGCAAATATTCTCTCAATATCCCTTTATTCCACCTAGAATCATTATCTCAGGTAAAAGACTCTTCATGAATTCCTTTTGGTTAAAACCAAATGGAGTTACCTGATTTAAAGGTAACATCGTCTCTTGAGTTCTTTTAATTAATTTTACGTCCACATCCCATAAAATAAAATTATTCATTTAATTTATAAAAACACCAATATTCTTAGTATATTAGGTTGTTTTTAGTATATGGATTCAATCTAAACATATACACACCTCTATCTAATGGGTAATGAACATAATGTTTCTCTGCACGGCGAAACAATGCCTCGTGAAATGATAACTGTTCAATATTCTCTTAACACCTCATATAGTAACCATTAAGATGGAACTATATTTATACATTAAAAATTTTATATTTACCCTACATCCCTACTTCTATATTTTTTTTATATCACAACTTTGTCATCTCATTAATGGGTAAATACGTTAATTTCATTAGAGGAAGTGCGGACTACCGCCCCCTCAAAGTGATATGACACATTAATGCCATACGTGGAACGTATAAATGATGGAGTTAATGGAAAAATGTTTTATTTTATATTAGAATTATAATATACCTATGTATCATTATGTCTTCATTCCATTAAATACGAAACAGTAATGAATGTAGCGTTTATTCGTACGTACGACTTACCGCCTACAAGAATGATGCAATTCATTTCATACCTATAAATGTTATGCAATATTATATATACTTATATATACTGGATAAATATGATATATATGATATCTAAATCATTAATATCATTCTAGGGATATTGATAATTTGACAGCATGAACAACTTGTAATTTTTAGAAGTTCATCTTTGACTCAAGTACCAAATATCGACAAAACATCCATTATTAAAATAAATGATTAAATATAATTTATAACATGGTAATAAGTTATATAAAAGGAGTTACAAACATGAAATAGTTTATTAATAAAGTAGAAATAAACTTTATTTTATTATGCTGGAGATTAATAACTGAACGGGTCAAGACAGACATGAGTTAAGGGACTTCGTCTCAATCTCCATTCATTGAGGCATATTTTGATTTATACACAGATTTCATTCATACGATGTTTAAAACCACAGAATTTTCATTTCATTCAAAGGGATTATTTTTTATGATGCATTTTACTTAAAAAAACACAATGTTTTTTTACTGTACGTAGTGAGAACTTCCTTTCCGCTGCCACATGTTTAATTTGATCTTTAGTTTACCTTACAATCCGTAGTGTTTTTTCTGAAAATGAAAATAAATAGTATATACTCTTTTTATTAATTATGGTATTGAAAATTATTTTTATAATGTATTTATTATTTCAATATATTTAATTGTTATATAGTGATTGAAATGTGTAAATGTTATCTTTCCTTTATAATTTTTTTCTGTTATTACTATGATATGGTTCTTGGAAATAGTTTATGTCTAAGGGTGGTTCTGTGATAAACCTAGGGTGGGTGATCCGAAGATAGATCTATAATTCATTGGGTAATGTGACATAGGTAAATGTTACTGGTTCACTTACGAGATTTAGGGAATACACTATGATAGTTTTTTTCCAACATAACTCCCTATATAGTTGTGATAGATACAATGTAAATATTATAATGATGCCACAAGTAACTTTTAAGATTTATGATTTCTATGTGTTATTCATAAATCATATTATTTCATGAGGTTTGTTAATGAAATTATTCATTTTATATATTTATGGACCAATGTTATCAATGTTTATTTTATTATCCTTATTGATATTTTTATACTCATCCCATGATTTGAAATGTTTTTCATAGGACTTAATAATGAATTGATTCAAGGATGGGATCAAGGAATATTCATTCTGTCTAAAACATGTAAATAGACATGACTCTTGTTTTCATGATTTTTTATTTTATTAAGAAAAAGGAAGCCAAGTAGAAGTATCTACCTTGTAATTTTTGAAATGAAATTTAAAATGTATGGACAAATTCTTTAAAAATATAAACTTGAAATGATCATAAATGTGAATTATTAATTTATTTCATGATTATGTAATTTTTTAAGGTTGGGTCCTCATATATCCCCTTACATTAACAGTTTGGAACTACCTTTATATAGAGATGGTGTAGTATATCTTGGGAATTAATATATACTAATTAAGGGATGTGGAAATGTTGGTGATGAAATATTGGGACATAATGGTATTACAATAGAAATTATTGGTGTTACATCTTTGGTGTACAATTGGAATGAATGTAGAACACCATTATAGTGGTGTATCCAATGCATGTTCCTGCGGTAGATTCAACATTGCTAATAGGATCAACTATGGATGTTAAATACATGTACCCTATGTCAAGGGAAATCACTAATAAAATTGATGGTGAAACATATATACAATCAGTTGATGATGATGTAGTGCAACAATTTATTAGTCAAAATGATGATCATCAACATATGGTTAAAGAATGTTCTGGTAAAGTTAAATTGAAAATGGTTGAAACCTATATTTTGATGAAATGACTATTATGTGGTCTTTAACCATAAATTATGAGACATTAATGTTATAAGAACCTTCATATACTCTTAATATGATTGAATTGACAAAAAATGTCCACAAACATGCAATAATGTTATTTTATGTCATGATGAATTCCTCACAAATGTTTCCAATGGATCAATTAAATGAAGGGATGATGATTACTTCAAATTACTTTCAAGTGCATTATTTTCATTATGTTCATATGGGGAAAATAGTTGAAGAGTGTGACGCTATTTAACCATCATGGGGGATTTTGGGGATGTTGATTCATCAATCGGAAAACTCGAAATGACACAAAATCGCATTCCAGAGGATTCATATTATAGGGAGATGAATCTAATGGATAAGAAAAACTCTTAATCAGAAGGGTACAACCTATAGGTAACATTGAAAATATCTAAATCATGGGAAAAGGGTTGTCATCTAAAATTTCATGGATGGGGATATGGCCATGCTGATTGGGCTGCTAAGATGGAGGATACACAATCAGAAGATCCTAACTCAGATGAAACATCCATTTCTCATGTATCTAGTGTCTGTTGCTCATAATTTCCAACCCGACCCTATTTTTTTACATATACATTTTATTTTCTATTTCTACATAGTTTTGAATGGTATGTATGGATTCTGGCATCCAACACTTCCAGTTGGAGAAAAATGGAGAAAACCATCTTCCACCACCATTGCAACTTAATATTTTATATAAAAATTCATTATATTAATTTCAGTATAAGATTAATTTTCAATTTTTTCATTCATTGCTAAAAAAAATTACTCTAAAAATGTTAAAATCTGTAGACATTTTATTTCGAAAACATTCTTCTGCAAAATAAATTAATTGATAAGGATTTTGAAAAAATAACCCTCTTTAAATAAGATAATTAGAAATAAATTTCATTAAAAAAATATGAATTGTAGAGTCATATATTTATTTACGAAGTCAATGAGGGGGGAGCATTGAAATTGAATAACCATGCATCCAAAAATTTTGAGTGAATACCAAGAATTGGCTTCGTATTGGAGACACACTTGTGTCACTCAATCATTCCTTAAGAGAGAAAGGACGTAGCAAGAACAACCTGACTAGGAGCCTCCATGGATGTTGAACCCCATAATGTATCTGTGGAACACCAGAACATCTCCCACCAAACCTTC
This sequence comes from Viscum album, assembly GCA_963277665.1. Lineage (NCBI taxonomy): Eukaryota > Viridiplantae > Streptophyta > Magnoliopsida > Santalales > Viscaceae > Viscum > Viscum album. The sequence continues at coordinate 2,031,768,122 of OY728164.1, forward strand.
AACCACATAATTTTTATTAGTTTTTATAATTTATATATATTATAATAAATAAATACAATTTTTATCAATAAATACAGAACTAATTTTTTATTAATTTTTTAATAATTCATTTTAAATTTCTATTTAAATAATTATTTTTATTTATATTGACCATAATCAGTGTTAAAAAAGATCTCATAAAGGACAGACTTATTGAAAATAACAAAACATTGATAAAGGTAACCATTTATAAGTGGAAAAAGCATTGATAAAAGGTAGCATTTATCAATGAATGTTTTGGCACAGATAATTATATCTATTATCAGTTGTTTTTCCTAGCGTTGATATTGGATGTCAATGTCAATGAACAATTTTTTAGTAGTGGAAAATTTTTTCATGTAATTTTCATTGCAAAAAAAAACATTATTATGAAAATTTATTTTTGTTCAAATAATTATCAGTAATTATTTTTTAATTAATTTTTATTTGTAAAACTGTTTGTTTAATTTTATTTATAATTTATATATATATTATTTTATGTGTATAATTTTTTTGAACTAAAAATGTCTTACTTTAAATAATTTTAGTTGTTTTATTTTAAATTAATTTTTTATTATTATATTTATGAAATTATTATTATTTTTCTGACCATTTATTATATTTTCAAATCCCCCCTCCCCACTCCTCACTAACCAGTGAAGACTGTTCTTGATCAGTTGAAGTGGCCGACCTCAAATTACTTACATGTACTCAACTATAATTATCATGAAGTATGATATGGGGATGCAAAGTTGTGATTTTCATAGAGCAAGGATGGCGCTGATGAGCATGTCATTCAATGAGGAAATTTGGTGCACATTCGGTTCAGTCAATATTTTCTTTTGGATATGTTTTAAATCAAAAAAAATCTCAAATTTAGGAGTGGTTTTTCTAGTTTGTAAAAAGTCATAGAGGGTGGAGGATATGGAATGGTGACTTGTTTTTGTTTGGGAATTTAATGATATGAAATGTGACCCCATTGGGAGGGATCATTTATACATGCTTTTACACTATTGAGATCTCTAACACAAGGAATGGGGGTATGGAACGATCTTCCTTAACACAGAGACCATGTGAATCCATTATTGGGAAGCTCATTTCAATCCCTATGTTTAATACCACATTAGAACACATGTTTGGATCCAAATATACAGTTTCTATTGGATTTCATGCAATCTGTAGATATTGTTTGACATTGCTTCATCAGGTTTTACTCCAATAAAACTATATCATGCTAATAAGGTTTTATTCATTGTAATTTCTATGTTCTTCCAAATATATGTAGATGTCATATCGATCCCCATATAATTTTTGAATCTGTCTACCATGTACTACTATTTTTATCTAACTATAAGGTATGATAATACACCACTTTTCTGTGGCCGTTCTAAGTCCATTGCCCATGTAAAATAAAATTTATGAAGTGATTTATGTTTTCCTACAAATAATCTAAGAGTTAATGATGTTTACTGATGTAGATATAGGACAATATGATCCAAAAAGGGTGTGGGTGGTCTTGCTTCTCACATTACTGATGATGCTAGAACTGAAGGTTCTGACAAAATAATTATTACACATATGGACGTACATAATGATGAACCTTATTCATTGGTTTCTCATAAGATTGGTACAAGGGATGATCTTTCTGAAGAATATTATATGCATGTTTATGCCCACAAGACTTCTTACATTACCCCTAACTGTAAGACATTAGTATTTCTTTCATATATTGATGAATATGCAGTGAATCAATATGTTGATATATATGTTGATCATGAATATATCATTATGAAAATTTCCTTCCATTGTAAACAAAAAATGGTAAAAAGCACCTTTTTATAAAAAATAAGCATATAATGTGTTCATTGTCTATCAATGATCAGAAAAAAAAAAAAGAATAGTTCATCTACCGTTGACATTGTTAATTTAAAAAATATCTATCAACATGGAACATATATATTAAAAGTCATGAATATTTCACCACAAAAAGATTATGTTGATCAACTAAATGAAGGGAATATTATTACAAAAAAATCATTTGAAGTGATTTACTTTCCCAATGAGGGTACAAGGCTATTAGTTGGATACTATATTTCTATTGAACTTCCATGGGGGGATAAGTTGTTTGTTGTTTCCATATAAGAAAAACAATCAATGATGCAGTGTAGCATTCAAGAGGATTAAATTACAGGGATATGACTCCAAAGGATAATAATGACATAGACATAGTATAGGATCAGTTGGGGGAATTTGAGAAGAAAATATAAATCATGGAAACATGTCCTTCATCTAAAAAGTGGTATATAGGGAAATTATTATACTTATTTGGATACTAAAAAGGAGGAGACATAATCAGAAGATCTCGACAAGGATGACAGAACCTATTCTTTAGTATCTATGGACTTTTGTTCATAATTTTCAAGCCAACATCATATGGGAGTCCATATCTACATTACATTTTGTTTTTCTATAGTTATGCACATTATGTTTTTATTGAGGCATACATCATGGCCAGTCAATGATAGTTGAGAAAACGAGAATCCTCAATTATTTCAATGTAATAATTTATTAAACAGTGGTTATTATGTATTTTTAGTATAAGTTTATTTTATAATTTTTATGCATATAGTGGTAAAAAAAATTAAATACTAAAGATGTAAAAATTGGTCCAGACATGTTTACTAGATATTTGGCTTGTGTATAAATTTTTTATAGAAGCGGATTTTGAAAAAAATTATCCTCCTAGAATAAAACAATAAGAAATAAATTTAATTAATAGAAAAATATGAACTGAAATTCATAGAGATATTTATAGGTAAAGGAGGGGGAAATCATTGAAATAAAATGTCCCCACATTCTAAATCCCGGATAAAAGATCATGGAGGGTCGCAGTATCATTTATGCCCTTGTGTGAGTCAAATCTTCCTTGACTGAAGAGGGATGCATCAAGAAAAGACTAATTAGGTGCCTCTGTGGACAAAGAACCCTAGGACACATCAATGGAACTCCATATTATATCACAAAAACCCTTCATAACCATACTAATTATTATTTTTTATAATTTTTACATAGTATAATCATGTTATTGACTTTTTATCAACAATAATTATTCTAATTTTTATTAAATTTTTTAACAAAATATTTCTTATTTTAATTTTATTTAATTTATTAATTTTATACAACCCCTTTTTAGTGTTAAAAAAATGATAACAACGGATCCATTAATGGGAATTAAAAAACTATAAAAGAGGTCACCATTTAGAAGATGTAAAAAAGCACTGATAAAAGATACCTTTTATTAGTTCTTCTTTTAGTTCATATAAATAGAACCGTTATCAGTGTTTTTTTCTATCACTGATAATGGATAATGTAATTAATGTCCATTTTTGTAGTATTGATAAAACATTTACTTGTAATATTTTTAAAATGATATTAATATGTAAATTTATTTCATTTATTTATTAATTATTTGAATTATTTTTATTTTCAATTAATTTTCATATGTACAATAATATATTAAAATTTTATTCAGATTTTAATAATATTTTATTTTTCCTTTATATTTATTTTTATGTAAAAATGTTATTCTACTAATTTATAATTCTTGTTCCATGTAAAATGTTTTTCGTTCATTATATTTGTTTTTTTTTATTTTCAACTCTTTTTTATATATTAATTCTATGATTTCTATTTCAATTATATTGTACTTATAAGTTTATTTAAATAAGCTTCAAAAATTAAAAACATGAAACATAAAATTTTTGTTGTGTTTTAAGTGATTGACATTGATAACATATAAAAAATGACTTATATGTAAAATGAAAAAAAATAAAAATATTGATGAGACAAATAAAAATTTATCAAAGATAACAATATTTTCATCAAAATTACAACCATAAAATAGTATATATGATACAATGTATGTTTTTTCAACATTAATGGGGTAAAATTGGATAGTTTCATACCCAATAGAGGATTACGAAAAGGGTTCAAGCTCAATCATTAACAATTATTTTTTGTGGAGGATGTGTTCTCTCACCTCCTTTAAAATGGGGTGGAGCAGGTCGTTATCGATGTTGCCCAATTATTTCAAAATGGCCCTACTATTTTACATTTTCTATTGCAGAGGATTTCCACATTTTCTTTTTGTATACTATACGTTAGTGTCACTCAGTATTGAAAATTATCAACCATTATGAAAAGGCATTTGGGCATTATATTAAATCATTGAAATCTGAACTATCATTCAAAAATGTTGTTCCATTAATGAGGTTGATTGAAATTAATTGAATATGGAGTGTTCCTGTGGTAGAGGATCATTAAAAGTTCATGGGGGTCCCAACATCTATTATATGATCAAATAAACAAGTTTTCCAATCAATCAATGAAAATGTTCATAATTTGATCAGATAATGGTCTTATTGAATGTATCCAGGAAGGAAGTGCTGGTTAAATATTTTTCTTAATATATCCTATTGTATAGAATGTCATTGTTCAAATTCCCTGTTAACCGTGATGATCAGATTCATTATCAACTCGAAATTTTTTAGGGATTAGCTAATGGAAAACACAACACCAACTGGGTATCATGGGATAAGGTGTGTGTTTCTAGGTATTGTGGTGGCCTTATGATTAAGATCTTTAATTGGTTTAATGACATGCAATTGTAAAAAAATGGTGGTGACTAATGTAATGTACTAATACTATCTTCGCTATGGTATTTCGTGAAAATTTTAACGCTATGTCCTAATTATTGCATGCCTCTCTTGGGATAAGGCCTAGAATTATGTTGCGAATCATATATGGTGTTATTCCTCTTCTTAAACATGGGAATATCAGGAAGATTATGGATGTGAATGAGGTGAATTTTTGGAATGATTAGTTTTTGAGCAAGGGGTTCAATATGAGAATGAATTCTCTTGTGGTTACAAGGTTTAAAGATGCTAGAGTTCAGGATCTCATTTCTGATTCATTAGAGAATTCGGATCTGTATAGAGATTTTTTATTCTTCAATGAGATAGATTGAAATCTCATCTTTACCATTCTTCTAGTGACAAGAGTGGGGTGAAAAAATCGATTGGTCTTAGGATGCTTCTGGGAAGTACAATGTTATATCGGGGTACATCATGTTGGTTCAAAGTATTTTTCAGGCTAATCCAAACTATAGTGGGGGTATCTTAAAGAGATACTACTCCACTAATATTACACAGGCAGTTAAGATAGTCAGGCACAAGATGTTGAGAAATATTGGTTGATAATGAACCCAAAGGGGTAGATATGGGGAGTTGGCAGATACGTGATGTTGTGGTGGGATGTGGATATCCCAATAGGGTTGTGTATATGGACATTCCACACAACCTTCATTGTCCATCCACGCCCCACCACAACATCATGTATCCACCATTACACCATCTCTCCCCGATGAGTTCTTTATCAGAAAATATTTCTCTTCATCCTCAACTATCCCATACCTGACCATTGTCACCACATGTGTTACAGTACTGGAGTAGTCTTTAATGAAGGTGATGTTGTTGTAGTACAAGAAATTCTTTCTGATGAAATATATAACCACCAACACATGATACTGGGACACAACATTCAGCAAATATGGCTCACTATTAGATGATACGGACAGCAAGCGACCAATGGTGGTCGCAGATGAGTCATACTATTTGTTATTGGTGTTGTCCATGGATTGGTATGGGTAATCATCCCCTTTGTAGATTTACTGGTGTTCGATGATATAGTCCATATACCATACCATGGATCCACCTTTTCATATTTAATCTTTGGATGGGGAGTCGACAAGATTTTCATATGAGAGTGAACCTATCTCACTTGTTTTGAATTTGGTGATCCCTTCTTGGGATGCCAATATAGAAAATGACCAGCAACATCTGTATGTGTGTTCATCCTTCATGGGGGTGACAACACCATGTTCACCCAAATGAAATTTTCTATTATTCTATAATCTCAATTACTATCATCTACTAGTGGATAGTGAGTAGGGTGATAGAGAGACAAAAATTGGGCATAGCCCAGGTAGGTGGCTGAAAACACATTATCTATGCGGTTGGAAAAGTGGTTGGAAACCACGTGGTAAGAGTGCTCATTGTAACTATTGAAATTCTCGATGTACTCCATTTTTCTTGTAAAAATGTTCAACAAAACCTCCATATCATCATCCTCTAGGTTTTTTTGACCATGTACTGTAATACACCTCTCAGGCATCACTAGAATGGACACAAGATATATAAATATAAGGATACTGGACATGACCACCATGATGGTTAGTCTAGTCTTCCCCAGGGGGAGTTACAGGGCTGTGATTTAGGCTTGAGGGATCTGTAGAGCCATGGCCTACAATCTTAAGGGGCTTCTGAGGAGTGAATATTTTTTCATTCCCAACTTAAAAAAGTATCATCCATTCATTATTTTTATATATTCTCTCTGAAAAAAGAATATACATGCATCATGACTATTAAGAATAGTGTCATACTAATCAATTCATGATAAACGTTTTTTATAATAATGTGTTGATAATAATATTAATAATTATTAGTAAGTGAATTATTATTATTAATACTCCAAACTTTTTATTCAAAATAAAATTATTAAGTACCACATTATAATTTTTTTATTATTGTATATGTTTAAAGTATAATAATATTATTTATTTATTACTATATAAAAAATGAAATTAATTTTTTTTTGAAAAACAAGGATATATAATTGATCAATTGATCCAGATATAAAAAAATAATTCAAGAAATGAAACAGCAAACAATGGATACCAAAAGACTTCCCATATCTCACCAGGTGATGGGATTTAATATTACTGTCATGCACGATGGAAGAGAGGTTTCATGAGGAGATGTAATCAGCGAGAGAAAAAATATTCAATAGAAAAATCCCAAACATCTGTGAATCCTCCCCTTTTATAACAAATATTTAATTACATCAGGGGAATTAGAATCTAAAACATAATGATTTCATCTATTAGCCTGATAAAATAAGATCCCTTGAATAATTTCTATTGCTTCCACCACAATCGGGCTCAAACATCTATGAATATACAAGCAATGAGTTTCAACCACCTAGTTGTTGTACTGTCATGAAATGAACCCACCCCCATCTAATACCCTATCAAGAGGGAAGCATCCATGTTGAGTTTTATGGATCCATCGGGCCGGATAATCTATAAAGGCTGATCTCATTATTGTTCAAGCACTTTTGACACATCCATGTTCGACAACCACCCGTTCATCCATTTAGATTTCCTATCAACCAATATATGATCATGTTTTGACATCTCCTGTTAAACCAAAACATTACAATGTGATTGAACAATACAATATAGGGTTAACAACATCACCATAGAATTTTTGTTCAGAGAGGAAAACTAAGCATTTAATACATATGCTTTCTCCATAGATTGACATGTGGTGTCCATAAAACCTTGGGAATAGTCATTGCACACTCACTATACATTTGAACTAATAATAATAGCATACATAAGAGGTTTGGTATGTTGGAATGAATAGGTAAATTCATAGAGCACCACATTATGTCAACTATTCATAAATACATATGCCAACAATAATACTAAGAAACCCTAAAACCAAAAAAGCATTACATTCATGGTTTGGGGTGAGACGTTCCCAAATATGAAACAATATATGTTTCCTCACCCAAGTGTTTCCTGGAAATGAATTTATGCAACCAAGCCATAAAAATTTTAATACTAGTATTTCATTTCAAATAAACAATATTTTTTCAGCATATACTAATCCAAAAATGACTACACTCCAACTAAACCTTTTGTTGGAAAAAGGAATAAATTATTTCTTAATAAAACCAAATTTTTTAATGGATTCATAAAAACTAAATTTCAATGAATGGATTATTTATTTTATTCATAAATATATTTTTGCAAAAACACTACCGTTTGGGAATCCATTGCAGTCACATGTTATTGGTTGGAAATTTTCCTTACATGTCCAATTTATTGTTGAATACCTATTTTCAATTAGAAGGTTTTTCATCGATTGGAGGATCTATGAAAATCCATACATTGAATACATACACTGAATACATTTCCAAATTCATGGATTGATGAAACATAGAAATATATGGTCCACTTACTGCTTCCTTTTAGTATAGAGGTTAACTATTATCAGTGAATAATGAGTCACCATCCTCAATAACATGAAAACAAAACCAGTATGGTTCTCTGACCATTCTTGTACTCCTATGCATTTATCTTTTCATTTAAAAAATTTCATCTTCCATGGGGCTTTATGGAATCTGATCCTATACCAACTGTTGTGTTCCATGAGCCTCAACATCATCATTGTATATATTACTCCCACAATATCTTTTGGTTATGTTCTCCCACTCAAGTAATATGTATTGTATTATCACTATACAATTTTTTTAAATGGTTTCTATACGTAATTTTACCTGGTTTCCATGGTGTATCTTATAAATGTATACTTTTTTCCTTCTAGTTAATGTTTTTACTGGAGGAGTCCTTAATAAATGCATCATTTCCCCATACATGTAAATTCAATGACAATAGTTTTATTCCACTCCAAAATTCCAATGGAATTAAATTTTCAATTTAGATGGAACTTGGTTTGGTATATATGCCACTAGTTGTAACACATATCACAAAAATGAGAATGGATGAATTGCAAGAGTCAACATTGAACCCACCATGTGCAACAAGAAACGGTTCCTCCTTTCGCTTATACTGTTTTACTAAGGCAGGTATGGAGGATTATTTTAGAATTGGATCCCAACCTCATGTATGTAATCTATTATGTAATCATTACGATATTCTCCACCTTAGTCTGAGAATGTTTTCTTCATCATCATACCATAATGGTTTTCAACTTTATTCTTGTACTCTCGGAATTTATCCAAAGAATCAAATTTATACCTCATTAATAAAATATATCCACATATAATGAAATCATAAGTAAACGTTATAAATTTTTATTACCCTCCCCTTATATCAATTATAAATGGTCCTCAAAAATCAGTATAAACTAATTATAGAATAAATATAGACCTTTCACATATCCAACTAAATGGGGATTTGGTTATTTTTCTTTTCAAACATACATGAAATATAGTAAGTGGTTTTAATTCAAAAGAGTATAAATATCCATATTAATGTAATAATGTTATGTTTCATTCATTTAGATTCCTTATATAGTTATTTAAATGATTGGTGTGTAATTAGTCATGTGAAGAACCTTCATTATCAATTTCCATTATATAGTTTGTGTAATCGAACACATAATTTCTGTTTTGTAAATGTGCCTTACTATAAAAATTGTAATCATTAACGGAAGAAATATTTATTTACAATTTTTACAATGAATCCATTTATATGTAATCTAGATATGAAAATAACGCTTTTGGTAACATAAGGAACATTATAATAACCATTTAAAACCATGATCATTTTAGTCCATAATGTTAACTTGTAGTCCCAAATAGCTACAAAAAAAATGTTTAGCTCCACTGGATACTCGTAGTTATAACTCTCCTAGGTTAATTTTTACAAATATAATTGGTTTCTATATTTGAATTCATATGCGAGCACCACATGTTGTATCTAATAACTATTTTTTATAAATAGGTAAATTGAACTCAGTAATAAATGCACCTGAAGCTTCCACATGATTCTTTAGCAAGGTGTATTATTTCTTCCAATTTTCATTCCTTCTATATGAGAAACATACAAAATCCTATTCCATTTCTTCCCATTTAATATTATTCATCAAAGAAGGTCTTGATAAATATTTTTGTGTAATTATATTCTCATTTTCATTCCATTGGTTCACCATACGGACAAAAGGATTTTCATGCTAAATATATTTATCTACTTGGAGGAGGAGGATAAGATGATCTGGAAGAGAATTATAAATGTACTTCATATATAAATTCACAACAAAATTAGAGGCACACTGAGGGAGTGATTCCATACTGAGGCCACTGCCTAGTTCCATGGGGAGTTTAAAATATTGAACCACAAGGTGCATGATGCATCCAGTGATTTTGACTACGTGAGTCCAAAAAAAGGAAAATCGTCCATCATTAATCAGAAATATTGCTTTGGAAATCTCAAATTGTTCTTGTATATATTTATCCTAATAAAGAACATGAAGGTTGTCAAGCATGCTATAAAAATACATTTTCTTGTGAGAATTCATGAGTTCACTAGACATAGATGAAATAACACAACATCGAACATCAAATACATTGTTTATATGGTTTTCATTGACCAGTAACTCTTCACCAGCCTCATCGTGATTTCATAGGTCAGGAATTGAGGATTCTAGAATGTAATATTTCATGTCCTGGATTAAAATAATGAAATTCCGTCTAATAAACTCTTAGAAGTTATTTCAATTGTGAATATTTACATTATCCAATATTTATCATAAGGACTGTGTGATGGTAGTTTTATTATAATAAAATATATATATATTTTTACTACATTGCTGGATAACATATTTTTTTTGGAAAAAATAATGGATTTTATTAAATCAACTATCATTTTTTCATGTCTTAATATCCCTCATTATTAGACATATAATTTCTATAATATATGAAAAATCTACAAGATTTTATCCATATTCCCTTTGGAAAACCCCAACAAGGGTTCATCAAGGAATTTTGAATGTATTTGGGTAGGCATGTCTTTAACAACTGTGGTCTTACTTCTTCTTAATCCGTTTAGTTGACACCCCAATCACAAAATCCTAATTTGGATTTTCTCAACACATGACACCAAATAACACCATTTCTATAAACGGATACTACTCTTGAGAAAAATAGTCAATTCAAAATGAAGTTGTTATAAGAACTCCTCATATAAATGTATGTATCAAAACAAGGGTTTCTCAACAATATTGTTCTACTGATTTTTTTTCCTAATAACCTAACATATGTATTAGTCTAACATAATATTAAAATGAGATATTTTATTTTGTTGTGCATAAATTTTTATCATATATTATCCTTTACATGTCTTCTTAATATATTAGGGGACATTTATTTAATTAATTATCCATTTTGGGAAAAAAAATTATGCATAATCAATTTTATTTAAATTTTTCCTTTTGAAAATTAATTAATTCATTTATATTATTATTTCCATTCTTTAATATATATAATTTTAATGCATTAAACAAAATAAAATAATTACTAAAATGACCCTATCATGATCTTATGTAATGAATGATTTAATCAAAGGACATTAAATCAACCCATATCCTTGGGGAAATAAATCCTTATTCTAGAATTGGCATGAGCTACAACATTCCACATGTCCACATATTTATCACTGAGTTGGCATCATTGTGACACCAAGTTGAAAAATCCCTACACACCTCATGTTTATCCATTAATTTCACATATTTATTACTCATAGGTTGGTGAGTGGATCAAAAATATTGGTTAATGGGAATTCAAAAACATCCCTAGATGTATATGACCTACATAATAATAGAAAGGGTGATGAATCACTTTCCATCTTTAAATTTAATATTAAATAATTTAAGAAACATGTAAATAATGTTTTTAAACAAATTCCATCACATAGATAGTTCCTGATCAAGATCATGAATGGTCAAACATTCAATGAATATGCAACCAAAAATTTCTATCATTCGTTTATTCATTCAATTATAATATTAAATACAAATTATTGTATTAAATATTTTATTTATTTATTTATTTAATTCCATTTCATATTAATGTTAATCCAATCATATTTGGCGACACGCCTTAATTATGGAATTCACATAAAATAAACAGCAGAACCAATAATGAAATATTAATTACAATAAATTAATGGGGTATTTAAAAGAACATTATTAACATTATAAATTTGTTAAACACACAACAATGTGATATCATATAAAATAAGGCTTTATTGATACAATTTAAATTTTAATTTCATTTTAATTTTTTCCATTATCAGGAGACTACAGGGAATATAGATACACATACACTCCTTGTACCTTGGTTGATATATCAGGGTCACATGTGCGGGGCTTCAGTGTGTTGAAAAGTCAACACTGCATGGTGTGTACATTTCAATTACAAAGCAAGTATTTGGTTTTCTGTGTGCTAGGTTGGCTGAATCAACACATGGTGTGAAATAAAACAAGATCGACAATATAATTACAGAGTGCATCTAGATACATAACACATGGTAATATAACATTGGCATTGGATACTTGTCGTGTAACCCCATTTTACTAGACATTGATTTGGCACTTCCCGATTCTATATCGGGTCATTATTCATTTTTTTAGCCCATTATAAATATGAAACACTAAACAAAAATGATTAACATGTCGATAAAACTTCAATTCAAATAGGATTAAATAATGAATAACATGAAAAAAAATCTATCCACAATTTTGTATAGATCAACAATCAAATAGATAATTTTAAATTTAAATTTTACCAATCTAAAAACAATTGTAGGTTATAGGTGTATCATAAGCATGTGTTGGTGGGAGATATATTAAAATTTATTCTAATAATAGTTTCACAATACCAAGAGTGAGGATTTTGAATATAAAATTGATAATAATTTTATTGGATATATGATGAAATAAAAACCTAGTCGTATGAACTTTCTTCATTATTCATTGATGATAATCCATAAAGGACCTTATAGATTACCCTAATTCTTCTTGTGGGGATCTAAGGGTATAATCCCTCTAGTGGTCACCCACATGTACTTGAATTGTCTCTGAACAACTCCACTCATTATACGTGTGATAGCATGGTGAATCAAGTATCTTTTGTAGATAATTATTGAATGATCTTTATTTGGTATTGATGAAATTCTCTCTTATGTTTCACATTATTGATATGGAGAGAGGCAGAATATTGGATAGAGAAATATATGTGTGTAATAATTATCTATTCCCAAACATGGAATTGGATTTGAATAAATTACAAAATATATGATACAATCTATTTAAAGAGATGGAATTTCTGCTAAAAAATAAAACTACATTATAAATATTAAATAAAATTATATTTATTAATTAAATCTCATGCCAAGTAATAATAAAAATAAAATTATTATTTTGTGTCCTTCCAACTTGCACAAAAAGGATAAAAAAATATACCGACTTCTAAAAAATTATTAATATCACAGTACAAACTCTTGGTCTTCTTGAAATGAACTTGTATTAATTAAAGGCCAGAATAAATATTGTATTATATTAAAAAATTATATTATTCAAAAAATTCTAAATAAATATTTATTAAATATTTAATAATATATATATATATATATTTCACATTATTGTGAATATTGATTTATTTAATTTATGTGATCAATATAATGTAAATAAAATTAATCCTAAATCATTAAAATAATAATAATTCCATTAATTAAATTTAAGTAGAAATTAGTAATGACCACCAGAAACACATTGTGTATGACAGTCTTGAATTTTTCTTGTTGGCATTAGGAAAGTTTTTTATAGTCCATGATTACTATCTAGTAACCTATAAAGTCACTCAATAGAAAGAAATCAATTTGACAATAATGAATAATATATAAGAACGCTTACAGTGTAATATAATACCTTTGTCACATAATCTCATTAAGTCGGATTCTTGACGGTGTCAACAATCTATATGCTTGATACATCATTATATGACTCCATGTAATAAACATGTAATTACAACATGGGCATGGAATTTATAGAGACAATTCTATTTCAATCAAATGGCCCAAATATCAACTTCCAAAAATATTTATCTGACAAATCCAGTATTTTATTATCCATCAATAACATGTCATCTATGACACAACCAACACACCATACTTCCTTCCAACATATGGTTTGGTGGTTTTCATCAAAAAATCTAAATTCATGAGTTGTGACATGCATTAACGATAATCGCAATGTCTATTGACCATAAAAACACTCTCATATTGGGATATCTGATGAAACCAAACCATTTGGAATTCCTACTAGTGGATCAATTATCATAATCTCTGATCATAAAGATTACCCAGGTAGACCTTCATGGGAAGGGGCCTAATCTGGTTATGAGTACTCACACCTGAGGATCTATATACAATGTTTCACATCATAGTATATTATACAACCATATAATTGTATTAATAATACTAACATAGCACATCATGGTTCTCATCATTAGGGGGAACTAATGTGAAATTATTAATGCAACAAATAATCTAAGTCATTATAATAATATTGTAAATCAGAACAACAAACAATATGTTACATGATGTTTATTTTAATATTTAATACACCAAATATTCATGTATTTAATGTACAAATAGTTGGTTATAAGGCACCAAATCAAACAATGATCACACTGTGAATGATGCTACGAATGACAGTTTAGACAATATTATTACTAAAAATGGGGATTTAGTTAATGATGGGTCTTTTGTAGTGGTTTCTCGGAAGAGTGGGTCTGGGGATTGTCTTGATGAATAATGATCTAGGGTTGTTTATTTCCATGGTCCTTGACACATAAACCATTACATTAACACATTTAAAAATCATTCATATATATATTTATTCACCTCTCGTAGATTTCACTAAACCCATTAAGGGAGATGGTAAAGATCATGACAATGATATGTGCTGTAATGGAATTACAAAAGAAATTACTTGTGTTACTTATTTAGGAGACAACATGAATTCATGTATCACCCCATATTTATAAATTTATCCTATTTGGGATCTTGTGGTAGTTTTCACATTTCATCCACACTCAACTAAGAAACTAAACTCATGTCCCATTTGTAAAGGGAAGTCAATGAGAATAATTATGTGGCAATAGATACTCAATCCATTGAGGAAGATACAATGCATCAATTTGTTGATCAACATGTTGATCATGAACATATGATTATTCCATGTTCATTAAAAGTTAAATAAAAAATGGTTGAAGATTGTGATACTGTTTAACCATGTCAGGGCGCTATGGTGGAAGGTGTTACCTCACCATTAAATCATGAAATGGTACAATCTATAATTGTTGAGGATTTAGATAAAATGGTGATGACTCGCATTAATAAGAACAAATACGAAGCATTTGAGAAATAGATATAGGGAAATTGTAAAAAAGGTAAATCATGGAAACATGGACCTCATCCAAAAAGTCGTTGATGGGAACACACCCATACTGATTGGGATACTGAGAAGATGGAGACACGATTAAAAGATCATGGCTCAGATTACAATGACATTGATAGACTTGCCCAATAAAAGAAAAATTTGGAAAAAATTACACTAGGGATTGTACCAGCAATCTGGGACGTGGTTTTGATTAGATAGCCTTACGATAATAAGAATGTATGTTTATAATTCGAACATGGAATAACCAAGAGACTACGTGATGAGTGAAATGATGCCTTGTATGATCCTATGCTATCATCACTATGATTTATTTATATTTATTTATATAAAAGGGGAATTAGTCCAAAATTTTATAAAAAAACTAAAAAAATTGTATATATTAAATATATAGATACCTGTAAAATTAAAACTATACAAAAAAAAATAAATAAGAAATAAAATAAGAAAAATATTAAACATTTTATTAGTTATAGAATTATTGATAATGATAATAAATAGTATATATTAAATATATAGACAAATAAAAGAGAATATAAATATAATTTATATGATATAACAAATTAATGATTTTACATTAAATATTATTATATTTAGTGAATAATATTTTATAATTTAAAATTAATATGATTTTAAAATGCTGACTAATAGCATCGAGAATTAGAAATAATTGTATATTATTCCATAATTTAATTTAAAATATATCAACCATGTATTATATTGAATTCACATATACATAATTAACTCATTTTAATATATAACCCCTGTTAAAAAATATTTACGTAATAAATTAATTCACATATAAAAACCCATACACTTAATATTTATGTAATTTATTCAAATTGCAGTATTCATTTTAGAATATCATTATAAGATGATATATTGAATAAATAATTTATTTAATAATTATAATGTTTTTTTATTTTTTTATTACCATTAGGTATCAATTCATTTTAATTTTTAAAATTTTTAATTTTTTAATTTTTTAATTTTTATTCATATTGCAATTTAGTCAATTTGGAATATTATATATATATATATTTAAAATAATTTAATAATTTCAATATATATTCATCATTATATTATAATAGATCTAATTTTTTTAATAAAAAATTGTTAATCAATAAAACATTTCCATTTTTTCAATGTTTTAAATATGTGCTCATTTTAAATTATTCAACACTACTTATTCTTAAAATGCTTATACATAAGATTAAATATAAATTAATAGTGTTAAAATAAGATTTTGAAAAAAAAATTATATTAAAAAATTTATAAATTTATATTTACTATATTTATACATTATTATATTAATAAATAAAAAATATTAATATTTAAAATATTATTTATATAATTATATATAAAAAATAAATTATTTATAAGTATTTATAAATTTATAATCATTTTATTGAAATAATTAATATATATAATGTATTTACATTAATTTATATGTATTAAATATTTATATATAAATAATAATATTAATATATATATATATATATAATTATATTAATATATATAATGATATAAATATAATTTTTTTACAAGTATTTATATAACTATAAATAAATAAATATATCTTTAATCACTTATAAAATGATAATTAATATATTTAATTAAAAATTTATATTCTATTTTTATAGTTATATATATTTATTAAATATATACATATATATATATAATTATATAAATATATTTCCAAATTTTGATTATTTAAATAAATAATTATTAATCCTTTATTAGTACGTAACTAATTAGTGATGATAAATGGAATTTTAACTACACTTTTTTGGAGATGATAAAAATAAATATTTATTCGTTATAAGAAAAATTGATTATGATACCGTTTATCAATGCGTATTAACATAGTACTGATAAAAGTTCACTTTATCAATATTTTATTGGAAGTTATGATAAGAGTGTATGAATGTATTTTAAGAATTCTATCCATGGCAGACTAGTTCGGGATATATGTAGGTCTCTTTGGTCTCCACTGGCTACCATCCTTCCTCATTATCATATCCAAGCACATGTCAAGGTGAGAATTAAGACACATAGTAATCCAAG
Source organism: Viscum album (assembly GCA_963277665.1). Lineage (NCBI taxonomy): Eukaryota > Viridiplantae > Streptophyta > Magnoliopsida > Santalales > Viscaceae > Viscum > Viscum album. The sequence goes on from OY728164.1 coordinate 2,031,785,374, forward strand.
GCATGATTCCCAGGCTCAAACGATTGGTAACGCCCCGACCCCAGTTACCCAGAGTCGGTGCATTATTACATAACATTGGCATGATCACAAGAAATATCAAATCTCGAAAGACCAATTGGTTTAGTAGCCTTGGAAACACTAGATATATTCATAAAGTTTTACATTACATCATGAAGTGAAAAACTTCTAAAACAACATATTGTCTCCATAATTCACACTATTATCCCCTCATAATATCCCTGCAGGTCATTCATAATTTACTTTTTCACATCCTGGGAAAAATAAAACATAGAAAAGGGGTGAGCTCAAATGCCCAGTAAGGAAAAAAACATAGCGGAAACTTTCATAAATAAGAATAAACATTTAAGGAAATGTATAACTAAAAAAAAGCCTTTTAAACATGAACTTCAACATAGTTTGGAAAAAATAAAATGAAATAATTCATTTTACTTATTCACATGGATATTCGACTAATCGAATAATCACATGCAATATCAATAACCACTTTCATAATGATGGAATGCATAATGCCAGACTATCATAACCACAGAGCCAAGGCCTCATGCCAAGAATACAAATAAGATTTTTTCAAGGCCCTGTGCCAAGACACTAGTTTGTCTCATGAGACCTACCGATGCATCGAGGAGCTATAGCGGGCTCCACCCGTCACATATTAAGTCCAATGCATTCCCATATGAAAAGGTTTAAATGTAACATAATCATTCATATTAAAACTAGCATACAAAATATAAATACATCATCCATAAACCATGAATGGTATAAAAATAAAACATCCATAGTCAAACATATCACAAACCCATAAATATAATATAGAAGTTTTTTATCATAATAAATCACCTTCAAATAAGCGTAAAATCCATCAATGGATGTTGACATAGATGAAATCAAAACTCTTTTTTTAGAGAAATATATCTTTCTATCTTGAAATAATTTAGGAGTCATATATTTATAAAATAAAACATTTTCTTTGAAAATATTCTTATAATCTTGTAAGAGAAGCTTCGACGATTTTATTACGGTGGAAAATAGCCGCATCCGCCGTATAAGTTAAAAAAACATTTTTTTCTTATTTCTGTCGAAAGGGTTAAAAAGCACCTTGTATAGAAAACGACGGAAATATTCCTTTATAAACCTCTTATAAAAAGTCAAACAATGGTATAAATGACTTTAACCCATATTATTGTAAATAGCAAAAATGTTTTCAAATACATTTTTAAGAAACATGGATATGGATGATAAAGAGATCTCAGTAGATTATTACATATAAACAACCTCAGATAATGAAAAGATTGCGAAATAAACCCTTACCATGTACTTTTCCTTGGTTGGGGTAGTTTAACCTCCTGTATAATGGTGAAATAATTTTTCTTAAATTATACAAGAGTCATATACATTAATATTATATCATATATGATCTTTTAACATTGATTTGTTAATAATATCTTAGTATTATCGTTGTTTTGGGTGTTAACTTACTCGTTTTCTTTTATATGTTTTATTATGTAAGCCATGTTGGTAATGGATAGGTTGTATCTTAATCTTATCCAGAATGATATCAAGTCCTTAGATACTATTATTAATCATCAAATGAGAATTATACTTCAATGGATACGATGGAGAATGAATCTCATCGCGTTCGTGGAGACGGTAGTCCGTACATAGGCACGAGCGATAATATCATTCTTTTGATATTAAAATAACATATAATTGGATGTTATATCATATATAAAGAATCATTATCATGTTAAATTTATTATGAACATGAATTACTCATCATTATTAAACCCATCCAAATAATAATTTGTTGAATAACAATTACACCACAACGTGGAGACGGTAAGCCGTACGTATGCACGTATGGTGACATGTTATTCAATGGATGGATATAATACTTAATATGGATGTAAAATATTTATAATAAAACCACATTATATATGATACTGGAGTTATTATTTTAGGATGGTAAAAACAAAGGAAGAGGAAGTGGAAGAAGAAAGGAACTAGAAAAAGGGTGGTGAAATCATTACATCTTCTTTGGGTTCTTCCTTTTGATTTGATCATAAGTGCTCCATAAGTTGGCTTTATGTCTAAAGGAAGGACTCTAGGATGAATTGAGGGAAGTTTAGAGATTATTTGGGAAGAGTTTGGCCGAACAAAAAGGCTTTGATGGTGTGAGTTAATGAGAAGGGAGCGTGCCATTTTATAAGATGGGTGAGGGGCACCTTTTGAAAAGCTAGAAATATTTATTTATAATAAATTCATATTTGGTTTATAATGGTGAAAAAGTTGATTATTTATAGTTTAAGTTGGGTATGGGACTAAAAAAACTCAACTAACAGAATTTAGATAGGTTTGGGTCATTATATTAACCTTATCTCTAAGTATTAACTCTTAGTTAATTAGTTTCACTTTTTCAATGTCTCTTTGTATTTTTATATTATATGGTTAATAAACATACCATATACACCCAAGAGACCCCCAAATGGTCCATTAATTATACAAATATCATGATATAAGTCTCTTGGCCGAACCTTATATTTTTAGGAATTCAATATCAATTAATAATATAATATATGTTTTAAAAACTCTTTTATGTCAATTTTGACACTATTCACTAGTTGATTTTTGTGAAAATCATAACAGAATGATTAGTTGAAAAAAAGACGATTCAATCAATAATAATATGTCATATTATCCTAAAAAATTAGTGTAATTCATTAAAATCCTCAAATTATATTTATTTGGGTATTTATAATATCAATTATTTTAATTTTTCAATATTATGGTAATTAATTCATCATCATTATGTCAGACTAAATTAAATTATTTAATGTCTAAATATTATAAATAAAATATCATTATGTAGGTAATATTTTTATCTTTCTAATGATTATTTATAGTCTAAAACCCATCATATATAACCCTATGTAAAAATTGTTTTTCTAAAAGATATATGCTTGTGTCATTTTTGTATTCATTTTAACTTAATTAAAATAAAGTGTCCCTATCACTTACAAGTGGCACCATGGGGTCCCGAAATTGACCCAAAGATGCCCATGGTCGAAAATGTTTCAACAAATAAGGTTAGTACGCGTTTTAGGGTAATTTTGTATTATTAGAATATTATTTTTTTAACCTTTATTTACAGGATTTACCCTTTAACCATGGTAAATAAAATATTTACCGAAATAATTATTCAAAATGTCTAAAAATAAAAGTTACCTATTTAAACAATTTGAACTTCCTGATTCCAAATATGGAATCCATTTTTCCAAATTCAAAACACAGAAGTGGCAGAAATTAATTTAAAATTAATTCCCGCTGTCAAAACAAAAAAACGTGTTTTTAAGACATACTAACTATCGAAAGATTGATACTTGTTTATGTTCAGTTTAATTGTGAAATTAATTTCAATGACCATCATTGTATTAAATGGTAAAAATATATTCTAAATATAATTTAAATCCACTCAAATTCATAATTTATCACTATTAATTATTTTGATTAAAAAATTTGTTTTTAATTAAAATTTAGTAATTTTCACTATTCATCAAAATATGAAAGTTATCCGAAAAGTACCGAAATTTCACCTTAGGCTAAATTCGATACTCTGAATACAAAAATGAATTCCATTTTGAGAAATAAAATTTCTACAATTTTAAAAATTAGGTATTACTATTCATAACGGCTAGTTAGATCGGTTGTGGTGTGTGTTCGAACTCGATGTTGCGTACAACACACGCTCTCACATTATTCCAAGTGAAGCATACCGAAGAAGCTTTGGGTGTTACATTCTCCCCTCCTTCAAATAATTTCATCCTTGAAATTTCTAGAATAATGCCGCATGAAAAGACTCGGGTGGTTTTTCATCATATGTTCCTCGGGTTCCCACGTTGCCACTTCCATCTTATGGTTTCTCCACAAGACTTTTACTAGACGAGTCGTCCTGTTTCTCAGTACTTGTTATCTCGTATCAAGAATCTTGACGGGCTCCTCGCAATAAGAAATATCAGTTTCCAGTTCTAATTCCTCGTAGGTGACTACATGTGTTGGGTCAGGCATGTATTTCCTTAAGTGTGATACGTGGAACACATCGTGAACATTGGAGATACTTGGTGGTATTGCCAATCAGTAAGCTACAGCCCCAATTCATTCTAGAATTTCAAAAGGTCTGATGTACCTAAGACTCAATTTACATTTCTTACCAAAACGTATGACTCCCTTCCATGGAGATACCTTCAGGAAAACATGATCACCGACTTGAAATTCCAAATCCTTCCTTCGATTATTGACATAGCTCTTCTGCCTACTTTGAGCTGCTTTGATGTGATTTCGGATTACCTTCAGCTTTTCCATCATTTCCTCCACCAGTTCTGGACCTACATGTTTTCTATCACCCACGTCATCCCAACAGGTTGGTGTGCGACATCTCTTCCCATATAACGCTTCATATGGTGCCATCTGAAAACTTGAATGTAAGCTATTATTATAGGAAAATTCTACCAAAGGTAAATATTGATCCCACATACCCTGAATGTCAAGTGAGCAAGATCTCAACATGTCTTCTAAGGTTTGAATAGTCCATTGTGATTGTCCATCTGTCTGAGGGTGGTAGGCAGTGCTCAAATGAAGTTCAGTATCCAGGGATTTCTAAAGACTTTTCCAGAATCTTGAAGTAAAATGGGGATCATGATCAAAAACAATCGATAGGGGTACACCATCAAGTCTCACAACTTCATCAATATATAGTATGGCTAGATTTTCCAGTGGTAGATCATCTCTTATAGCAAGAAAATGTTCTGACTTGGTAAGACGATCAACAATGACCCATATTGCATCTTTCCTTCTAGGAGTTTTTGGTAGAACCATGACAAAGTCCATCGTAGTATTGTCCCATTTCCACTCCGGTATGGGAAGAGGTTGCAATACTCCACCAGGCTGTTGCCTTCCAGCTTTCACTTGTTGACAAACCATACATCTTGACACAAAATCAGCAATCTCCCCTTTCATGTTGTCCCACCAAAAATGTTCCTTCAAATCACTATACATTTTGGTGCTCCAAGGGTGTATAGAGAAATTGGAACTATGAGCATCATCCAACAATTCCCTTTTTAGATCAGGTATATTGGGAACACAAAGCCTCTTCCCGAATTTCAAAATTCCTTTTTCATACACAAAGTCTCTCAATATCCTATCATTCACAGCTTTAATCTTGTTTTGAAAATCTTCATCATCGGTATGAGAACACTTAATCCATTCTAGTAAATATGGTTTTGCAACCATTTGAAAACACATTGATGTTTCACCTTCCCTGGTTATTCCCATGTCCATCATCACTAGATCCATAAAAATAGGATCCATTTCAATTCTGATATTGTTCAAAACTCCATGATCTTTTCTGCTCAAAGAATCTGCCACCTTGTTTTCTTTCCCCGGGTGGTAGTGTATCGTACAATCATAATCCTAGAGTAATTAAAGCCATCTCCTTTACCTCATGTTGAGTTATTTTTTTGAGAAAATATACTTCAAACTCTTGTGATCGGTATAAATCTCACATTTTTTACCATAGAGGTAGTGCCTCCATATCTTCAAAGCAAAGATCACAGCTGCGAACTCAATATGATGAGTAGGATAGTTTTGCTCATGAATTTTCAACTGTTGTGATGCATAGGCAATAACCATATCATTCTGCATAAGGACACAACCAAATCTTTTCTTCGATGCATCACTATAAAAAACGAACCCATCATTCCCCGATGGTAGAGTAAATATAAGAGCATTGACTAATATTCTCTTCAGTTCTTCAAAACATTCTTCACACTCTTTTTTCAAAACAAATTTAACCCCTTTACGTGTGAGATTTGTTAATGGGTTTTCCAATCAGGCAATATTCTGGACGAAACATCGATAATAACCTACCAAACCAATAAAACTATGTACCTCAGTTATATTCGTAGGTGCTGGACATTCTTGGATTGCCTTGGTCATAGAAGGATCAAAAGAGATTCCATCTTTAGAGACAATATGGAAATGAAAAGAAATCTCATGAAGCCAGAATTCACACTTGCTAAACTTCCCATATAATTCATGTCTTATCAGAGTCTTCAGGATAATGCGCAAGTGACTTTCATGATCCTCGTAGCTTTTAGAGTACACCAAGATATCATTAATAAATACCACCACAAATTCATCGAGATACTCCTTGAAAACTCTATTCATCAGATCCATGAATACAGAGGGTGCATTAGTCAATCCAAAAGGCATTACAGTAAACTCGTAATGCCCGTACCTGGTTCGAAATGCTGTCTTCGAAATGTCTTCCTTCTTTTCACACAACTGATGGTATCTAGATCGAAGGTCAATCTTTGAAAAGTATTGATCTCCACGCAGTTGGTCAAATAAATCATCAATGTGAGGTAGGGGATACTTGTTCTTTATTGTTATGGCATTGATATCCATATAGTCGATACATAACCTCATAGATCCATCTTTCTTTTTATCAAAAAGAACAGGGTATCCCCATGGAGAAACACTAGGTCGAATAAATCCCTTATTACTCAATTCATCTAGTTGTTTCCTTAGTTCAACTATTCTACAGTGACCATTCTATAAGGGCTCTTTGATATAGGCTTTGATCCTAGAATTAAATCAATGGAAAACTCAACTTCTCGTTCTAGAGGATGTCCAGGTAAATCTTCTGAAAATACATCTACATATTCTTTCACAACTGGTACATCCTTTTTTTGAACCTTCCTTTCCTCACCCACAGTCATTTCATTCTCTTCCACCCCAATAATTGAATTTAGTTGAGCTACTGGGGGTGGATTTAGATAAGAATTAGGTGGTTACGATTCTGCTCTAAAGAAAAGGTGTTCCTTATCATCATCATAAAAAATAGTAACCTCCTTCTTCTTACAATAAATCTTCACATCATAGTTTGAAAGCCAATCCATAACGAGGATTATATCAAACTAAATCATAGGTATGACGATGAGATCAGCAGATAAAGAACATTTATGTGCTCTAATGGGGACTGATTCACAAATCTTTGTTGCAATGATACTTCCCTTAGGAGTTTTAACTGAAAAAACATGTGTTAAATCAAATTGAAAATATCTAATTTTCTTAGCAAACTGTGAAGATATGAAACAATGCGATAATCTAGAATCGAATAATGCATTTTCTAAACTTGAGGAAACCATTAAATTACCTGCCACCACGTCTTTTGGAGCTTCTACCTCATCAATAGTTATAACATATGCTTGGCCTTGATCCCTTGGAATTTTCTTTGGTAAGATCCCCTGACGATTAGGAAATTCATTTTCATAATGTCCCATCTCCCTGCAATTGTAGCAATGAACATTGGTAGCTTCCTTCTTCCCTTTGCAATCACGATCTTAGTGGCCCTTTTCACCAAACTTATAACAGACACCCATTCCCTTCAAGCAAGTACCAGGGTTTTTCTTCCCACATTTACCACAGGATGGATATTCAACCTTTCCCTTCTTCCCCTTATTTCCATTCCAAGATTAATCAGCAGATCTCTTCTTTTCTTGCTTTTCTTTAAAGTTATAAGACTTAGATAATTCCTTCTCTGTCTTGATAGCACATGAGGCAATGTCTTCGTACGACGAGAAGGATTGTGAGACTAATTCTTGACAGAGAAATGGTTTTAACCCATCAAATAAATGATCAATCTTACTTCATGGGTTACGTATATAATCTCCAGCATACCTTGCTAACCGTGTAAAGTTAGCCTCATAATATGTGACATTCTCTTCCTCCTATTGTCTCAGACTCAGAAATTGCCTTTCCATATCTGATCGATGGTCACGAGGAATGTATTATTCTAAAAACAGATCTTTGAACTCCCTCTATTCCATATTTGATACTTCATCATCTTCCTTCGTGTTTCGAATCAATGACCACCATTGATCAGCATCCATAGTGAGGTGGTAAATTGTCGTGATAACTTTTTCTCTTTCACTACTCCCCAAGGCCTGAAATATATTCTCTAGGGAATTTATCCATTGCTCAGCTACTAAGGGATTTGTAATCCCATTGAATGTTGCTGGTTGCTGCCTCATGAAGCGATCTAACGTTGATCCTCCACACTGCGGATCAGGGTGCTCATACGGGTAAGTTTATTATTCATAACCTGAGTGAGTTGTCCCAGTATGGTGATTTGCTGATCAGAACCAGTTGCATCACCAGCTCCCCTATTATTATCTTGAGCAGGAGGGAAATCCCTACATGGAGTGTGTGCATTGATACAGTTTCCATTTCTTCCACTAGGTTCAATTTCTAAAAAATGGCATAAACTAGATCAGTTGGTGAATGAAAATACATAATTCCATACTTATAAAACACTTAACATAAATTGAACTACTTATGGATATAATCCATAATCATAAAAAAAATTTCCTTGAGAAAGTATGTACTCATAAACCCTTCATAATGATTTGTAAATAAAATGAGAGTTATCCTAAGCATACCCCCCTAGATTTTCGTAACCAAGAGTGCAGTAAGGCCCATTGTCATGCACCAGTTCCCGTTCGAGTCTAGCTCAAAGAAGTGTTTTCAGGATTGAAACCTTGGTACATCGGTGCCAGAACCTCCACTACTTGCTCGTATCCAGACAGGGATGTATTGCTCGGAAAACTAAAAAAATATCTACAATACCAAAATTCTAGGAAGTTCTTCTATACTGATCCTCAAAGCCCATCTTCGATCTATGTGCTCTAATCAGAGTTTATCTAAATCTTGCTTCCAAGGTTTGTACTAAACTTCCTATGATTCCAACTATAACGCCCCGAACCCAGTTACCCAAAGTCGGTGCATTATTACATAACATTTTCATGATCACAAGAAAGATCAGATATCGAAAGACCGATTGGTTTAGTAGCATTGGAAACACTAGATATATTCATTAAGCTTTACATTATATCATGAAGTTCAAAACTACTAAAACAACTTATTGTCTCAATAATCCACACTATTATCCCCTCATAATATCCCTATATGTCATTTATAATTTACTTCTTCACATCATGGGAAAAATAAAACATAGAAAAGCGGTGAGCTCAAATGCCCAGTAAGGATAACAATATAGCAGAAACTTTCATAAATAAGAATACACATTTAAGGAAATGTATAACTAAAACAAATTCCATTTAAACTTGAACATAAACATAGTATGGAAAAAATAAAATGAAATAATGCAATTTACATATTCACATGGATATTCTACTAATCGAATAATCACATGCAACATCAATAACCACTTTCATAATGATGGAATGCATAATGCCAGACTATCATAACCACATATCCAAGGCCTCGTGCCAAGACTACAAATAATATTTTGTCAAGGCCTTGGGCCAAGACACTAGTTTGTCTCATGAGATCTACCGATGAATCAAGGATTAATAGCGAGCTCCACCCGTCACATATTAAGTCAAATGCATTCCCCTATGAAAAGGCTTAAACATAACAAAAATATTTATATTAAAAATAACATACGAAATGTAAATACATCATCCATAAACCTTGAATGGTATAAAAATAACACATCCACAGTCAAACATATCACAAAACCTTCAATACAATATAGATTTTTTGTATCATAACAAATCACCTTCAAATAAGCGTAAAATCCATCAAAGGATATTGACATAGATCATATCAAAAATATTTTTTTAGGGAAATATCTCTTTCTATTTTGAAATCATTTAAGAGTCATATATTTATAAAATAAAAAATTTTCTTTGAAAATTTTCTTATAAGCTTGTAAGGTATGCTTCGACGATTTTATTACGGCGGAAAAAAGCCGCATCCACCGTATAAGTTAAATTTTTTTTTTATTCTGTCAAAAAGGTTAAAAAGCACCTTGTTTGCAAAAAAACAGAATGATTCCTTTATAAAACTCATATAAAAATTCAAAAAAGGGTATAAATGAATTTAACCCATATTCTTGTAAATAGTTAAAATGTTCTGAAATACATTTTTAAGAAACATGGATGTGGATGATAAAAAGATCCCAGTAGATTATTACGTATAAACAACCTCAGATAATGAAGAGATTATGAAATAAACCCTTACCTTGTACTTTTCCTTGGTTGGGGTAGGTTATCCTCCTGTATAATGGTGAAATAATTGTTATTAAATTATAAAAGAATCATATACATTAATATGATATCATATATGATCTTGTAACATTGATTTTTTAATCATATCTTAGTATTATCATTTTTTCGGGTGTTAACTTACTCGTTTTCTATTATATGTTTTGTTACGTAATACATGTTTGTAATGGATATGTTGTATCTTAATAATATCCAGAATGATATCAAGTCGATAGATACTATTATTAATCATCAAATGAGAATTATACATGAATGGATACGATGGAGAATGAATCTCATCGCGTTCGTGGAGATGGTAGTTTGTACGTACGCACGAGCGACAATATCATTCTTTTGATATTAAAATAACATATAATTGGATGGTATATCATATATACAGAATCATTATCATGTTAAATTTATTATTTAAATGAATTACACATCATTATTATAACCATCCAAATATTAAAATATTGAATAACAATTACACCACGACGTGGAGACGGTAAGCCGTACGTACGCAGGTATGGTGACATTTATTCAAAGGATGGATAGAATACTGAATATGTTTGTACCATATTTATAATAACATCACAGTATATATGATACTGGAGTTATTATTTTAGAATGGTAACAACAAAGGAAGAGGAAGTTGGAGAAGAATGGAACTTGAAAAAGTGTGGTGAAATCATTACCTCTTCCTTGGGTTCTTTCTTTTTGATTTAATCAAAAGGGCTCCTTAAGTTGGCTTTCTGACTAAAGGAAGTCCTATAGGATGAAGTGAGGGATGTTGAGAGAATATTTGGGCAGAGTTTGGCCGATCCAAAACGATTTGAAGGTGTGAGTTAATGAGAAGGGAGAGTGCCCTTTTATAAGAGGGGTGAGGGGCACCTTTGGAAAAGCTAGAAATATTAATTTATAATAATTTCATATTCTGTTTATAATGGCTAAAAAGTTGATTATTTAAAAGTTAAGGTGGGTATGGGTCGAAAAACACTCAACCAATAGAATTTAGACTATTTTGTGTCATTATATTAACCATATCATTATGTATTAACTCTTAGTAAATTAGTTTCACTTTTACAATGTCTCATTGTATTTTTATATAATATGGTTAATAAACATACCATATACATCCAAGCGATCCCCAAGTGGTCCATTAATGATACAGATATCATTATATAAGTCTCTTAGACGATTATTATATTTTTATTAATTTAATATCAATTAATAATATATTATTTGTTTTAAAAACTCTTTTATGTCAATTTTGACACTATTCACTAGTTGATTTTTGTGAAAATCAAAACAGAATGATTAGTTCAAACAAAGTCGATTAAATCAATACTAATATGTAATATTATCCTAAAAAATTATTTTAATTCATTAAAAGCCTCAAATTATATTTATTTGGGTATTCATAATATCAATTATTTTAATTTTTCACTATTATGGTAATTACTGCACCATCATTTTGTCATAAATAAATTAAATTATTTAATGTATAAATATTAAATATAAAATATCATTATGTAGGAAATAATTATAGATTTCTAATGAATATTTATAGTGGAAAATCCATTATATATTACCCTATGTAAAAATTGTTTTTCTAAAAGATATATGCTTGTGTCATTTTTGTATTCATTTTAACTTAATTAAACTAAAGTGTCCCTATCACTTACAAGTGGCACCATGGGGTCCCCAAATTGACCCAAAGATTCCCATGGTCGAACATTTATCAACCAATAAGGTTAGGACACATTTTAGGGTAATTTATTATTATTATAATATTATTTGTTTAACCCTTATTTACCAGATTTACCCTTTAACCATGGTAAATAAAATATTTACCGAAGTAATTATTCAAAATGTCAAATAATAAAAGTTACCTATTTACAAAATTTGAACATCCTGATTCCAAATATAGAATCCATTTTTCCAAATTCAAAACATAGAAGTGGCCGAAATTAATTTAAAATTAATTCCCACTGTCAAAACAAAAAGCGTGTTTTTAAGACATAATAACTATCAAAAGATTGATACTTGTTTATGTTCGGTTTAATTGTGAAATTATGTCCAATGAACAAAATTGTATTAAATGGTAAAAATATATTCTAAATATACTTCTAAACCACTAAAATTCATAATTTATCACTATTAATTATTTTGATTAAAAAGTTGTTTTTAATTAAAATTTAGTAATTTTCACAATTTATCAAAATATGAAAGTAATCCGAAAAGTACCAAAATTTCACCTTAGGCTAAACTCGATACTTCAAATCCAAAAATGAAGTCCATTATGATAGATAAAATTTCTAAAATTTTAAAAAGTAGGTATTACTATTCATAACGGCTAGTTTGATCGGTTGTGGTGTGTGTTAAAACTCGATGTTGCGTACAACACACGCTATCGCATTATTCCAAGAGAAGCGTATCGTAGAAGCTTGGGGTGTTACATGATTCATTGATTGAATGAATCCAAGGCTCTAACAAAATCTTGGTTTTTCAAAAACTCAGCATTCCCTTTGATATTCAACCGAATCTTCCCACCCCACATCCATGAGTCCCATCAACTCCAGTTTCACCACCGTATAATAAAACAACCAAACATTATTATTATATAGATATATCGATGTATAATCTTCCGCAATATCATGTCGCTCTAATTGGGAAAACATGGATACTCTGTGACATGAAATATATCAAACACATTATTGGTTCACGTTTCTGTAAGGTGTAATAGGCTCCCAATACTTATATTCTATGAAATCTTCCTCTTTTAAATTATAATCATTTGTGAAAATCATCCATTTAGTAGTTAGTATTTTCATTGGTTATGAATATTCAATTACTAATCACTTTCTTACATATTTTTCGTATATGTATTTGTTAATATATGATCTATGATTTACTTGATTAACCTATAAACCAAGGATAATGTTTAACTAACCTTTCAAATACAACTTGAAATTGTACATCATATGATCTAAAAAAAGATCACATTGTGCCTTTTCCAATCCTCAAATATTATGTCTTCGAAATATATGAATACAAAAATCTATTGAAGAATCTCTTTCATGATGTAAAGTATTTAATTAACTCTTCTGTAGTAAAAATAAATTTTTCATCAGTATATATCCATCCTTAAATAGAACGCCCTTAGTGATTTGTTTTTCTTAATCAAATAATTACATACAATACACAAATTTCCATCACTTTCATCCATAATAAACCAATAATGTTTTTTCAAAGGAAAGTCCCTTTAATTAAGTCCCTTTTGGAACAAAGATTTTACAACCATTTTGTATACATTTAAGTAAATTTGAATTATAACTTCCAATAAAATTAAAATTGTTTCTAACCGGGCTATGGGGGTAAATTTGCGAATGAAAATTTATTAATTAATGCCAGAAATTATTTTATATCATGAAAACGATATTCAAACATCATTTTTCTCATCTTCTATGTCTTATTTTGAGTCTTACTCGACCCTATGTTCTCTCAACTATACTACCCAATTCATCACTAATTCCCATAGATGCTTCATCGTTATTTTAATTATTAATAATCTCCTTGTTCTAATTAGTAAAAACAACTATCAATTTTATCAATTCATCACAAAAACATCTGTATCCACCTATAGAAATATCTAATTACGACCCATGGAATTCCCAAAAATGGGAGGCATTACCCCATTTAGCTATCAAAATGGGGTAAAAATGTCATACATGTCAGCATCATCTCACAAAATTTTATTATAACCATTTTTTGATGACATTCAATCTTTATCGCTTTAATTTTTTCTGTACTACATTGAAGAGTAGTAATTAAATGTATGAATGATTCATAGTGTATTTCATGAAATATAGGTGTATTCCGAGATGTGAAGTATGATCATTGTAAAACAACAAAATGAAATGATAACTTTTCATGAGATTATTGGACGAGGATGAAATTTGTCTATAACCTCTTCCATTGGATGAATATAGAGCATAAAACCATCAGTAGTTGAATAATTATTTTATTAAATTCTAATATTCATTTTCACCAATGAGTACTAAAATTATTTGAAACAATCAAATGTGTGTTTCCCTTATTAGAATTATCTATAACATTCACCATTGATAATGAATGTCTTAATATTAATTATTTATTTATTGTATAGGGTTAATTTTTTATGAGCCCAATAGAATGGATATGAATAAAAAATATATGCACACTAATAGTTTCATAGAATATAATGGATATTGAGTTAATTAGCTCAACATGATTGCAATAGATGACACATACTACCCTTATCAAATCCATTTTCAATATTTATGTTTTTTTATTCAAGAAAATTTTTTCCAAAAGAGTTGTAAAAATAGTTTTGTTGGCATGAAATATAACATATCCATAAATTTTTTATTAACATGGAGAAAAACAAAATCTGAAAACATGTTTGGTTGATATAATGGTTTGTGGATAATTTGATATGAATACAAGATTGAATGATTATAGAGAAATCATGGATGAAATGAAAATGAAAATTGAAGATGACCATCATGTTTGTTCAAAGTTGTTTAAGAAGCTCAATATCTCTACTAAGACACCACTGTATAGAAATTGTACTTAATACAAAAAAATTCAACATTATTGATGATTTATAATTATAAAAATAGAATCAGATAGAGTGACACCAGAATTACATAACTACTTGGCCTCCTGAAGGATATTCTACCAGCATAAAATGTATTACCTTGTAAAAAATGATGCTAAACTAATTCTACCATCAATAGTAATGATTTCTAAAAAATTACATTATAGTAAAAATGATTTCATTTTGATTATCATGGGACATAAATCAAATATAAAATTCCCAATTTATAGTAAAAATTAATAAAGGAAAAATGAATCAGGTTCTTTGATACCTATACTGTAAATTCCAATCATTCTATTTTTTAAAGGACACTATTGATATCTGGAAACCATGAGATAATTAAACTATCATGCTGATAAAAAAAATTAAATATGGGAACCTAAATCATCCAAAAAATTCACATATGTGTAACTAAATTGCTTATGAGTGTCCTAAATTTTTAAATTAGGTAAGAAACATTCAGACAACGTTATCTACAGATAGAATAAATCGTATTTCTGTACAATGTAGTACTCACTTCACATTGCCCATGATATTGGAAAATTATATCTTACCACCATGTTCATGCATGAAGTGAAACTAAATTATGTATTATTAACTTATATCTTAATCAAATCATCCTCTTATTTAAATAGACGACAATTTTTCTCCATTGATTGACGATATAAAATTGATGTTTCATAAAGGTGTTTCAGTTTATGGCGCTTGTAAAAGTGAATGATTCACAGCGAGGGAGATGTTGTAATGAAGAATAAATTACTTATTGTTATAGGAAATTTATCATCATACATCATTAATGGAATGTGGTGGTGTCTAATTTGGGAGAAACACAAACACTCAGTTCAATTGAAACATTTTTTTGAAGAATATGTTCTTAGGACAACATAAATTTCCAACATAATCACCTAAATACATATGCATGATTATAGAATTCGAATGGAATATCAACAAATGAACCACACCATCCCCAATAACATATTTCCCACTATTCAATAATTTAAAAGATATTGGAACTTTTTTTGATACACCATTTTCTAAAAAAAACATATGAAATCAGGTTGGAAGAATAGATCAGTTTTTAATGAATTATTGTATTGGAATTGTATACATGTATGAAATTTTCCTGATGCCATGAATTTATAAAAAATTAAATTTGATAGTGTCATTGGACCATTACAAAATGTTCATATACAATGAATGATGTTATATTGGATAGGTTGGAAATTATTAAATACGGAACAAGGGGAAACGTATGATACTATAATGGTTAAAAGGTATACTATTCTTTCTCCAATTGATTACACTATATTGATACATGAAAATTTTCAGTTTTTTATTTTCATTAATAGTCTAAATGTTTCATAGGGGTATGAAAATGAAATCAAGAATTTCATGACAATGAAATTTTTAATGTTACAAGGTCAACAATGACACGAATGTCATTTTTTAATGCATGATTTTATTCTTTGACCTTTATATTGAATTATTCCTCAAAATTTATGACATACATTAACTACAATCTACATCTTTTTAATTCCATATGGAGTTAATTTATAAAACTAATTAATTTTCCAATCATGAATACAGTGGTTAGAATCATATTATGTAAATTATTTATATTCTTACCGCACTGATTCCTTCATGTAATGGTCCACCTAATGGTTCACTAGTTTAGATAGGTTGAACTATGTGGTCAGGTCCATTACAAATGGATTTACCCCATTGAATTTTTTTTTGAATATTTTTAAAAGGTATATCGGGAATAGATGTTGTAAATAATGATTTATTGATGAACAATATATTGTTGAAGATGGTATTTAATTATGTACCAATTACCTATCAGATGTAGAAAACGTATCTCTCCCAATGTATTATTACAAAAGTGATTTTATGGGAGATTACATTTTTTCAATAGATGTTGTTACAATTACCTTTACTTTGTGGGATAATTCAATCTTCCAAATTTTACATAATAGAGATGGTTTTGATCCATACATTTAATCACAGAATGAAATTATGTGATATTTTGTTCCATCAAGGGATGAAGGAAGGATATCAAATACAAATAATCAAAAGTTTATAGGATGGAACTAAGATGAAATTTATAAGTAGCTATCTAAAAATTAGAATTCAAATGATGAATGAGTCCAATGGATTTAAAGGGAACCAAAATGGAAATGTTATATCCTACACTAGTTTTCTACTGAGTGGTAATATGTACTATAAAAATAAGCATAAAAAGGTAAGTATGATGACAATCAGTTGTGAAGAGATTCAAATATCCAGTTCCATGGATTGAAATCCAATTATCAAAAATAATGTATATTTTGGAATTATCAAATAGATATGCTATTTTTATTATAATAAATTTCAAATTCCAATTATCTATCAAAAATTGGTTAAACATATGAATGTAGTGAATGTTCAATAAAATGGCTTCATGAAGTTGAATTTTATAATGGATGGGTAAAAAATTGAATCATCTATAATCTAATCACAAGTAGTTAATTTATTTTATGTATCAGATCCAGAAAAAAAATATGTGTATTTTTCTACTAGATACTATAAAAAATGTGGAGTCAGATGAAAATACAATCGATGATGACACATTCATTGAGAGATCCCAATAATATCATGTCGATCCCTATGTATAAAATTTATTGTATGTTAGAGGGTACTATAAAGAGTGGATTTTGATTCTATATAGAGGATGAAAATACCTAAAAACGTTAATGAATGAATGAGAGTTAATCAAAAGGTATGGATTTAGGGAAACCTTGTCCTAAAAAAATTATTAAAAAATAATTCATTAAGGTATCATTACAAAGGGGGTTTACAAAGTGAGGTTTTCATATCACAACATTCATATCTTTGAAGAAATTCATGATAAAAAAAATGACCCACAAAGGACCTGCTGAAATTTGCCACCAGAATTTCTCTCTTGGGAAGTACATTAGAAAAATGAAATTATTGTTTATCGACTACTGTATCATCAATTAAATGATTCTCTAAGAGTGTTGTATAATTAATCCATGAAGGGTACATTTTACATGGATAATTATGAGAGTGGATTATTTGAAGTTAAACTTCAATGCATGAATTTGATTCAATCCACAATGAAATCCAAAACATGTACACCATTTGTGACCACTTTTATCTTGGCCGAAAGACTAGTTTCAATTGCATGACTACTACATATGATGCGATAATATGAAACTTTATCAGAGCCTCTATAGGTGTGAATTATCCCACCACAACCAGATGGACCTTGGGAACTCAATGTCACCCCATCCACAATGGTCATTATCTGTTCAATGATTGGGGGAATCCACCTCATAGATTTAGCAACCAAAAACTTTTTAATCAAACCATAATCCCCAAAAGATCAAAAAATAATTATGCCAGAATGTTCAACCATCCTATTTCATTTTTTAATCATAGAATACATCATAACATCTCTATGTATTTCACTAATTACATCATTCAGTGGTAGGTATTGATTGTAAAAATATCCATAATTTCCCACTCCCATGTAAAGTAAATAATTGAGGATGTATCAGATATTAATACCACCTACACCTAGTGATTGCATCCTATTTAGATGATAGAAACCAAGATATGTTCAGAGATGGATGAGGAATGATTACAACAAAATTCATCTTTATCATATCCCCATAACCATCATGTGAAATAAAATTTTTCTAAAATATAATCAAGGGACTCATCGTCATTCATGTAGAAAAAAAAGACCAATACAAGTATGATTCCTTCATGTTTCATAAGACACTACTGGTGAATGGGCCTTCACCAAATCCTCAAAATGATTAAATATGCACCCACTGAAATGAAAAGAATTTTATAAGAAGGCAACCGAGAAGGAAGCATAGATTCACCATTACATTTTAGCATATAGAAATACCTATAAATTAAATTTCCGTTAAAATTGGATTTCCAAATGAGTTTGACCGTATATGTATATTTGTATCTATAATACTGTATCATGAAAAAACCTGGAAATAGTTCATATGAAACAATATTGTTATGTATTTATGAAATTGAATGTGTTTTTAAATGTTGAGGGATTTCCACTTTGTGTGCTATAGGCCATGATATACAAGTATAGGACCAAATATTATGACAATAGTTTTTGGAAAATGTCCATTTAGAAAATTGAATGATATCAATATATGCATTCTTAATAGAAGACAATCATGATTATGGTACATTCAAAGGGTATCCATTCTGATGATTACTAATAAAATTATCCACATGAAATTTACATGAAGAATAAATGGTTGTAATATGTTTCCAGGTGAAATTTTTAAAATTTGTTTCATTAAAAACCCCATGATATTTTATTCCCATACCTCCCAGATCCACATGTTTTACACAATCCATCCAAGACTCTAATATAAGATACCACCCAAGAATAGAAGCAGTCCATATAATTTTCTGAATCACAATCTTCACATCTTTTATAATGATTCTAGTATATATATATGCAGAAAGCATGAAATCCTATAGGTGAATAAAGAATTTAAATGGAAGACCATCGCTATATGATAAATATTTTTTCATTTCCAAGTACCCATTTGATAAGTAATATTGAAGACGATATTCTACATGTGACATATTTTAACTCTACCGCAAAAGATATTCACCCCATGATATGTAAAGGGATTATACTATCACTTTAAACATATATTTCAAGCTAACAATTTTTTTAGAAATGGACACCACTTCACTAAAATCATAGAAGCTTTTTTCCAATTAATCACATGACCATCAACATCCCCATAGTGCCCAAAAATATCTGTCATGTGAGATAGAGTAATTTTTTTTGTTATTCCATATAAAACAATATAATCAGTATATAAAATATTTGATGCTTCAAATAGTGATCATAAAACTTTTATTTGTTGATATAAAGCATAATTCAGAAGTTTATTTAGAAAATTACTCAAGTAGACTTAAAATATATATAAAAATACAGAATTATGGATCCCCACATATCACTCTTCTAAAACACTGAGAAAAACCTCCAGGTGACACATTGACCATCACAACCTTCCTAGAACTTTTTATGATGAATTTGATAAACATTCTAAAATCATTGGAATACACTTATATTCTCATAATGAAAAATAAGAAACTCTTCTTTATTGTTTAAAATACTTGGAATTGTTAATATTAAGATCTATATATCCCTTATTCAATCTATTTTCCATGATATTGAAACACTCTAATGCATTATAATGGATATTATAAATATTCATTTTAGGTACAAATCCAAAATGATTGTTTGTAATAAAGCTTATGGGAATTCTTCCTATTATAGATTCCCAAATCTTATTAATCTCCATTTTAATTGATTTCTCAATCTCTACCAGCCTAAAAGTCCTCATATCAATTAAATTATTATTTTTTGGAAATAGAATAAATGGAATTATAATTCACATAATATGTCCTTGATGATTCGTTAAAAAATTCATAAACAATATCATATATCTCAATGTAAATAATCTACCCAATGAAAATAAAAAACTTTTAGTGAAATCATCATGATCAGAATCATTATCAATATTAAATAAAAATGGTGCCACATCAATTTCCATCTCATTGGGTACTTGAGTAAAAAATAAATTTTTAATTCCATAAAAATTAGGAGTAATATTGTATCCCATTTTCACTGTAAATAATCACCATTATTTATAAATAGATCCTCTAAATATATTATTTTTTACATTAGATAATTCATTCATAGATATAAATCATTCACTATTACTTTCTAGGTTTGTTATACCCCTTTTTTTATTCTTTTATATTTCTAAGAAATGAAAAAACATTCAATTTATATCACCTTTCATCATCCACTTAATATTATATTAAAATATATAAATACTATACTCAAGAGATTGAAAACCATAAAATTTGAAAAGAGCATTCATCTCTTCCTTATAAGGATCCTTTTGATATAGATTATACTATTGACATTGACGCATAATATTTTTAACATTTTTAAGATAATGATCAATGATGGAAATTGAAGTATTTATTCATTCCTTATGTCATTAATTTACAATATTTAGTTTCATTAATATAATATGAAGAAGGATACCACTAACAGTAACCGTCCATGCAACCATGTTTATGTCCATATATATAGGTATCAAATACTTCGAATTGATGAATTGAAAAAACTGAGACTAAAAATAAATTATTTAATTTGATGGCCATATGAATATGATAATTATCTAAACAAGACTTTGGAAGGGTTATACTAAATACATTAAGAGACTCATTTCATTCGTCCTCCTTAAAAAATAATCCATCCAATTTTTATTCATGTCTAAAATTAAGAGTGTGACTTCACTAGGAAATGAATGATACAATAATTATGACCCTATAAAGGCCACATTTTTCAATACAAGTTGATAATGTGTTGGAAGCCAAACTATCATTAGTAATCGCAAGTCTTCATCACCAAGCATAGCACAATGTAAAAATAAGTAATAATAATCCAACTTTGTCCCATATTTTGTAGATAAATTTTCAACACATAACCAAAGATCCCTTCTTATTATATAATGATTAAAATCATTGAAAAGTTAACAAAAATTTGAATGACATTCATCCCCATAGATATTGTGATTTACTACAGGTCATTGTAATAACACATCATATAAGTATTATCATATGTTACCACCCAAATTTATTCCTCACCATCTTGATTAATGTTGTTAGAAAATAGTAATAACTAATTTTAGACCACTGGATGGACTTCCAAATACTACGTAAAATTTTTGAATCTGTAATATGAAGAAGAATAGGTTTATTGTAACATCACGTTATGTTTTCAGGAATCTATTGATTTTTCTATGTACCTATGTTTTTATGTAATTACTTGGGGTATGTTTGGGATGACTTTTACGGAAATATAAAGGGTAATAGCATTTGCATAAGAGGCGCACAGTTTGTCTAAACCATGCGGCCAAACCGTGGGAGGATGGTGTTGGAAGCAGTGGCTAACGCATTGTTAGAACACTGTTTGTCTGACAATGTAGACTAACCGTGCGAGGAGTGTTTGGAGAGCCAGAAGATAATGTATGTTTAGCATACGGTCTGACAAACCGTGCGGACTAACCATGCAGGCACATAAATTCAGATCTTAAAATTGTGGACTTGAACTCTTTTTCCTCTAAATAGTTTTTTATGCCTCTAAGCGGCCCTATCTTGTGATTTGTCTTCTCCTAAAGTCAAGGAAGGCTCCCCCGTAGTTCTGGAGGTGATCCAAAGGCTCATATTGGTGAATTGATGCAGGATTCTTGAGGTAAGTGATCATTTTTCACCGTTCTAGATCAGTTTTGTAGATCTACTTAGATCTACTCACCTTTTCTATCGGTTTCGTAAATCTATGCCATTTATGGGTAGATCTAATTGTGTGGTAACAAATATGATGATTTTTGGTATTGATCTTTCTAGGAGAAGAGATATAAGGTGGGTTATTAAATAAGAAACCCAGTTTTCTTGAGCGTTCTTGACCGTTGTTGTTTTGGTCAAAACCTTCAAGGTAGGTGCATCCATCCAGACTTTCCAAATTGATTATCATTGTATTTTCTTGATTTACTTCAATTGTTGATTTAAATTCAATTACTCAAGTTTTCTTTCATTTGAATTGATAAAAACTCGATTCCATTGAATTTAGATATTTGAAATGGTTTTGGCCTAGAAATTTGGGAAAACACCAATTCCAATGAATTGGGTGTGATTATGGAAAATTGGTCGACTTAAATTGTTTAATTTAAATTATGGATTTGATCTAAATGTTTTCAATTAAAAATGATTAATTTAATTCTGGAAAACAAATGTGTAATGATGGAACAGGTTTTGAAAAAATTTCAGACAAGTGAAAATGGCTAAAAATGATTTGATAGAAAACCAGTGGTTTTCTCTTATGAAAAGGCATGTTTTTGAATAATCCTTTAATTTTTTTAAATGTAATTAACATGGAACTTTTGAAATGGAAAAATGGTATTGATCTCATTTTAAGAATTCATAAAATAGTTCACCCATCATGTAAGAGCGCATGGAAGCCTTAGGTAGTTAGTGAGTTATTTGGATACACTCTATGCTACGATAATGTTCTGAAACATACTTGCTGCGGGTCACATCCCCGACGGGTTGGTGACGCATATCCTTTGGACAATGTCATAGGGATGTGTGTATACACATTTTTTTGAGTTCACAAAGAGAGTGAAAAATACTATAATTTTTCAATACTATCGTACCTTTTGGAAGATGACTGTGTCGCTCGATTGTTTATTTATATTTGATATATAAATGTATTCCAATGCTTTTGAATTGCATTACATGCCTTCTAAATTTATATAAACTATTTTATATAAACGTTTTACTTATGACATTGTTTTTTAAATATTCAATAATTGTAAAGACTTTGCTGAAATATTTATTCCCATCATTTGAAAATGTATAGCATATTTTTTTAGAATATGCCTTTGATTTGACAAACCTGTTTATTTGAAAAATTGAAAGCTTTTTTTGGATAATCTATATTTCGAATCTGTTATGGAATCTTTGGGTGTATCCTACTAGGATTAGGATCACACCCTACTTTTTCCTTTAGGTGTTTTTAGACTTTCTCATTATAGGATCTAGCAAAGGGAAGGGACCTCTTGGAGGCATATCCAGCTATTGATCTTTGGTCTTGGTGAGTTATGTCCTTAGGGTCCTTGGGACTATTTTCCCTTTTGGTACATGTGTTTTAGTACATTTTCTTATTATGCCTCATTTTATTTTGGTACATTACACCATGTGGAGTTTCTTTTGTTTTAATTACTCTCTTGTTTATTTTGCTTCTGCATTCTTGTGGAAAAATCGTTCCCACATTCATGTTGTGTGTTTCCAGGTGCTAGTCGCCGACCCATGGGGATCGTGAACGCCCTTCGGGCTATGTCAGGTCCGGCTCAGTTATTGGGTTATCAGGGTTGTAGAGACACTATGCTTAACGTACATGGACATTACATTACTTTTTCGGAATACGTAGTACATAACAAAAACACACACACAAGGACCGTAATAGTTTAGTGTCTTTGGAATCCTGGAACGTAGTCTTCCAATCTTGGTGAAAGATATTCAACATCTCCCATAAAGATCTTTTTTTTACCTAAAACCTTTCTAAATATCCGGGGAAAAGAAAACATAAAAGGGTGATCTCAAATGCTCAGTAAGGGTAAACAAAAGAAATATCAATCACATCATATTCAAAAGAACATAACATTTTGGAAATCTTAACCTGCAAAAGAGATCATAATATCATAACATGGGATAAATCATAGTTGTGAAATGTAATCCCAATAATCATAACATAAAACATGAAACTTTGTGTCATACACACATAATCATAGAGAATCATTTCTTATTAGTCCAGACTCATTTCCAAGACTATCTTGGTGGACAAAGTCCATTTTTGAACCGAGTTCACTCCTCGTTTCAGTCCTATATCACTGAACTGGTTTAACCTGCCGTTCCAGCCATGTCTATCTCATGAGATATAAAATCTTTTACCAATGAATTGTAGGGAGATATAGGTCCCACCCATCTCATAATGATACCATTCTTATGTGTGCCACAAAATCATAAATCATACATCATTGCATAACCCATGTAATAAAAATGGGAATCTTAAACATCATGACATCATAAAACAATTCATATAAGATAAATGAATTCATAAAAATATATCCACCACAACATAATCATATCAATGTAATAATAGGGATATAAACAGAACCCTATATTATCTTAGATTGAAAATAATTATGATAAAACACTTGAACTCCATTCTTGAGGAAAATATCCTTTCTAAATCAATTTTTTTTTTCCTTTCTTAACATGTCATAAAATTTTAATCTAAAAGAAGTTGATTAAAAATAAGCTTGAAAACTTATAAAGTATGATTCTTGGAAATAATGTTTTAAAAATCCATTCATGCTGTATAAGTTAAAAAAACATTACTCTCGTACTTTTGTCGGAAGAGTCAAAAAGCACATCGTATGAAAAACGACAAAAGATTCCTTTCATATC
Source organism: Viscum album (assembly GCA_963277665.1). Lineage (NCBI taxonomy): Eukaryota > Viridiplantae > Streptophyta > Magnoliopsida > Santalales > Viscaceae > Viscum > Viscum album. The sequence goes on from OY728164.1 coordinate 2,031,810,265, forward strand.
TTTTACTAAAAACTCACCGAAGGGTAAAATTGGATATAAACTATTGTAGAAGGATATAAATATTACATATTTATGAAACATGGATGAGGATGATAAAATACACCCCAGTAAATACCAAAGTATAATCAATCTCGGATAAAAATGAGATTGTGATATTTTCCCTTACCATAGGTCTGATTTGCTTCGTAAGTGTCCGAACCACCTGTATAATGATTTAAATAATGTCATTGAGTTATTACAGAATCATATTCATTTTTATGACATCATATATGGTTAACTTATGACTTTATATTACCCATTATTTTGTAAATTAATGTTAAAGTAGCGTTTTTCGTAAAATCATCTTATTTATCGTACATGTTTGGACTTGTTGTTCTTGATGTTATTATTACTTATATCATGATTTAATTACATCCAAAATGTAAATCATGATTTATGTATCGTATAAATTCATTATATATCCTTATTATACAATCATTTATAATAGTACATAACATATAGAGGTAAGAAATGAAACGCACCGTTCATGGAGACGGTAAGCCGTACATACGCATAAACGCTACTTTCATTTCTATTTCTTATTTTAATGGAATTAAAACATAATGATACATAGGTATATTATAATTCCAGTATAATATCATATATAATATCATCAACCACATCCTTTATACATCCCACATAAGGTATTAATGAATCGCATCACTTTGAGGGGGCTGTAGTACGCACTTCCTCAAATGAGATTATCGTATTTACCGACTATGGAAACTATAAAGGCTTGATATAATTGGGAAGTAAATAAGAATAAGGAAATCATAAACATAATATATATTATATATAAATACAGTGCCATCATAATTTCCACCATGAGAGGCGGTAGGAGAAAATCGATCAATCATCGTTTCGTGAGGTGTTAGTTTTCCATCACAGAAACATTATGTTCATCATCCATTAGATGGAGGTGTGTGTAAGTTTAGTTCCAGTAAATCTCATAAAAACATCCTAATATATTTTTTATATTTTTTTGGTTACAAAAGAATGTATTAAAAAGAGTTTAGGTGTTGGAGAAGTAGAATAAAAGAAAACAACTTAAGAGAAACAGTTACCTTTAATTTTGGTATCTTCCTTTGGTTTGAACCAAAATGACTTCTTGGAGAGTCTTCTGAATAATGTAAGATTTCAAGGGGGAGAAGAGGAATGTAGGGAGCTTAGTTGGGCAGAGTTTGGATGAGCAAAAAGGCTTGAGAGGTGTGAGGAATTGCATAGAAGTGGTCTCCTTTTATAAGGGAGTGGAGGGGCTCTTTAGGAAAGTGTGAAAACATTATTTTATTATAAAGTTATCATCGGTTTCAAGAGGTCTAAACCACATTAATATCGAAGATAATATGACTCATACTCGAAATAAAATCATCCAATAGGATTTGGACTGGTTTTGGATGATATTTTAATCATTTTAATCAAATTTATTTAAATCATTTATTAATGAGGTAAATACTACATCATTATTGTGTCATAAATAATTTAATTTATATTATGTATAAAATTTATAAAAAAACTGCCAACACGTAGTAAATATTTTTATCTTTCCAATAAATATTTATAGTTCAAAATAGAATTTATATAGACCCTTATAAAAATTAATTACTAAACGATATTTGTTAATTCCAATTTTGTCTTTACATTAAATTAATTAATCTAATGTGTCATTGTCTTTCATAAGTGGCTCCATGGGGTCCCCAAATCGACCCAAGGATTCCCATGGTCGTCCAATACTCATCCAATAAGTTTAGGACAAGTTTCAAGGTAATTTTGAATTATTATAATATTCTTTTAACCTTGAATTACCCTATTTACCTTTAACCGTAGTAAATAAAAATTATCGTAGTTCCTATTCATAATATCAAAAAAATAAAAGTAACCTATTAACATAATTTGGACCCACTGATTCCAAATATGGAATAAATTTTTCAAAATTCAATACACAGAAGTTGCAGTAATTAATTTAAAATTAATCCCATTGTTAAGCAAACAGGTTTTAAAAGATAAAACATTGCCAAAGATTGAATTTATTTAACCTACGAATTCAATGTAAAATCAAGGCTAATGACATAAATTATATTAATTGGTAAAATTATATTATATTTAAACTTTGAAACCATTACATATTATTATTTAACCACATACATTATTACGATGAAAAAGTTGTTTTTAATTAAAATATAGCGTGTTTTTACTATTCATTAAAATATGAAAGTTAATAGAATAATATGAAAAATATATCCAAAGTAAATTTTTATATATTTATTATAAAGAAGAATTTTATTTTTTCAAATTATACTTATAAAATTGTCAAAAAATAGATTTAATGTGGGTGCGCCATCAAAAGGCGGTAAAACTGCATTGTTTTTAAAATACTTATTTTACCCGAAAAATTTATTTTTCTCTCTTAACAAGTTCTAAAAAATGTATAAGATGAATAATAATGTTATTAAATTCAAATTTTAGTTAATACTATTCTTAATGGCTGGTTCATAATAATATTATAATAATATATCATTGTTTAGTAAAAACCCAGTATTGCGTATAACACACGCTATCGAGGAAGGTCGTGATTGCGTGTAACGCAAGCCAAGTCATGTTTGCGTATTGTGCAAGAATCCTTCGTTGTTTCGTATAAGAGAATCCAACAATATTTCATTTATACATTGAATATATATATATATACACACACACACACACACTCAATGTTGCGTAGAATGACTATTATAAAACAAACATGAAATTGTGTGTAACACGATCCAAGAATAGCGTTGCATATACTGCAAGCTAATATGGTGTTGCGTATAGTACAAGCTAAACTTGGTGTGCTGTATAATAAAATACATCAATGAAATTAAAAGAATATTTTTCATAAAATCTCGGGTTGTTACATTCTTCCCCCCTTAAAATGAAATTCACCCCCGAAATTCGTCGGGGTTACAAATCATTTATTACTGGAATGTTTCTTTAATAGAACCCAAATCATAAAAAGGAATACCAAAACATGGCTTTAAAAACTAAAGTATGAAATGTAACGGTCACCCAAATTAACTAATCACTGGGTTTCCACATATTAGAACATAGGTGATAATATGGATATGGAAGAGAAATCTAACCATCATGTTCTGATGGAGAGGGGTAGAGAACATGGATATGGAAAATCCAGAAATCACAAATCCATAAATTTGTGATGATCTAGTGTACCATCTGATTCATCGGATATAAGGGCACTAGGATAACATTTTTTTTGGTTTTCAAGATCATTATCCTAAAGCTGAAGATTTTTAATTAGAATAAATACTTACTTTTTTTTGGTACAATCTCACTATTGTTCGTCCTTTGAACAATTTACACTTCATCTCTTAAAGAAATGAAGATGAATTTGTTATCCATGAATTGCTAATAGATCATGTGATATAATGATGGGTCATTCCATCTGTTTCAAACAAATGTTTAGCAAAAGTTATCAAATATACATAAGTACATATTTGGCGAGGTTAATCGTATACGATTCAAAAAATGGACGTATACTTCATATATCATAGCGCGTAATAAATTAAAACTAGTTTCTACTAACCAGGGACTTCCTGTAGGATAGTGGTAGCCGATAAAGGCCAGTCGTACTTCGATTGTGGGTTCAATTCCCACAGCCTTGTCCGACGCGATGGGTTGTCGCCCGTCCTATAGGTTGTCCTTTATCTAAAGCTATATTACTATAACATCCCATCAATAATATCGAAAAAAAGTTCTATCCTAACTTATGTCTAACATAATCCATTCAAATATTTAGGCTTATCGAAAATACTTCGGTCCAAGATCATAGTATAAAGAAAATGATTACATGAAATGTCACATAACAATCACGTGAATGCCATCATTTTTCCCCCATATATCATAAGATATATCTTGTTGGTCAAATTACAAACATGTGAATATCTTAATCATCTATTCTTTTGAAGAATAAATACCCATTATTTGAACCATAGTGAAAACATGAATGCAGTTAAAAGTTAACACTTTCCACATACCAAAATCCTTAAAATTCTATATACTCAGACCATGGTATCACTTAGTCCTTATATCAATCATGAGCTCATGAATATGCTCAAACATTTCATTTTCTCATTTTCCTTTCATTATGCGCATATCATATTTTTTTCAAAAAAAATCTCAATCACATTCTATGGTTACCGATACCATTGAAAACCACAATAGACCACTACATAAATATTCCAATATTCCACAATACTATATACAACATTATTTTGGAATCCCATTACATAATCACTTAATCATTCCACCACATTGTTGTCATTTTCAACATCGCCAATAGTGATCGCATGTGACTTCCCTTTTTCCTTTGCCTTAAGTGGTTGCTCATGTCGATCATCACTAACCTTTGGATAGGGCATTTATTAGCATAATGCCACATTTCCTTGCACTTGAAGCATTGAAGTGTAGTGGGTTCATTCTGTGTATCCCTTCCTTTGTTTGCATCATTAGAAATCTTCTTCCCATCATTGCGGCATTCAAATGCCCGATGACCTTCCTTTCCACATTTGAAACATTTACTTGTCCCTTTAAGACAATCTCCACCATGCTTCTTTCCACACTTTGAGCATAAGGAAACATTCATATTCTTTTCACCATTATTCTGAGATTTCTCCCTGAACTCCATCTTTCGTTTCTTGTCAAAACTATGAGATGGATAAGTAACACCAACTTCCATTTCTACCTTGATAGCACAATGCACAATTTCTTCATAACTACTGAATTCTCTTATAGCTAATGCCCTTCGAATATTTGGTTTTAAGACACTAAATAATCGATCAACTTTACTTTCAGGTTGGATGATAAATCCAGATGCATACCTTGCAAGCCTTGTAAAATTCACTTCGTATATACCAACAGATTCATCATCCTTTTGCTTTAGTTCAAGAAACTCCTTCTCCATCTTTGTTCGAAGAATATGAGGGAAGTAATTATTGAAAAATAAGTTCTTGAACTCGTCTCATTCCATGGACTCGATTTCATCTCTTGGTATCATATTCTTGATAAGATTCACCCATTGATCAACATCACCTTCCAAACGATACACTACTAAGATGAATTTATCATGTTCAGAACATTGAGGAACTAGAAATATCTTTTCAGTAGTACTGATCCATTGTTCAGCAATAAGTGGATCATAAGACCCACTAAAAGAAGGTGGATGTTGCCTCATGAAGGACTCAATAGAATATGGTTCCCTTCTCTACTCATTGGGATGTTCAGAATGATTCATTGCTTGTGTAAGTATATCAATAAGATTTTTCACTCCATCTCCCATAACATTTCTTTGTTCAAGAGGACAATCATTGCATTGTCCATTACATTGATCAACACGGTTCCTTCGGGTTCCAGCAATCGTCTAAAACCCAAAAAGAATAGTGTGAGTGGAAAAATCACGCTAGGTAAAACAACATAATAAAGGGGGAGTACCTTCAATATCTAACATCTTATGTTACTGAAATTCTAACACTATAACCTATACTTATACTTAACCTTAGGTACATCCCTATACATACCTTATAAATATCTATAGGGATCTCACTAAAGTTCTCGCATCCTAGTTTCCAAAGGTTGACTAAACCATTTCTCTGATACCAAATGTAGAGACCATAAGCCTAACGTGCATGGAAATTACATTACATTTACGGAATACTTAGTACATAACAAAAACACACACATAAAGACCATAATAGTTTAGTGTCTTTGGAAACTTGGAACGTAATCTTCTAATCGTGGTGAGAGATCTTCAACATCTCCCATAAAGATCTTATTTTTGTTACCTAAAACCATTATTTATATCCTGGGGAAAAGAAAACATAAAAGGGTGAGCTAAAATGATCAGTAAGGGTAAAAAAAAAGAAATATCAATCACATCATATTCATAAGAACATAACATTTTGGAAATCCTAACCTGCAAAAGAGATCATAATATCATAACATGGGATAAATCATAGTAGTGACATGTAATCCCAATAATCATAATAGAAAACATGAAACATTGTGGCGTACACACATAATCATAGAGAATCATTTCTTATTAGTCAAGACTCATTGCCAAAACTATCTTAGTGGACAAAGTACATTTCTGAACCGAGTTCACTCCTCGTTTCAGTCCTGTTTCATTGAACCGGTTTAACCTACCGTTCCAGCCATTTCTATCTCATGAGATATAAAATCTTTACACAATGCATTGGAGAGAGATATAGGTCCCACCCATCTCATAATTATACAATTCTTATGTGTTCCACAAAATCATAAATCATACATCATTGCATAGCCCATGTAATAAAAATGGGAATCTTAAACATCATGACATCATAAAACAATTCATATAAGATAAAGGAATTCATAAAAATATATCCATCACAACATAATCATATCAATGTAACAATTGGGATATAAACAAAACCCTATATTATCATAGCTGGAAAATAATTTTGATAAAACACTTGAACTCCATTCTTGAGGAAAATATCCTTTCTACATCAAATTTTTTTCCTTTCATAACATGTCATACAATTTTAATCTAAAAGAAGTTGATTAAAAATAAGCTTCAAAATTTGAAAAGGAAGATTCTTGGAAATAATGTTTTAAAAATCCATTCATTCTATATAAGTTAAAAAAACATTCTTCTCGTACTTTTGTCGGAAAAGTCAAAAAGTACCTCGTACGAAATACGACAAAATATTCCTTTCATATCGTTTACTAAAAACTCACCGAAAGGTAAAATTGGATATAAACTATTTTAGAAGGATATAAATATTACATATTGAGGAAACATGGATGAGGATGATAAAATACACCCCAGTAAATACCAATGTATAAACAATCTCAGATAAAAATGAGATTGTGATATTTTCCCATACCTTAGGTATGATTTGTTTTGTAACTATCCGAACCTCCTGTATAATGATATAAATAATGTCATTGACTTATTAATGAATAATATTCATTTTTATGACATCATATTTGGTTCACTTATGACTTTATATTACCCATTATTTTGTAAATTAATGTTAAATTAGCATTTTGGGTAAAATCATCTTATTTATCGTACGTGTTTGGACTTGTTGTTCTTGATGTTATTATTACTTATATTATGATTTAATTACTTTAAAAATGTAAATCATGATTTATGTATCATATAAATTCATTATATATCCAGATTATACAAGCATTTATAATATTACATAACATATGGAGGTAAGAAATGAAACGCACCGTTAATGGAGACGGTAAGCCCTACGTACGCATAAACGCTACATTCATTTCTATTTATTATTTTAATGGAATTAAAACATAATGATTCAAAGGTATATTATAATTACAGTATAATATCATATATAATATCATCAACCACATCCTTTATACATCCCACATAAGCTATTAACGAATCACATCACTTTGAGGGGGCGGTAGTCTGCATTTCCTCAAATGAGATTATCGTATTTACCGACTATGGAAAATGTAAAGGCTTGATATAATTGGGAATTAAAGAATCATAAGGAAATAATAAACATAATATATATTATATATAAATACAGTGCTTTCATAATGGCCACCAGGAGAGGGTGTAGGAGAAAATCGAACAATCATCGTTTCTTGAGGTGTTAGTTTTCCATCACAGAAACGTTTTGTTCTTCATCCCTTAGATGGAGGTGTGTGTAACTGTAGTTCCAATACATCTCATAACAACATCATAATATATTTATGATATTTTTTTTGTTACAAAAGAAAGTATTAAAAATATTTTAGGTGTTGGAGAAGTAGAATAAAAGAAAACAACTTAAGAGAAACTGTTACCTTTAATTTTGGTAACTTCCTTTGGTTTGAACCAAAATGACTTCTTGGGAAGTCTTATGCCTATTTTAATGTTTCAAGGGAGATTATAGGGATGTAAGGAGCTTAGTTGGGCAGAGTTTTGTCGATCCAAAAGGCTTGAGAGGTGTGAGGAATTGCATAGATGTGGTCTCCTTTTATAAGGGAGAGGAGGGGCTCTTTAGGAAAGTGTGAAAACATTATTTAATTATAAACATATCTTCGGTTTCAAAAGGTCCAAAACACATTAATGTAAAATATAAAGTGACTCATATTCGAAATAAAATCATCCAATAGAAATTGGACAGGTTTTGGATGATATTTTAATCATTTTAATCTTATTTATTTAAATCATTTATTAGTGAGGTAAATACTTCATCATTATTGTGTCATAAATACATTAATTTATATGATGTATAAAAATTATAAAAAAAATACCAACATATATAAAATCTTTTTATATTTCCAATGAATATTTATAGTCCAAAATATAATTTATATAGCCCCTTATAAAAAGTAATAACTAAACGATATTTGTTAATTCAAATTTTGTCTTTACATTAAATTAATTAATCTAATGTGTCATTGTCTTTAATAAGTGGCTCCATGGGGTCCCAAAATCTACCCAAGGATTCCCATGGTCGGCCAATACTCATCCAATAAGGTTAGGACACGTGTCAAGGTAATTTTGAATTATTATAATATTCTTTTAACCTTGAATTACCCTATTTACCTTTAACCGTAGTAAATAAAAATTACCGTAGTTACTATTCATAATATCAAAAAAATAAAAGTAACCTATTAACATAATTTGGACCCACTGATTCCAAATATGGAATCCATTTTTAAAAATTCTAAACACAAAAGTTGCATTAATTAATTTAAAATTAATCCCGTTGTTAAGAAAACAGGTTTTAAAAGTTAAAACATTGCCAAAGATTGAATTTATTTAACCTACGAATTCAATGTAAAATCAAGGCTAATGACATAAATTATATTAAATGGTAAAAATATATTCTATTTATACTTTGAAACCATTCAATATTGTTATTTAACCACATAATTTATTACGATGACAAAAGTTGTTTTTAATTAAAATATAGCGTGTTTTTACTATTCATTAAAATATGAAAGTTATCAGAATAATATGAAAAATTTATCCAAATTAAATTTTTATATCCTGATTCTAAAGAAGAATTTTATTTTCTCAAATTGAACTTATAAACTTGTCAAAAACTAGATTTAATGTGGGTGTTCTATCAAAAGGCAGAAAAACTGCATTTTTTTAAAAATACTTATTTTACCCTAAAAATTTATTTTGTTCTTTTAACAAGTTCTAGACAATGTATAAGATGAATAATAATGTTATAAAATTCAAAATTTAGTTAATACTATTTATAAAGGCTATTTCATAATAATATTATAATAATATATCATTGTTTAGTAAAACCCGGTATTGCGTACAACACACGCTATCGAGGAAGGTCACGAATGCGTGTAATGCAAGCCATGTCAGGGTTGGGTGTTATGCAAGAATCCTTCGTTGTTTCTTATAACAGAATCCAACAATATTTCATTTATACATTTAATATATATATATATACACTCAATGTTGCGTAGAATGACTATTATAAAACAAACAAGAAATTGTGTGTATCACGATCCAAGAATAGAATTGCATATACTACAAGCTAATACGGTGTTGCGTATAGTACAAGAAAAACTTGGTGTGCTGTATAATAAAAGACATCAATGAAATTAAAAGAATATTTTTCATAAAATATCAGGGTGTTATAAGGGTACCCAGGATGGTTTGGGACAATGTGGTATCATATGGAGGTTATGAATCTTCCCTCGATGATATTATGCATTTGAGTTTTCATGTCGGGACTTAGGAGGTAGTTTTAATTATGTTCATGGCCATCTCTTAGCATAATTAACCTTAAGTCACCAGGGTTGGTTAGGGAAATACGACTTGTGGATTAGTTCTAGTATTTTCCCTGTTTTAATTTGGATAGAGTGGAATCCAAATCTTGTTATCCCTTATTTTATGAATAGTTTTCTTTGTTACTCTGTTTGAGTGTTAATAAACTTTCTTTTTGTGTAGTGTAACAACATGCCTCTGATAATATGTGAGATTAGGATCCAAAAAGAGGTTGTCATTGAATCTCAACAAGCAATTCCTACTGTGGATCCGAATATGGTTGAAGTGATTGTTCGCACTGTCCAAGCTCTAGAACATGCACCACCTCCACTTCCTGTTCAGACTCCGGCTATAGATCCTCATGGTGATTTTCTCCGCAGTCTTTCTCAAGAGTTCCTATGCCAGAATCCATCAGTTTTCTAAGGCTCCAGTAACCCTCAACATTATGAGGAATGGAATAGTATGATTGAACATTTATTTGGATTCGTGGAGACACCTGAGGTGATCAAGGTGATGTGTGCCACCATCATACTGGAGGGACAAAGTATGAGATGGTGGGACACAATGGTGATGGATGGGAAACATGAGGGTTTTGAGTGGAATGACTTTAGGGTTCTTTTCACTAACAAGTCCTATCCAGAATCAATGGTGTTGGCTAAGGTGGTGGAGTTTTTCAAGCTTGAGCAGTCCAAAAGAACCGTTACTGAGTAATCAGGTCGTTTTTTTGAGCTGGTACAGTTTTATCCTAATATTGTATCTAATTAGAGTATGAAGGTTCAACGATTCATGTAGGGAATTCAATTAGATATCCGTTCTCAAATTTTCATACTGAAGCTACACACATATGCTGATGTTATGGATAGGGTGTTGATGGTTGAGATGGACTTGGAAGGAAAGTCAGGGTTGAAGGAGGATATTTTCCCTCATAGTGGCAGTGTGGGTTCCTTTAAAGGAAAACAGAAGCCTGACTTTTCACATGGTGGTTCTCGACAGTAGAGTCATTCCAGAAATCCGGTATCACAAGGAGGGGCTTTATTGAAATGCAATCAGTGTGGGAATCCAAGACATTCTAAGTGGTTTTGCACTGACGCACCCAAGAACTGTAGCTCTTAGAGACGTTTAGGGAACTTACAGAGAATCATCCATCACTTCTCTACTCTACATGGTGGAACAAGATCATCAAAACCTCCAAAAATTATGAGGTAATCAAATGCTTCACATGCAAAAGGGTTCCAGCCACATGAATCCAGAATGAAGCTTCTTTATGTAGTGGAACAGTCGCCAGAGCTAGCTGATGTAGTCCTACCACTGTGATAGGTACCATTACGATAGATTTGTATTTAGTGATAGCTCTTTTTGATACTAGTGCATCTCACTCCTTTATTTCAACCCCTCTTGTTAATCTTCTTAATCTATATATGGAAATTTTATCTTGTGCGTTGGATATTACTACATCCCTTGGAATAATGAGAGTGAAGGGACTATGTTGTCCTGCTTGTGTCTTCTCTCTATCAGATGTTGATCATTCTTGGAGTTTCTTGGTTCATGACATGAAATCGTTTGACATTATATTTTGGATGGATATCCTCATATCCAATAAATCCCAGATCGATTGTCATCTTTGATAGTTCTACCATACTACACCTAGTGGTGGGCCTCTTGTTTTTCACAGAGAATGGGACCCAAGGTCAAGCAGAGTCGGACCCTCTTATCCAAAATTGGGGAATGTTATATCAACGTTTTCTTTTGATCTGGAGAAAGATTCAATGTGTGGTGATCTTCCTCTAGTCATCACTGAGTTTCCCGATGTGTTTCCTTCTGACTTCTCTGGTTTTTCACTAGTATGGGAAGTTTATTTCACTCTGTACTTGTGACCTGGTACTAAATCGGTTTCTATTCCCTCTTACCGAATGGCTCCAGCAGAACTAAAATAACTGAAGTCTCAGTAAGATGATCTTCGTGAGAATGGTTTGATATGCCCGAGTGTGGCACCTTGGGCAACACATGTTCTCTTTTCCAAGAAGGCTGATGGCTCTCTTTGCTTATGTGTTGATTATCGAAAGCTCAGCCATGTTACTATAAAGAACAAATATATGATTCCAAGAATCGATGATTTTTTTGATCAATTGAAAGGGGAAAAGTGGTTTTCAAAAATTGATCTTCGATCTGCATACCATCATATGAAAATAAAAGAATCTGTTATTCCTAAGAGCACTTTTTAGAGTATGTATGACCATTATGAGTACCTTGTTATGCCCTTCGGCCTAACAAATGCGCCTGTAGTTTTCATACCCTTGATGAAAATGGTTTTCCATGATTACCTAGATAAATTTGTGGTAGTCATTGTGGATGAAATTATTGTCTACTCCACGTTTGAGGAGGATCGTGTGCATCATCTGATATCAATTCTTTGTATTCTACGGAATCAACAACTTTACGCCAAGCTTTCAAAATGAAATTTATTGATTAGAGAAGTGAAATTATTGGGACATGTCGTGTTAGAACAAGGAATATTAGTTAATTCTGACAACATGGAGGCTATTATGACTTGGTAACAACAACGAAATGTTTTCGAGATTCAGAGATTCTTGGGAATAGCGGGATATTATCACTAGTTTGTTAAATACCTCTCAATGTTATCTTCTCCAATGACTGCTCTCACTCAATAGGGATTGAGGATTTCCTGAAATGATAATTGTTATAGATCATTTGTTAAGCTAAATAATCTATTAACTACTACACCAGTGTTAACTCTTCCTGAGGTTTGGATAAGTTATGTGGTATTCTGTGATATATCGGGTTCAGGTTTAGGATGTGTACTCATGTAGGGTAATCATGTTGTTTCATATGGGTCTCATCAGCTTAATCCTCATGAAAAAAACTATCCTACCCCTGACCTTGAACATGAAGATGTAATCCATGGACTAAAGTGTTGGAGACATTACGATTATGTAGAAATGTTTATTGTGTATTCAGACAATAAGAACTTCAGTTATATCTTCTCACAAAATGATTTGAATCTTTGCTAAAGGTGTTGTTGGAGTACCTGCAATATTTCAACATTGAAAATGCATATACACTGGGGAAAGGGAATGTAGATGCAGATGCGTTAAGCAGGAAACTTCCATCATAGGCTGTGAAAGATTCTTTAGAAGAGTGAAGTCTGATGGCTCTTTTTGCTCAGTCTCATATTGGAGTTCATTGGAAGGGGAATGAAGTTTCTTTAGCCAGTTTTCAGTTGACTCCTACTCTCCTCGAGTTAATTATATAGGAAAAACAATAGGATGATGAATTCCAATGAATTTGGGAATCTATTTATGGTGGGGAGACCGACACTCTGTGGTCGTTCTCCATTGAGGATGTTCTGTGTTATTGAAACTATTACTATGTTCCGTTTGTGACAAGGAATAATGTGATTGGGGGATTCCATAACTCTTAGTGGGATGTACACCCAGGAACCATGAAGATGTTCTATGACATGCGACAATAGTTCTGGTGGCTAGGTATGAGACGAGACATTGCTAAGATTGTATCTCATTGCTATACATGCCAGTATGTGAAAGCCAAGCACTTGAAACCTTCGGGATTACTAGAACCACTTCCAGTCCCTACATGGAAGTGGGATGAAATCTCTATGGGGTTTTTTGGTTGGGTTACCTCTAACCCAGAGGATGAAGAACGTGATATGGGTTGTGATATACAAGCTGACCAAGTCATCTCACATTATACCTATTTGAGATACAACCAAAGTTGAGGATGTTGGAAATGTCTATGTGAAATTAGTTGTTCTTTATCACGAAGTTCTGTCTGCTATAGTCTCTGATAGGGAACCTATTTTTACTTCTTGCTTTTGGAGAGGCCTTAAGGAGGCACTGTGATCTCAGGTCCGTTTGAGTATGGACTACTATCCGCAGTCAGATGGTCAGACCCAGAGAGCTATTCAAATCCTTGAGGATATGCTCTGCGTAAGTGTTCTCGACTTTGGTGGATCTTGGGATGATCATCTGGGGCTAGTTGAGTTTTCTTATAACAACAGTAATCATTCTGCAATAAAAATGGATCCATTTGAGGCTTTGTATGACCGTCCTTGGAAATATCTTTTATGTTGGTCAGAGATTAGGGAATGTTCTTTGGTAAGACAGAGTTTTGTCCAGGAGACAACATCTATGATTCAGTTGATTTGTTAGAGAATGTTGACAGCAGAGAGTCGATACAAGTCTTATGCTGATCGTTGCTGTAAACCTTAAGAGTTCTCAGTTGGTGACTCGGTGTTCTTGAAAGTTTTACCCTGTTTAGGTCATCGATTTCTTGGGAGGCAAGGGAAGCTTGCTCCTCGTTTTGTGGGACCTTATTGGGTTGTTGTTCTTCTATGAAAACTTTCTAATTGTCCATCTCTTCTGCCACAACTGACATTGATATATAACGTGTTATATATAACACGTCTGTGAAAGTATCTCTCTGATCTATCTCATGTCATGAGCTGGAGTGATCTTGAGATTGAACCCAATTTATCGGTTACTGAACGACATTTCAGGGTTGTTGAATCTGAGACCAAGGTACTTCATGGGAAAATGATACCCTAGGTCCATGTACTTTGGTAGCATGGTTATGATTCTCATGAGATGTGGTAAAGGGAGGCACTTATGAGAGGGCAGTGGCCTCATTTTTTGATGTGGAGGTTTCTTCATTGGCTCTCCGGGGGAAGAAAGATCATTTGGTGGGGAGGTTGTAACATCTTGTTACATTTTCAAGTATCATATGATGTTTCTAAATACCTCTATTTTGATGTAAAGCCATGGGGTGTGTTTGGGCGGACTTTTAAGTAAAACTAAAGGGTAATATCCTTCCCATGGGAGGCGCACAGTTTGTCTAAACCTTATGGCCAAATCGTGCGAAATTGGTGTTGGAGGAAGTGGCTAACGCATGGTTAGAGCGCATTTTGTCTAACCGTGTGGAATAATCGTGCGAGGAGTGTTTGGTGAGGTAGAAGAAAACACGTGGTTAGCACACGAATTTCCAAACTGTGCGGACTAACCGTGCGAGCACTTAAATTCAGATCCAAAAATTGTGAATCTAAACTCTTTTCCGTTGAATGGTTTGTTTAATCCCCTAAGCGGCCTTAACTCAGTATTTTTCTTCTCCTAAGGTCAGAGATGGCTCCCCCATTGTTCCGGAGGTGATCCAAAGGCTCCTCTTGGAGTATCGAAGCCGGATTCTTGAGGTAAATGAAAATTCTTCACCGTTCTTGAGCAGTTTCATAGCTCTTCTTAGATCTACATCCCCTGATCTATTGGTTTCATAGATCTAGGCCCGTTATGGATAGATCTAAGTGTGTGGTAACAAATATGATGGGGTTTGGTCATGAACTTTCTAGGAGAAGAGAGTTAAGGTGGGGTTTTGAAGAAGAAACCATGTTTTCTTGAGAATTCTTGACCATTGTGGTTTTGGTCAAAACATTTGAGGTAGGTGGTTCCGTCCAGAAATTCCAAATTGATTATCATTGTATTTATTTGATTTACTTGAATTATTGATTTAAATTCAATAAATCAAGTTAAATTTCATTTGAATTGATTAAAACTCGATTCCATTGAATTGAGATATTTGAAATGGTTTTGGAATAGAAATTTGTGAAAACCACAATTCCATTGAAATGGGTGTGTTTATGGGAAATTGGTCGATTTAAATTGTTTAATTTAAATTGTGGATTTAATGGATATTTTTTCAATTAAAATTTTGAATATAATTATTGAAATTAAATATGTAATGATGGAATTGGTTTTGAATGGATTTCAAACAAGTGAAAATGGCTTAAAATGGTTTGATAGAGACCCATTGGTTTTATCTTGTGAAAAAGGTATGTTTTTGAATAAACATGATATGGTTTTAAATGGAATGAAGATGGAAATTTTGAAAATAAGAAATGGATTTATTGTATTTTAAGAATTCTTAAAATATTAATCCAATAATGTAAGAGTCCATGAAAGCCTTAGGTAGTTAGTGAGTTATTTGGATACACTCTACGCTACGACGACGTTCTATAACATACTTGAGGCAGGTCACATCCCCGATAGGTTTGTGATGAGACTCATATGGGCATTTCCATTGGGACGTGTATATAAACATTTTGTTGAGTTCACATAGAGAGTGCAGAGTCCTATAACTGGTAAATACTATCATACCTTTTGGCAGATGACCATGTTGCTCTCTTGTTTATTTATATTCGAGCTATAAATTTATGACAATGATTTTGAACTGCTTTACATGCCTTCAGAATTTATATAAATTGTTTTATATAATCTTCTTACCTAAGCCATTGTTTTAGAAATATTTATTCATTATAAAGCCTTTGCTAAAAATATTTATTCCCATCATTTAAAAATTTATTGCATATTTTGTTAGAATATGATTTTGATTTTCCAAGCCTGTTTATTTGAAAAATTGAAATCTTTTCTTTGGATAATATATATTTGGAATCTGTTATGGAATCTTTTCTTCTATCCTAATGGTATTAGGCTCACACCATACTTTTTCCATCGGGTGTTTGTAGACATTCTTCTGCCAAGATCGAGCAAAGGGAATGGACCTCTTGGAGGAATATCCAGCTATTGATCTTTGGTATTGGTGAGTTGTGTCCTTAGGGTCCTTTGGACTATTTTCCATTTTGGTAATTGGGTTGTAGTACATTGGCTTATTATGCCTCTATTTATTCTAGTACATTACACTCGGTGGAGTTTCTTTCATTTTTCATACTATCTTTTTTCTTTTACATCTGCATTATTGTGGAAAAATAGTTCCCACTGGCATGTTGTGTGTTTCCAGGTGCTAGTTGCCAACCCGTGGGGATCGGGAACACCCTTCGGGCTATGTCAGGGCTGGCTCAGTTATCGGGTTACCAGGGTACCCAAGATGGTTTGTGACATTTATTGTTTAAATTTACGTCCCTAAGGTCCTTGATCATGGGAGAAATCCAAATCCATCATAAATTACAATATAAAATCATCATTGGTGGAGAGACCTGGGCCTTTTCGAGGGCCCATCTTGATGATAATTCATTACTTTATTATTATTCATACTTTTTTCTTTACCTGTTGTATTTTTCGCATGCCAAAGAACATACAGTTCTGATTTTGAGAGAGAAGCTCTCTCGCTAGAAGGGGAACTCACAATGGTTGTGTTATATTCAAAAAGCATTACTTCCCCAATCTAAAGGACATTAGTGTCATCAGACCAAAAATCACTATTCAATGGGATGAATTTAATCAATGATTTAATCATCTCTTTAGAGACATAGATAGTGTTCCTTTTACTATATGCTTTAGAATATGGTTGTTTTGATAATTTACCATCATCATAACCACAAAATGATGAGACCATCCCATGAGTAATAATCTCAATAAGAGTATGGTGATGAGAATACAGTTTAATGATCTATTGAGTAATACAAGGTATAAAAAGAACATTGTATACAACATCCAATACATTGGTCCTAGATTCATCTTTACAAGACTCCCAAACATTCTCATATGTAGCCAACTCAGAAATCCTTCCAACATCTGATGGAATGATAGAGTGGTCAATTACTTCTAGAACATTCCCAAAATGAGCATAAACATTTTCCTCAAAAGATAGATATTTTTTATCATCAAAATAAATCCTAGAAGGATTAAATATCATGGAATTCAACACCATCCATTTATTCATAGGTTATTTTGTAAATGAATAATCATTAACATAACAAGGCTAAAATTGAACAATATCCTCCAAACCATCAGAATTAGTAAACAAAGACTATTTAAAAGACACGATTTTATCATGCCCAGATTTTCAAATTGAAAGTATAGTCAATTAATATTTGATGGATATTAACATTACCATCCTTACTAGTATAATTATTAGGTAGAGCATGTGCTTGTACAATATACCCCACATGATATATTCTAGGATCAGGTGTATGAGCATCTCGATCTTTCCGTTTTCCCCATCCACTACTGATTTTTAGAATGAGCATTGATGTTGCCTCTATACAATCATAGAGGTAATTTTGAAGTTTTCACAACAAAATAATTATCTATATAATTAATTTATTACTTCATATTTATGGTAATTTATATCTATTTAGTATTAGTCACATATGAATTGTTTTCTTTTGCTGTCACGACCCGTCCTCGGGGCCCGTGCCGTGACTACCCCAAGCCCGCCTTCCATAGCCCAGGGGCTGTCGACTAGCACCAAGGCGTAAATCCCAACAAAAGGGAAGGCATTGCCTTTGAATAGTAAACAAGCTCCATAGAGTAAGCAAGCGGAAAATTAAACACTAAGTAAAAACTGTAACAAGCTGTGCTGAAAGAAAAAGGGGCTGGAAATACAAGCCCAAATGTAAAGTACAACTAAAAGGAAAAACAGCAACTGAAAGCAAAAGCCGCTACACCGAGCTGTCCACTAGGAATCCCACTTGAAGGTTGGGTACATATAGCTCTACTGCTCCTCGGTCCAGCCGTCCGCTCCGAGTGCGTCCAGCCCAGTGGTCCAACTCCAGGTACCGTCCTGCTCCGCACGCCTCCACGACGATCAGCGCTGTCCGTCGTCTGCAACCAACACAACGAAGTGCGGGCATAGCCCGTGCAGGGGTGAGTATAAGCTACTCAGTACGGACCCCGAGGCCCCCAAAGGTCTCCTGAAATCCACAAAGGATAATCCACAAAGGAAAGATACAATCACGAAGTAACATCTGACACAGCTTAGTTATATGTCCATACATATACCTAAGTCATCAATTCTCGTTCGGCTCCAATGTCTGAGCCCAAGCACAACCCAGTCCACACAGGAAAGCAAAACGTATACCCACACAGGTTAGCACAACACAATCCACAGAGGAGAGTAAACAGTAAATCCACACAGGATAGCTCAACACAATCCACAAAGGAGAGTAAACAGTAAATCCACACAGGATAGCTCAACACAATCCACAAAGGAGAGTAACGCAAGATTCATCTCACATAGGTATACTTCATCGAAAAGATGAAAGGGATGATCAAGTATAGATACTGATTCATCTAAGCTGGGACCCACATAGGATACAAGACCAGCACGGCTGGGACCCACATAGGATACAAGACCAGCACAGCTAGGACCCACATAGGATACAAGACCAGCTATCTTCATTGATTCATCTATATTGGGACCCACATAAGATACAAGACCAGTATTGAATCATCCAAGCTGGGACCCACATAGGATACAAGACCAGCACAGCTAGGACCCACATAGGATACAAGACCAGCTGTCTTCATTGATTCATCTATACTGGGACCCGCATAGGATACAATACCAGCACAGCTAGGACCCACATAGGATACAAGACTAGCTATATTCATTGATTCATCTATACTGGGACCCACATAGGATACAAGACCAGTATTGATTCATCTAAGCTGGGACCCACATAGGATACAAGACCAGCACAGCTAGGACCCACATATGATACAAGACCAGTTGTCTTCATTGATTCTTCGATACTGGGACCCACATAGGATACAAGACTAGTATTGAATCATCCAAGATGGGACCCACATAGGATACAAGACCAGCACTCTTCATCGTCGCAGACCACTGAGGATTTCTGCACAGTCGTCGTCGTCGAAGTAGCAGTCACAGCCAGCTCTAGGGTTCCTGCACACAGCAAGCTCATTCGGGAGAGTCTGCTACACGAGCCGAGAGGTCGATACATCAACTGTCACAAGTCCGAAGTTGATGTATCCAAAAGTTCCTTATT
This sequence comes from Viscum album, assembly GCA_963277665.1. Lineage (NCBI taxonomy): Eukaryota > Viridiplantae > Streptophyta > Magnoliopsida > Santalales > Viscaceae > Viscum > Viscum album. Next base: position 2,031,829,866 of record OY728164.1, read on the forward strand.
GTCAACAGGAACTCAATGTCGTAGACAGCGCGTCAATCAGACGCCCAGTCTGAGAGTTATTGGCTTTTTCGTCCTAGGGGCCCGGTTGGTTTTTAAGGAAAAACCAACCTGACCGTACTCCACCTGCGTCCAAACCTCGGGCGGAGTGAGCCAAAAGATCCGTCTCACTTAGAGGAACTGAACAAAGTTGACGGCACGTCAATCGGACGTCCGTAGCTCAAGATATGAGTGTTTCCGCTCTGAGGGCCCAGTTGGATTCGTGTACGAACCAACCCTACCGTACTCCACCTGTGTCCAAACATTGGGCGAAGTATGACAAAAGATCTGTCTCACTTAGAGGAAATCAACATAGCTGACGGCGCGTCATTCGGACGTCCGTAGCTCAAGATATGAGTGTTTCCGCTCCGAGCGCCCGGTTGGTTTCGTGTACGAACCAACCCAGCTGTACTCCACCTGTGTCCAACCCTCAGGCGGAGTATGCCAAAAGATCTGTCTCACTTAGAGGAAATCAAAAAAGCTGACGACGCGTCATTCGGATGTCCGTAGCTCATGATATGAGTGTTTCTGCTCATAGGGCCTGGTTGGTTTCGTGTATGAACCAACCCGGCCGTACTCAAAGTATTCCGAAACCTTGAGTGATATATGCCGAACCGAGATCCATTCTTCACTGTGGAATCATCAAACTTCCGTTACGGCACTTTCCGTCGTCGCCCGTCAAATCCGCACAATCACGAAGAACGGCGGAGGGTTGTCAGGCCGTGTTCGTTTGGCACGCACCATCCGTGTTAGATATAAACAACGAGAGAATTTTTTTTCCACACAGGAAACAACAATTTTAATAAATTTAAAATTGTTCACAAATCCGGTTCTTTAACTTTTTAAAGAAACATTTACAGGAAAATAAAAAAGGGGGTAATTACAAAAATAAAAATCCCTACCTCATAGTCGTCGCGTGTGAGCGTTCTTCGGGGAAATTGATCGTCGCAGAAGGCGTCGCATCGTCGGGGAAAGGCGTCGCGTTGTCGCGGAATCCTGCGTTGAGTCAGTGAACTCAAGCAGCCGATTGAAGATCCGTCGCGGAGGAAGAGACGTCGCAGAAGAACGTTGCAGGAAGGGAACGATGACGTTGCGGATCACGGCGTCGCATCGTCTATTTCTGGGTTCGTCGTTCTTCGCGTTCTTCACTTTATTCGCATTCTTCACGTTCTTCGCGTTCTTTTCGAAGAAGGTTGAAGGTTCAAGAACTCTTCTCCACGAGTAATCCTTCAAAAGACCTTGTTGGTCTTATTTTATTATTACGCCAACAAACGAAAACGGGTAAGTAACGACCCATCAATTCGCCGTATTAATTCAACGAAAGTAACAGCTCATTTAATTCACGAAGAGAACCGCCCAATTAAATGGTCTGTTAAGAATTTAAGAAAACGCGATAGTTGACTTTCATAATGACGGGTTTTCGCGGGTGCGGTACTTAGCAGAAAGAAACGGAGGGGCTTGTGTGGGCCCCACCTCACAAATATCCTACCAAGAGTGTAGGATATTTCTAGATAGTACCCTATCTGGTTCAACTCAGTTTAAGCCGCTTTTAAGTGGCTTCAAGTGGCTTCCAAGTGGCTTAAGTGAAATAAAATAAAGTTGTCGAAAAATTATTTTATTTCTTAACTTTAAGCCCAAAAATTAAAAACCACACCCGAGAAAACGCAACTCCGGAAGAGGCGTTTCTAAGCGAATACTGGCGCTGCAATTTCATCGGTGCCCTTAGAATTCGATTTCGGACACCGGTTCAAAAGTTAGAAAAACCCGCACGCCCGTTCACTGAATGTACCTGAGCCAAACTTCGGAAAATGATTCTGGGCACACCGGGCCTCAGAATCAGGTGCCGTCAGAGACTGCGCTCTTTTAAAATTCCAAAGAAAAGTAAGAAAAAAATTTCCTTGAAATTTAAAGGTCTTTACATTACTCCCACCACAGGTCTTTATGTCCCCGTAAAGCTTCAACAGAAACTAGGGATTCAAAGGCGGTACTGAGCACGCATCTGAGCCTCCTGCTCCCATGTGCTCCATGGAGGGTTCCGTGCTGCCATCTGATGCACACAAGAGGAATCGATCGCCCACGTAGGACCCGCTCCTATCGATCCCTTATCTCCACCGGGACCTCCGCAAAAGTCACCCCATCATCCATGTCTAGCTCCCCATGTTCAATGATGTGCATCGGGTCTTACACGTATCTCCTCAGCTGAGATATGTGGAAGACGTTGTGCACCCGGTGCAACTGAGGTGGCGGAGCCAGGCGATAAGCCACCTCGCCAATCCTACTGAGGACCTGGAATGTCCCAATGAAGCGTGGAGACCACTTGCTGCCTCGACCAAATCTCCGCAAACCACGTCGAGGTGAGACCCACAAGAAGACGTGGTCGCCATCCTCTAACTCTAGTGGCCTCCGCCTCCTGTCAGCATAAGACTTCTGCCGGCTCTGAGCTGTACTCATCCACCCCTGGATGACCTGGACCATCTCAGGTCCCACAAGAGATGAAATATTTCTTCTTTTCCGATAAGAGAAATCTGGTCCCATCCCCTGGATGAACCACATTCATTGCCTAATACAGTCAATACCGACATGGATGATACTAATCCATACCAAGGATGACGTCGTAAGGCCTCGACGCTACTACCAAGAGATCCAACCATTACTGATGCCTCCATGGGTTGAGTCACACTGTCGGTATCAGTGTGTGGTAATTGGGTCTCCTCCAGTAGATGTCTCACATGTGAGGGTCAAGTCAACAGTCAAAACTGAAACCTCTTAGTAACAACACAAAAGAGGACAGGAATGAAAACATCGCAAAGGTATGCTTCTTTTGTTATTGCATCTCATAATACAAAGACGCTACACAATAGCAACAAGGAACTAGAAGTAAAAAGGATGTATCCACTAGTTCCGCTCCTGTCCATTTGCTCCCAGAGCTCCATGATCGAAGCCCTCAGCTGCCTGAAGCTGAGCTCTCCCATTTCCACCAACTCCCTGCGGTCGGGGTGGACCTCCTGGTGGTGGTGGTGGCAACACCTCGAAGTGTCTCCCACCATGGGCTACTCAGCCAGCTCCTCTGCCTCGTCCGCCTGCACCCTGCGGACCACCGTGGCTGAACCTCTGTCTGGGAGGTCCCTCTACCACCTGCCGCTCATCTGAAAGACGAGTCGGGTAGTCTCGAGCCATGTGACCTCGCCCGCTACATGTGTAGCAATGCTTGCCCCTCGTGAATCTGGCTCTCCTTCGGGTGCCATGCACAACCGAATCATCATCCTGAGACTGCCCATCTGATGGTCTGGCCCGCTTGGACCTCTGCATCACCTGTCTACTGCCAACTGCAGAAGACCCTGCTACAGGTCGTCCTGCAGAGGGCCCTGTCACTGGAGCCTGCTCGCCGAGAAAACTCTCCACTAGAAGGGCTCTCTCCAACACCTCTGCCTGTGTCGAAATGTTGAGGGAGATAATCGAAGCCCTGATCCCATGCCTCAGTCCCTTCTTGAAGGTCCGGTCCTGGAAGAACGGGTCCCATACCATATCTGTGGAGTAGCGCGAGAGATCATTAAATGTCGCCGAGTACTGGGCCACTGACATACTGCCCTTCCGTAGCTGTAGCAGCTCTTAGATGTGCACCGCACGGAGGGTGGCTGGGACGAACTCGGAGCGGAAGATGCTCTCAAAGTCCGTCCATAGAAGAGATGTCTCATCATGCACCTGGAGCATCAAGCTCCACCATCTGCTTGCTGCCGCGTGCAGGAGGCTCGCTGCGAGGATCACCATGAGGTCTGCTGGTGTCCTCACTAACCTAAAAACTCACACGACTGCCTCCAGCCAGTCCTAGGATGCCCGGGGGTCCGTCTCCCCACGAAACCTGGGTGGTCGCTGGCACTGGAACTCACGAAGAGCTCTAAGGCGACGTTCATCGTCAGCGGTCATGGCGGGAAGCATCGGTGGCTCGGCGGGTAAAGGTACCACTGGTGCCTCTGGTGACAAGGAGCCCTGCACCGAGGCCTCGTCGCTCAGTGGGTTGTCATCACGCTCCACTCTTGGAACCCTAGATGGCTTCCGTTTTGGGGCCATCCTGAAAATAAAACAAGTGTGCCACGGTCAGAACAGTATACCTGGTGAGCTGACACAAGTAATCACAAATAAAACTTGAAACACACATGCAATCAATGTTTTCGTGCATTAAGTCAGAAATCAGAAGTCAGGGTCCTGGTGTACAGATACGTCGGCCACCACACCAACACTGGACTCCCTGGACTGATAACCACACCCAATACGCTAAACACTATTGCTTCACATAGAAGAAAGATCAGAGTCTGTGGTAGAACCGACCACCTCTGATACCAATTTGTCACGACCAGTCCTCGGGGCCCGTGCCATGACTACCCCAAGCCCGCCTTCCATAGGCCAGGGGCTGGCGACTAGCACCAAGGCGTAAATCCCAACAAAAGGGAAGGCATTTCCTTTGAAAAGTAAACAAGCACCACAGAGTAAGCTGGCGGAAAAGTAAACACTAAGTAAAAACTGTAACAAGCTGTGCTGAAAGAAAAAGGGGTCGGAAATACAAGCCCAACTGTAAAGTACAACTGAAAGGAAAAACATCAACTGAAAGGAAAAGCCGCTACACCAAGCTGTCCATTGGGAATCCCACCTGAAGGGTGGGTACAGATAGCTCTACTGCTCCTCAGTCCAGCCGTCTGCTCCGAGTGCGTCCCGCCCAGTGGTCCACCTCCAGGTACCGTCCTGCTCCGCACGCCTCCACCACGATCAGCGCTGTCCGTAGTCTGCAACCAACACAATGAAGTGCGGGCATAGCCCGTGCAGGGGTGAGTATAAGCTACTCAGTAGGGACCCCGAGTCCCCCGAAGGTCTCCCGAAATCCACAAAGGATAATCCATAAAGGAAATATACAATCACGAAGTAACATCTGACACGGCTTGGGTATATGACCATACATATACCTAAGTCATCAATTCCCGTTCGGCTCCAACGTCCGAGCCCAAGCACAACCCAGTCCACACAGGAAAGCAAAACATATACCCACACAGGATAGCACAACACAATCCACAAAGGAGAGTAAACAGTAAATCCACACAGGATATCTCAACGCAATCAACAAAGGAGAGTAAACAGTAAATCCACACAGGATAGATCAACACAATCCACAAAGGAAAGTAACACAAGATTCAGCTCACACAGATATATTTCGTCGAAAAGGTGAAAGGGATGATCAGGTATAGATACTGATTCATATAAGCTGGGACCCATATAGGATACAAGACCAGCACGGCTGGGACCCACATAGGATACAAGACCAGCACAGCTAGGACCCACATAGAATACAAGACCAGCTGTCTTAATTGATTCATCTATACTGGGACCCACATAGGATACATGACCAGTATTGAATCATCCAAACTGGGACCCACATAGGATACAAGACCAGCATAGCTAGGACCCCCATAGGATACAAGACCAGCTGTCTTCATTGATTCATCTATACTGGGACCCATATAGGATACAAGACCAGCACAGCTAGGACCCACATAAGATACAAGACCAGCTGTCTTCATTGATTAATCTATACTGGGACCCACATAGGATACAAGACCAGTATTGAATCATCTAAGTTGGGACCCACATAGGATACAAGACCAGCACAGCTAGGACCCACATAGGATACAAGACCAGCTGTCTTCATTGATTCATCTATATTGGGACCCACATAGGATACAAGACCAATATTGAATCATCCAAGCTGGGACCCACATAGGATACAAGACCAGCACTCTTTATCGTCACAGTCTACTGAGGATTTCTGCACAGTCGTCGTCGTCGAAGTAGCAGTCGCAGCCAGCTCTAGGGTTCACGCACAGAGCAAGTTCGTTCGGGAGGGTCTGCTCCACGAGCCGAGAGGTCGATACATCAACTGTCACAAGTCCTAAGTTGATGTATCCAAAAGTTCCGTATCGTCAACAGGAACTCAACGTCGCAGACGGCGCGTCAATCAGACGCCTGGTCTAAGAGTTATTGGCATTTTCGTCTTAGGGGCCCGATAGGTTTTTAAGACAAAACCAACCCGACCATACTCCACCTGCATCCAAACCTCGGGCGGAGTGAGCCAAAAGATCCGTCTCACTTAGAGGAACTCAACAAAGCTAACGGCACGTCAATCGGACGTCCGTAGCTCATGATACGAGTGTTTCTGCTCTGAGGTCCCGGTTGGTTTCGTGTACGAACGAACCCGACCGTACTCCACCTGTGTCCAAACCTTGGGTGGAGTATGCCAAAAGATCCTTCTCACTTAGAGGACATCAACAAAGCTGACGGCGCGTCATTCGGACGTCCGTAGCTCAAGATTTGAGTGTTTCCGCTCCGAGGGCCCAGTTGGTTTCATGTACGAACCAACCCGGCCGTACTCCACCTATGTCCAAACCTCGGGCGGAGTATGCCAAAAGATCCATCTCACTTAGAGGAAATCAACAAAGGTGACAGCGCGTAATTCGGACGTCCGTAGCTCAAGATATGAGTGTTTCCGCTCCGAGGGCCTGGTTGGTTTGGTGTACGAACCAACCCGGACGAACATAAAGTATTCCGAAACCTTGAGTGCGATATTCCGAAACGACCTTCTCGATCCAAGGATCGCGTTGCCACTGACGGCGAGTCGTTTGGAGGCCCGTAGCTCATGTTACGGGCATATGACCGAAAACGGTCTGAAGACGGGGGGTCCGGGCCTGGGCCGAGCCGGCCCGCCCCCCCCCCCCCCCCCCCTTGGGTCGGCCGAACCGGGTCGACCCGGTTGGACCCGGTCCGGCCCGGCCGGTCGGACCGGTCAGGCTCGGCCAGCCCGGCTCGGCTCGGCCGGGCGATGCGGGGGGGGGGGGGGGGGGGGGAGCCGCCACCCCCGCGTGACACCCCCGCGGCACCCGCGGGGTGTCGTCCAGACAACTGGAAGCGGCTGAAGCCACGTCCCGCGCGCGTCTGACCCGCGCGGCCGTGGGTCAGCGGGTGCCGCCGTCACGGCTGAAGCTGCGTCCCGCGCGCGTCTGACCGGCGCGGTCGCGGGTCATCGGGCGCCGCCATCGCGGTTGAAGCCGCGGCGGTTCCTCCGGCGGCGCGCCGGGGCGCCGCCGCCTTCCGCGGGCCAGCGGAGTCCCTGCGGTGGTCCGTTTTCCTTCCCGTCTGCGTCGTTGTTCCTCCCGGGATCCGTTCTTCACTACGGAATCATCAAACTTCCGTTGCGTCACGTTCCATCATCGCCCGTCAAATCTGCACAATCACGAAGAACGGCGGAGGGTTGTCGGGACGTGTTCGTTTGGCCCGCACCCTTCGCGTTAGATATAAACAACGAGAGAATTTTTATTCCACACAGGAAACAACAATTTTAATAAATTTAAAATTTTTCACAGATCCGGTTCTTTAACTTTTTAAAGAAACATTTACGGGAAAATAAAAAAGGGGGTAATTCAAAAAATAAAAATCCCTACCTCGTAGTCATCGCGCGTGAGCGTTCTTCGCAGAAATTTATCGTCGTGGAAGGCGTCGCGACGTCGCGGAAAGGCATCGCGTCGTCGCGGAATCCGGCGTTGAGTCGGCAAATTCAAGCAGCCGATCGACGATCCGTCGCGGAGGAAGAGACGTTGCAGAAGAACATTGCAGGAAGGGAACGTCGACGTTTCGGATCACGGCGTCGCGTCATCGATTTCCAGGATCGGCGTTCTTCGCGTTCTTCGCGTTCTTTGTGAAGAAGGTTGATGGTTCAAGAGCTCCTCTCCACGATTAATCCTTCAAAAGATCTTGTTGGTCTTATTTTATTATAACGCCAACAAACGAAAACAGGTAAGTAACGACCCATCAATTCGTTGTATTAATTCAACGAAAGTAACAACTCATTTAATTCACGAAGAGAACCGCCCAATTAAATGGTCTGTTAAGAATTTAAGAAAACGGGTCAGATGACTTTCATAATGACGGGTATTCGCGGGTGCGTTACTTAGCAGAAAGAAACGGCGGGGCTCGTGCGGGCCCCACCTCACAAATATCCTACCAAGAGGGTAGGATATTTCTGGATAGTACCCTATCCGGTTCAACTCAGTTTAAGCCGCTTTTAAGTGTCTTCAAGTGGCTTCCAAGTGGCTTAAGTGAAATAAAATAAAGTTGTCGAAAATTTATTTTATTTCATAACATTAAGCCCGAAAATTAAAAACCACACCCGAGCAAACGCAACTCCGGAAGAGGCGTTTCTAAGAGAATACCGGCGCTGCTATTTCATCGGTTCCCTCAGAATTCGATTCTGGGCACCGGTTCAAATGTTAGAAAAACCCGCTCGTCCGTTCACTGAACGTACCCAAGGCAAACTTCGGAAAATGATTCTGGGCACACCGGGCCTCGGAATCAGGTTCCGTCAGAGACTGCGCTCTTGTAAAATTTTAAACGAAAATTAAGAAAAAAAATTTCCCTGAAATTTATAGGTCTTTACATTTTTCACACATATTGTATTGTTTAATTTTCGGTGAATTATCCATCAATCTTGCCCTTATGCACACAAAAATCCTCTAACTTCTTCTCCCTCAAAAAAAATTCAGCCATATAGTGTTGGAATTTATCACATTATTTTACATTACCTCTATTTCTCAATCAAAGAGGGAATATTGATGTTTTCACAACAATATCATTCTCCATACAATTAATTTATTGATACATATTTATGTTTTATTAGAACATTTTTAGTACTACTCATATAATAATTGGTTTCTTATAGAGGTGGATTGTTTTATTCATGTACCAGTGGTTATTTTAAAACATCTCATGCTCATAAGAGATTAGTCTTTGAACTTATATCAGTGTTAATGAAAATAAGTAATTTTGGCAAGAATACATACAACCATCATAATAATGTGAATTACTATTACTTATTTTATATATTCTTTCATCAGTTTATCTTATATTGATATGTAAATTTCGTTAGAATTATTATATAATTAATATTTAGTGGTTTCCACTGATATTTTTGGAATTCACATAATGATTTTAATTATGTAAAACAATCACCAAAAGAGATAAATTGTTTCCTTCTGCAAGTGCCTCCAAGATTTCCATTTCCATTCATAGTTGAACTGCCAAATAATCATATTAAGTCAATGATCATAACTATAAAACTATTCACATTGTTGAAATATAGAATTATAGTTGAATATCATGTCACCATTATGGCGACTTTTAATGATATTATGGGAACATGAGCTTCCTCTTCTCTTCAGGCTTTCATCAATGTAAAATTTTTGTTCAACTATGAACACATAATCCATATAGATTGTTTGTAATTAAAAAAATAAAGGAAATGGAAATCATGGTAACATCGTCACATAGTCCATATAGGGATTAGTCTCACATCAAAAGGATACATGTTGTGGTTGGTATGAGTCAATGTGTTTGTTTCCAATTAAAAATGATTTTTTTTAAAAGAATTGTGATGTCCAAAAAAACCGAGGAAACACAACAGTATTATTATGATAATTCAGGAAAATGATCGATAAGTTATTTGAGAAATGTAATTGTTATCCTAACCTCAATCCAATGAATGGTGTTAATAGTATGTCTCTAAGTGCATCATTTTATTTAAATTTCAAATCAATTATATGAAAATGGATCACTACCCAACAACAAATAGAGGTAAAAAATTCATATTTTTTTTATACATTAGTGTAACGATGCATAATTAATTTTTACATGTAGTTATCACTGTCACCTCAATATGATTCACAATGATCCGGATACGAATCAAAGAGTCCGTTATCAGTTTAAAATCATCAGTTTAATTCAAAAATTATCACTCACAGAAAGCTATGAAAACATGCTCCGATTTTGTTAATAATTTATAACTATTATTAATAAGACATTTTTCATATATACTAACTGGTTTAACGTAATTTTTTTACACGATTAGAGTACTATGATTCAATGTGTGGGTCTCTAGTTCAAAATGTCATTTTAGTAAAAAATGAAATATTATGTTCCCAAAAATTATAAAATTCATTCATATTGTGTTTATACATTAGATAAAATATCCATATGTCATTTGTGATAATTAAAAATATGCTTCACCTCATTTGGACATATTGTGTGACCTTTAGGACTCGAATCAAATAATTTAATTGAAAATTGACATCAATTTTAGTAACATGTTAAATTGACCTTCTCAAAACATAGAAAAAACATTAAAATTGTTTTTAACGTTTACATAAATTATCCATAAATAACTTTTGATATGACTGATTCAGTTTCAGCTCAATATGATAAAATATGTTCTTGATATGACCTAAAGTGTTTTTTATCATTTTAAAACATACATTTCAGATCAAAAAGTTTCACATCCCAAAAAATGAGAAAACCTTATTATATTGTCCTGATAATTTTTTAAAATGATTGATAATTCATTTTAGTCTTGTGGGAGTTTGTCTCACATCATATTGATACATGATGTGATTTGTATGAGTTGATGTTAGTGTATTTTATTTAAATGAAATTTTAGTAGAAATGAATGCAATATAATCATGAATAATAAAAAATATTAGGTTTGTTTTGATAAATTAGTATAATTATACATAAGTCATTTGAGATGTGTTGGAATCAGCCTAACCTCAATCCAACTTATGATGTGACCCGAATAACTCTATGTGAATATTCTTTTTTAAATTTGACATCAATTATTGTAAAAAATAAAACTAAAATAATCAAAAACCATCTAAATGTATTAAAATTTATTTCATACATAATGGAAATGATAAATATGTCATTATTGATTTTTAATAATCATCTAATCCTCAATAAAATACAAAATCATCACTACATCACCCAAATCATCTATTATCGTTGGAAAATCTAATTTTTCTTTTAAGAAAGTGTCACTAACTAAAATCATTGAAAGCATTCTCATTTTTTCAGGATAATTTCATAGATTTATTTATATGTTATTTGGGTTGTTTAGGAAACAATAAATTTTTATAATAAGATGTGATGTGATTGGTATGAGTCACAGTCTGTGTTTTTAGTTTAAAATGAATTTTTTTAAAATGATAAGGAATATATTCAAGACTAAGAAAACACAACCAGATTGGGTTGATAAATTATAATAATCTTTCATAAGTCATTTTAGAGTTTTAGTAATTATCCAAACCTCAATTTAATTAATAATCTGAATACTATTACTCCTAGTGTATCTTTTTTTTAAAATTGACATAATTTTTGGTAAATAAGAAAAATGGCCTACTCAACACTGAGAAAACAAGTTCAAATTTTTTTTGGTATGTTAGAAAAGAAATCCATAAGTCATTGGTGTTGTGTAGGAATCATCTTAATCCCAATATTGTACGTGATGTTCCGGATATGACTCATTGTTTTTGTTATCATTTTCATTCAAAATATTAGTTTATAATATTTTACTAATTTAAAATTTAGAAAACCTTCATGGATTGTCTTTATAATTTAGTAATGAGATTCATAAATCATTTGTGATGTTTAGTAATTGTAATCATATCAAACCAAAATACTCTAATATTTTTGTGGGACAATGTACATGTTTCCAGATTAAAATGACATTAATATTAAATGGAAAATGATATACATCAAACAATGAAAATACATTTTTATTTTTTTGATTCATTAGGAAAACTATCAATAAGTCATTTGAGATGTGTAAGAAATAGCCACAACTCAATCCAAGACATGTTGTTACTAGTATGACTCAAAGTCCATCATTTCAATATATAACTCTTATTTTAGATTAAAACACTCATCACATCAACATAATTGAGAAATTGAGTCTAGATTGTTTTATCATCATTTTATCTACTAATACATACTTAATTTCCTTATCATTTTTATTTTATAATTATGTGGTTAATTTTTAGACAGATAATTCTTGATAATGATTAAGAAAATGTGTGACATGCCAGAATCGAAGGCAACTCAATCTGATAATCAGTGTTCCTAGTTTGAATATATTATTAGTTTAAAATTCAAATTTTACTAATTTTTTTTATTATGATAAGAATAGAATACATTAACGGGTTTTTTCATTAGTATGTATTTTGGCCATATACAAAAGATAATTAATGTTTATGAATGAATTTATAAATTTGTACTTATGTAATTGAATAAACCATTATTTTAAATTTAAAAAATACATCATTAATTAGTGTATTTTTTTATTTTTCATTTAAATCAAGTATTGTAACTTGATTTTTCTAAATTTTTTTGATTTTTGATCAATCACTATTTTGTTACAATAAACTAAAACAAGTACCTTTATCATCTTATATAGAAGTGATTATAATGGGGTGCTTTATCAAAACTTTTAGAAGAACTAATAATGGGGTCCTTTATCTGTTCTTGTAAATGTTCTGATAAAGGGTTCCTATATCAGTTAGTTTTTAACCTCTAATAAAGGTAACCATTATCAGTTCTTTTATAAGAACTAATAAATGTTGAATTTATCATTGCTTTCAAAAGAACTGAAAAGTCCCTTTTATCAGTTATTATTATAGTTCCCATAATGGATACCTTTAGAAGCATTTTTTTAGTGATTATAAAAAACTAGGGATTTTTATCTCACTATAGTAGTCAACTCTTCATTAGAACTGATAACAAATATTTTAATCACTATTAAATTCCTTTTTTGCAGTTGTTTATATTTTGAAACAATATTTTTTTCCATTAAAATTATATTCCTTTATTTTTAATAAATTATTTTTATTTTCAAATATTTAGTATACATTCAGTCAGTGTGTCTTGTTACATTTAGGTTTTATTTGTACTACCTTAATTTATAGGCTTTAAATGTGACCTACATGAATCATTATTATATATGAAGTTGGTGCATTTTACTGAGTATTAATAAAAAGTTTTTACAACCCTCATTGTGGTTTGGATAAGAATATTACAAGGAATGGAAACATTTCATATGAATATGATAACCCTAAATTTCTTGATGATTGTATTTAGGACTGAAAATTATCTCTTAATGCACAACCTTTGGTATCATGGAAGGATATTTAATGGAAACTACAAGATCTGAGGATCCATACTCTTAATTATGGGGGATTTGATTAATGTAAAATGATTTCAATAGTTAATGGATTCATTCATTTTTTTCCCCTTCATAGAGCAGAATTTATTTCCTTGTAGCATTGGCCTAGTATCTCTCAAACAAGGTTTCATAATTTTTCAACAATGTGTTCCACTATTTGATCTATTTGATCCTAGAAGATCACTCACTGAATCCAGGCTCAGAGTTAGGGTATACGATGGGTTTTTTGGTACATACAAATACTCTAGGATGTCACCTCTATATTTGGGACTCTTGTTAATATTTTTAATGAGATTGATCGTGAATGATATGTTAACTATGCCAGAATTTTTGTTGAAATTGATCTATGCCATAATATTATTGATACTGTTTTTTTTATTGTAGTTAACTTCAAACATGAACTCTGAATTAATTATTTGTGGCTACCAAAATATTGTTGTATCATATCTCGCATTGTACACTCTTCGATAAAATGTATCTCAATTCTACATCATTCACTATAAAATAAATCGGGTCACTCAGGGGACTATTGTTAGAGAAATATGTAAAAGAATGTTGATAGAGTGGTGGGGTTATAATTAGATCAAAATAGGAAATTATTTTCAAGAATGTTTCCAATCATATTGTGGATCCTACTAATGGTCATTTTACTGGATACTCATTTTTTATGTGGCCTATCTTGGTGAAATGGTTCATATTTCAAGGGGAATAGACCCTCATAGTTTAATTGTGGCTTCTAAGCATATGCATGTTGTTGTGGACCAGATAAAAAAATTTCATGTGTAGGAGCTGTTTTCCAAGTAACTAGTGGGGTTGAAGTTGTAGGGGGTCATGTTAAAGAATAGATTCTTGATAATTATAAATAGATGATCATTTTCATGGAGGAAATTCATTTGATTTTTTTGGTCACGGAAAAGCTTAAATTTATTCCGAGATCACAAAAGAATGAAAAATTACATATGTTGGGTATTGTAAAGGGAAATTGAATGTCCATGGACATATATAATCATTAAAACCTATTATAGGAAGAATCATGGAGGTAGCCCAAGGTTATATGTGGATCGAAACAATAAAGAGCATAGTTTCAACTAAACTACCAGCATACATTCATGTGGATGCATGGTATTTTGATATTAGTAATGTATGTAATGTAAGTGAACTATATGTTTTTATTATTAATGTAAGATAAATAAATAAATGGCCTTTCGGTATTAGTGATCAATCATCATAGTAATATCATGATCATGTACATAGTTATTAAAGGCTTTTATTCTTAATGATTAGAATATTTTTGTGGATGAAGATGGATACTTCTGTGCCACCATTAAAATCAAATTAATGTGTGTCTAAAAATGAATTTTCATGCACATATCACATATAAGAACATCCCTTGTACATTGAACTTCAATATAGAAATCTCTTAGTGGGAAAAAAGAATACATATTTTAGTCACACGTCCAATTTTTTTGTTCTTATGAGATCTTAATGCACTATTTTTTTTGGGATTAGGATGAGAAATCTCTTAGTGCATGTTACAAATTTTTTTGTATCATTCATAATAATGATATCGAATTTGAAAGGCATATTGAAGGCCTTCGTAAGAGTTGGTTGATTGTATTTTCTTTCAACATTAATCAATCTAATATATGACGTAACTATATGTTTCTGTTCTCAATGAATACATACATGTCAAGAAGTTGTTTGAAATTAATTAAGAGTATTGACTTCAATATAACCAAGAGATGGACTTTTAGGATATCTTGGGGAAGTTCATGATTTGTTCCACCATGGAAGAATCCTCTAAATCAACACTGGATGATGATCATGTGACCCATTGTAGGCCAAGACATGTTGGAGTGGATGATAACATAAGGAAAGAGTAATATATCCTAATAATTTGGTCACTAGTGTGAATTGTAAGAAGTTAGTCTTGTTTTCATGGTGGGAATATTATGACTTGGTTGACCTCTTCTCATATTTTTATATGTCTTTTCCTATTAATAATTTTGGTTTTATGAATTTTATTTCAAAATCCATGACTAATCATTTTGGATATTTTATTATTTATTACATTATTATGTTAAATTACTAATTATATTATTATTATTAATTTTTATGAATTGAATTATTAAGAAATATCAAGTATATTATGGAATATATAAAATAATAACACTAATAATTATGAATGGTGGAGTAAATAATATAATTGTTAATGAAACTAGTAGTGTAATTAACAGTGTGATAAAAAATAAATATTAATGAAATTATCAATATATAAAATATTAACAATAATAACATTGATGATATTAACAATATATTATAAAATTTATAAAAAGTTATAATAATAATATTTTTTTATTTTTATTATCATTTTTTTAATGAATAAATTAATTATATTTAATATTTGTTTATATAATAAAATTATTTTTTTATTTAGTTATATTGAATAATAATATACTAATAATTTAAATAATATTTAATAAAAATACTATTATTTTCATCATCATCATTATTATTTGTAATATATTATTATTCATAAATATAATAAATTGAAATTAATTTACATGGAAAATGATAAATATTTAGTTATTTTTATGGATGTAAAGAGAGATTCTCTCACAGTATTGGGGAGTATCTCTCAAAAAATGTTTTTTTTCCATCTATCAATGCAATGATGATGAGATATTAATCCATTGTTACATGTTTGTATCCTGCAAATCTTATACTCATACAACTTTTAGAGGTGGTTTGGGGTGGAACGTGACAAATTCCATATCGATTTGATTACAGTCAGTGACAATGGGTTGGCATTGAACCTGGGTAGGCGAAAACCCTAAGATATAGGTTTGATAACACCAAGGTATATATATTGAGATGTGTATACATCAGATTGTGAATTCATAGGCTATCCAGTAAAATTTGCTGGTACCATACAATTATAAGGTAGAATTGACATAATTCATGGCGGTGATCAGTTTTTTAATTTTTTGGATTTTCCATTTGCTGTTTTGGATTATATTGATATTTCCACATTTATATTTGAGTGGTGTCTTGTGTGCAACAAGGTGTGTGTTTAATGTATTTTTATATTTATTAAGAAAAATTAGTACTATGTTCCTCAGTTCCTGAACATCCTAATATTTTATTATTATTATTATTATTATTATTAAATAAACTAAGAATAACATAACTAATTTGGAATAGATTACTAATTTTTAATAATTATATATAAATATAAGATTAAATTTATTGATAATTACACAACATAAATTTGGTAATGGAAAATCTTATGAATTATCATTTTATTATTAATTAGATAATTAATCACATCATATATGAGAAATTCTTATTTATTATATTTTTTATAACAGTAATGATGTTACTAGAATTATTGTGTGGTGATAAGAATCACTTCAAGTGGAGGTGGCATTGTCGTAGGTAATGGTGAGGACGGAGGGGAAACCCACATGGGAAGATGGACTGGAAGAAGACTAGATGCTCCATCTATGGCTACTGAGTGACAGACTGTGTTTGGGAACAGAACATGGTCATGTTGGCTTGTGATAAATCAATTTTCAAGAACTATAACTATATATTAAGGATTGACCAGCACCACCAAACCATATTCTCTCTATAATGATTTATTTCAAAAACCCTAAGAGTGTTTATATATATCAAAAATAAATCATTCAACAGTAAATACCCTAAACACACTAAGATTTGGTTTTTTATTTCATCTTAATGAGAATGTTATATATATATTTATTATTAAGGGTGTTATAAATATTTTAAATTTAATCTTTTTTATATATTTATTTTTATGTTACAAAATCATATTTTATTTAACATTAATTATTATATATATATTATATATATGATGATATTTAAAAATTATATTATTATGGTTGAATAAATTGAGTTTGTGATTCTATAACTCACTTTTTCTAATTTTCAGGATTTCATTTCCTTATTTATTCAAGATTAACTAATAATAAATCTATAATGTATCAAACACCATTGAAAAAAAACAAAAATCATCTCTAATATATATATATATTCTTTAATATCTATACTAAAAATAACGGACTATAATTTTTTATTTGATTATAAGAACAATAATAATTTAAAACATATACCTAAAAAATAAAATTAAAGAGAAATAAATCAAAAAATAGATATACTAGAGAATAAGTTGAATCCAACATGTGTCAATATGTGTTCCATTGAAACATCAAAGACATGGATGAAAATATATAGATAAAAAAATATAATAATTTTGAAATATAAACTAGAAAAAAAATAAAAAATGAAACTAGAAAACCATATTATTTCATCAACTCCAAACCTAAAATCATAGAACATGTATAATGTGAATTTTTTTATAAGAATATATACAAAAATAAGTTTCAAAATAACTAAAAATATTCCGCGGAACACAAGAAACTGTTTAATTACTTATTGCTAGAAAATATAATCTTTTCCAATTGGTTATTATTTGTAGGAGGACATTAGTGAAAAAAGGCATTTTCTAAGAATCTCTATGTTGGGGGAGGAAAACCTCAAAAAAACATGAAGGAAACATTAATTGATTTGATAAATAATTCAACCCCAATGTCACCACATTATATTGAAATATTCATTTAAGAGCATGTAATATGATATCCCTTAAATGTAGACAATACATTCAATTTGTATCCCAAATTTGAAGAACTATTAAAGATAATTAATAACGTGAGTACATGTTTTATGAATATATACGTGGATGTGATTGATATAGGGATCCCAGTTCAGTATATTACAAAATAATTTAAAGTTAAGAGTACAATAATTGATTTTATATAGTAGTTTCATATCCCAAAAGATAAATTATTCATTATAATAAATGCCGATGAAATTAGAATAATTTTTTATTATTTCATTATTCATATATATATATTAAATAACTAAAATATATTTGTGATTATTGAGGAAATGGTATATTTTGAAAAATATTTACATATTTATAATTATATTTAATAATATATACTGATATACATATTAAAAAATAATAATATTAATAAATAACGACAATTGGGGAAACAAAAAGAATAAGAAAAAAAATACATAATGAACATAATATATAAATTATTAATATACATATAGTTCGGTGTAACATTTTCTAAACTGATGTTAATGATATTAATCACTTCAATAGAACTCTTAACAATTGTCCCTGTCTTTTTGTTTAAAATTTGAAATTTGTCTGAAGTAACATCATGGATTGAATGGGTTTTCATTAATTTGATTATAGAAAAATTAATAATTACATAAATATAATGGAATATATAAATATAATACAACATAAAATTTAATAATAAAGTTGATAATGGAAATATATGTTATAGATGTAAACTATTTCCAATATATGAAAATCAATAGGTGTTTGTGCATATGTGACTAGGGTGAGGGTTGAAGAAGTGTATAGAATAAATTTCCAAATAACATTTTTCTTATAAATTAATTTCATTATTTGATTACATAAAACTGAAACTCTACACCAATTCCAATATTAATAAATATAATCTCATAATATAAATTCAATAAATCAAAAAAATTATGGGGAAAATGGAATTGAATATAAAAAGAATAGTGTTCTAAAATAATAAAAATCCATACCCTCATAGTAAAATGGTATAGGTAGTATAATTAAAAATTTAAGATACATAAAACTGCATTTTTATTTTAATTTGTTGTTTATAGAATGAAAATAAATATATATAATGTTCACTCATATCCTACGAATTTCATAGGACATGAATCAATAATTATCCAATATTTTTAAAATAACAACGACTCACACATATCCAATGATTTCTTCGTGAATAAAAATTTATCATGCACCTGGAAAAAAAATTGTCCTCTTATTAAAATACAAATGCATCAAAATGTACCAATAATATCTAACCTTCATGTATTTAATGAAAAGTGACTATTGATTTTGTAGATAAAGGAGATTCGTAGTGGTTCTGAAAATAATGATGCAAACCAATGCAGGTGATTGTAGGAACAATATTTCACTATCATTAAAAATATTTATTTCTTTTCTCGGATGATATTACAACACTTAAAACACCCCTATTTATTGTGCTACAAATAGACACCAAAATATATGGTGGAATCATAAAAAATATAGAAGTCCATGTATTAGTTATTTTTGGATCTTTTCTATAATACGATCCCAACACATCTTGTTTTCATCATTGAATTTCCCAAGCCTCCATCAAAATAGTGAATTTATGTCTTTTATGTTGGAAATACATGCTTATTATTCAAAAAACCCCTTCAACATGTATTTGTTGTAGATAATTTCAATATATCCATTTTTTGATCAATAGGTTCAAATATTTATTCTTTTTTCATAAAGCCATTTGTTGTGACAATGGAATTGATTTTCACATCTATCACATCCCTCCACATATCATCAGTTTTATCATCCTCAAAACTAAATAGCTTAGAATTCAAAAAGAGGCAACAAAAATATACATACACATCTAGTTTTTCCATTCTATAAAATATTACTACAATGATTTAAAAAAATTTAAATTGTATATGAGAATGTTCTCGTTCAATGTCTTCTGATGTAGGAGTATGTAGTGACGACATCATTTGTTCTTCAAATTCTCAATCAACCATTTTTACTTCTTCAATGCTTTTGTAAACATTTTTAGTGAGTAGTATCTATTTTAAATCATTATAATAATTTCATTTCAATGTCTAATTTCAATAATAGTTAATATATCCTCTATATATATTATTATTGGTTATCAAATTATATAAGAGATATTATATTTCTCATTATCTATATCGAATAATGATACACTTCATCCCTTTTCCATTGATCATGATTCATTTATCCTATGAGTTTTATGAAATAAATGTGGAAACAAAAAAACCTAAGATGGATTACACATGGATTGTTAGTACTCCATGATTCAAAAAATATCATTACTTCATGATTTTTTAGTAGGAACATATTTAGTTGATACACCATTCACAAAGTTTCTTCTTCAAAATAAGTATTGGTCTCTCCATTGATATTCAACATATTTCATACCCTGTTGATAATATTTTTAATTGTCCATTTACAAAACCAATTGAGATGTAGTGTGTAAGATGATGCCAATTGGTATTTAATTATATTTTTCTCATATAACTCTTGGTAACATCAGAGGATTACTACCGACCTCAATTAGATCAAAAATATTGTATGTGATAGTTTATTTGATTTTCTAGTAGCACCCTGAATTTTTTAAAACATATAACACTTGTGAGATCCTCTTGAGAATGTATATACCTATTTTCCAACAGTAATTTCTAATAAATTTCATAATGTTAATTTATTTTTCATTTTATTTTTCATTCATTTTACAACAGACATTAGTGTGGAGTAACTAATGTGGAACAATAACATTCCATTTTCCCTTATTTTGAATTATATTACAATTTTGTTCTCATAAAATACAAATTTCACATTTTTTAATCGGGTGTCTACTGATTGGAATATCATTAACCATATTATTTATTTAAATAAATATTATACATTCAATGATTAAATTCAGAATCTATGATTCCATAGTCAACCATTGTCGTCACGTATAGTTATCAAACCTTGTGATATGTTAGGTTGGATCATAAATAGAAACATGTTGTTATTCACCATCAGACCATTTTTACCTTCAATACTTTATAATATAAAATAATTAAATATTTCAAAATTTTGGATTATGTTAAATCCTTTTTCAACCAATTTCTCGAGACATAAGATGTTGGACTGTATATTGGATACATAGTAAACATTCAACATGAAGGCATGACTATGATATTTTTTCTTTATTGGAATATCTATTCTTCCATGGAAATATATTACTATCTAATCTTAAAATTAAATATCTCATCAACACATCACATCTATGTTCATAAACAAGTGTTTTTGACCTATCATGTGGTTTCTAAATCCAAATTCAAGATACCACAACCCTTGGTTTTTTGTTAATTATTGTTTCATCAAAACATGGGACAATTCAAAAATAAATCCTTCTATATATATATATATATCAATCCATAGTTTCACTCTGTTGGGTTTTCTTTTTCCATCATTCATTTCTATAATTTCCATATTTTTAAAAAATAATGCACTGAATTTTTTTTCTACTTTTGAGAGTTGAATCCTCCATTTATTATAATCCATCGTTCCAATGAAGTATAATATTGAAATCCATGAACACATTAATTTATGTTTTTCCACATCATCCTGCACTTTTGGGATTACAAGATTTTCGATGAAATCCTCTAACTCAGAATCATTATAACTTCCCCTTTCAAAATTTTGAGGTTTTGAGATATAACTTTTATTACAAGGAAAGATCAACAAAATTGTTATAACTATAGGGATTAGACTTTAGTTTGTGGTCTTATAGAGATCCCACATGTTCTTCAAAATAAATTGTCTCTATCTATTTTGTATCTTCATGGGAAATTCCAATATAATCAAAATCATGATCTAAAGATTGAAAATATTCACACATACGAGCTTGTCTTGATGATTTTTTAAATTTATTTATAGTTTTTTACCCTTAAAATTTTATAATATTGATAATAGATAATGCAATTAGATGATTTCATAATCACGGATTCAAACTCACCAAATAGATATTAATTCCATATACACATCACTTTTTGAAACTATTAAATGATTTCAAACTATATCCCCATATATCCTATTATTATTTCAGTGAAGTGATTATCTCAAAGGATGATTGATCTAGTACATGAACGATGCTGGTTTTTTGATGAAGTATCGCTTCCATTCCACCTGAATTGTGAACATTTAAATATACGGAAGACAATCCTACGCTGCATAGGATTATGGAACGGTTTATCCAACCTCTATGATTTCCATGAAATCATGACTTCTGAGATGTGCACGAATTATTATGCAACAATTATAAAACGTTTTATTCACAAAATTTGGTATCAATTCTTATGACACCCCTTCCTCCTTGGATTTTAATTTTTCATGGTTGGGAAATGAAATACATAGTCTATTATTTTCTATAGTGCAAAATATAAATTTTCCATAATTGCACATTCATATTTTCTCAGAAGTGAAAATAACACTTTTTCAGATTAAAAATGAACAGAGGAATTTTTTTCACCACATATGGAAAGAGTGTATGCACAATATGTGTGTATATTTAATGTAATCATGGGTGAAATAATTATATGGGTAATATTTTTTCCCTTAAAAACTAGAGGGGGAGAGAAATGTTGAGGAGGAATTATAAGTAGCCTGTGGAATATATTTTTATCAAATGGGGAGAGATGTAGGTAGAGATGGGTGGGATTGAATTATAGAAATATCTGTTTCAAATTTCTAGAAATTTAATTATTGGAAAATAGGGAAAGAAGTAAATACTTATTTTAATTATAATAAATAATTGTAATACCTACATGGATGGTTTCAAATTCATTAGGATAGAATAACTTCTTATCTTATTTAAACTCCTCTTAATGATATAGTAATGTAGTGGGCCTAATGGAGCTCTGACACAAGAATAAAAAACACAGTAAATAAATTGATAACACTAAATTTAAATTTTCTAGTAAAGTAGAAACACATAGTGACAGTGAAAATTAGGGTAAAACCACTGGAGGTGATTTTAGTACTAAAATAATAGCATTATAAAGAATATATATTTACTCAATCAAAAGATATTTCAATGCCTAAAACATAAAATATTTATTGGGATATAAACCCCACCAAACTATTTGATGGAAATAGAGGAAATTTAAATGTTTTTAGTTTAGTTCTAGTATGTTCAACCCAAGCATATGTACCTAAACACATCATGTTTATATAATCAATGGTTCTGATCCTCCATCGTATGAATTATGATATGTGATATCCAAGGAAATACTTGTTTATTATTCATAAAATTTAATATATATTTCTAAATGAATATTAAAAATATAATGTGTAGTTGGATAAAAAATAATTCATCAATTTTTTTCAAACAATTTTCCTAACTAAAAATAAGAAATATTTACATGATGTAGAGATATTGATCAGGAAACCATTCATTTATTTCTCAAAAATATAATTTCAATATTATATTCTACATGTTAGACATTTCAAATGGTTTTAATTTGAGTAGAATGTTTTGTCACATGGAAATATGATAATTACATTGAAGGTTGTTAAACAACTATTTTTGTTGATAAATCATAGGGAATGATTAATGAATTTCTTCAACCTTTATGAACAAAAATTTTTTGTTTTATGTTTTCCGTTGTTTGTGAAGGATACATGTGAGTTAGTTGTTGGCCACATGCAGTTTTTTACATTACATATTTCATTTTTGTGTGAAGGTCTGTGTTATAAGTGATTAGTTGGAGATAATAAATAGTGTTTATAGGGGGAAATTTTTATTCTATAATTTTAATCATTTTTTAAGGATATCTGGGAATGTCATCCACAGACTGTATCTTCTTCCTCTATCTCTTCCTCATTTACCAATTGGATCATTAATTATTCTTATTTCTAGCGATATAATAAGAACTACTATATTATTTTAAATTTTCCATATAACCTATATTTATTTCAGTAATCCATTTTTATTTAGTTTCCTATATTGAGATTTTTAGTGCAAGAAGAACAATGATGAATAATGGACATAGTAAAAAAGCACAGATGTTTCAATATTAACTTCTGGTTCACAATATATATATATATAAATTTATTAATTACGAAAAATATTAAATATTACATAATATACATAAATATAAAATATTTACTTCCACAACAAATATAACATAAATTAACAAACAAATGATGTACACAATGAAAAATATAATGAATGAATAAAACATATATTAAAATATAAATCAATTAATGGTTGTGGATTAAATCATTATGACTATTGGTATCATTTTGATATAATTCATCATCACCTGCTGATTCTTCCTCAAAGGTATCTCAAGAAAAAATTCATCATTATCAATTATTTACATCACAAAAAATTTGGAATGAAATTGTTGTCATATATCCACTAACCAAATGTTTCATGATACTTGTAATATCTCCCATTGTTAAATTTCCACTAATATTACATGTTACTGGATTTTTTTCTTGAGGATATTTTATCATGCAACATTTACAAGCTCATTTATTACAATCATCAAACATTTAGAAATAAACAATAATTTAGTAAATATATAAATAAACTATTACATATTATAAACTAAATATCTCAAAAAACACAAATAAATTATACAATATAAAATATAAAAGCAGGAGAAAAACATAGTAGTAAATAAAAAAAATCAATCGTAACTGGAAAATATAATACGGGGTTGATAATATAAATAAATAAAAAATTTAAAAAAGTTACTATTGTAAACATAACAATATACCTCCTATGAAGAGACCATGTATCAGAGTTTTGGTAGAAGTGGGAGTTTAGATAGTTAATTATCAATAAGGTTCTGGTGGTGAAGGGAGCTTTGATAGGTTATGACGCATGATGTGTTTTAGCACTGACATGGTTTTTGTCATCGTAGGAAGAGGGGAGTGTAGCGAATCATCGTAATAAAGGTGAATTGTGAGTATTAAATCAAAATAGGTTATTATAATTTGGTATTAGGAGTTGTCAGGTCAGTTCACCACTGTTTGATGCTAACCATGGCGCGATGGCTCTTTCTGGAAGAATCCATTTCCATCAATGGTTACCTAATTATTTGTGGCCACATTGAGAGGTGAAGATCATTGGAAAACTAACGAAATGTGCGATTAAGATATTGGAGACCATTTTAGCTATGAGGAAATAATTATTGTTCTATCAATTAGTTGATATTGAGTTTGAGGTATATGATTGAGGGACGTTTGTTGTGAGAGACATCTTTGGTGCTACAGAAATGAATGATGCATGTATCATTACTTTTGAAAGATTGGATCGTTTCTCGAGGGGGGAAAATTTAGTAAAAAATATTCTCTAAATCATATACTAAATTAATACATTTATATGATTCTGAGGATATTCCTCCACAATGGATTAGGAATTATTGTGGGAAAATGTTTTATATTGGATACCCAATTCAAATATTGAGAGATAGCCAAGAAAAATATCTTGTTGAAGAAAAATGTATCTTCTGAGATATGTACCCAGAGGATAAATGGAGTTGAGTAGCAATTAATATATTGAGTTAAATCAATCGTAATGAAAGGATCATGAGATTATTTCATTTTTATTTAATAGAATGTTGATTAATACAAATAGAGTACAGTAGTCATTTTTTACTAGTGAGGATCCATTTGTCTAGATCACAAATAAAAGGAGTATTTCTTATTTTCTAAATTATCATAAGACATGTAGTTTCCAAACACAATTTTTTGTATTCCGTACCCAATTAAGACTTGTTTTTTGAACATGATACTATTAAATTACTAGTGTAAAGTTGATGTTACAAAAAATGACTCTAATGGGGAATCACTACAATAGACTAGGTCATTACTTGTTTTAGAATAAGGCATTAAAAATAAAAAATCATTAACTACCAATGAATAATTAAAATTTCTCTCCCATTATCATTTCTATAAAAATCACTGATATAGTACCACCTTATCAGTGCATAAAAAATCATCGATAAAGGGTTCATTATCAGTGCATTTATGTATCTCTATTATAGGAGTCCTTTAGTAGTTCATTAATTTTTAGTTCTAATAAAGGGGTTATTTATTAGAAATTACACGAGAAATAATAACAGAGGCATTTATCCAATATTTTATACTTCATCTAATGGTACCCAATATCATATCATTCATTTTTTTCTAAAAAGGTGGCCTTTAATAACCCTTTTACTAGTACTAATAATGGCCATATCAAATTCTACACAAATTCATCCCTACAACAGCATTACAACATCCCTACAAAAAATAATCCTAATTACAATACAAAAAAATGTATACAAATTTACAAATATTTTATTGAAAAAAATATTAAATTGTAGGATCATTTCAATTCACAATTTATGTAAAAAAAATACATTGATGTAATATTTAAAATTGAACAAAAAAATAAACCCATATGAAAAATCAAAACAAGAATAATATTTGGGAAAAAATATCTCAAGGAAAAATTGAGTCATTTTTTGGTTGATTCTATTTGTTGAAAAAGTTTGATTCCATGGTCGTTTGTGGAGTTCCGTTGATATTTCTATCAAACTATGTGGATGAATATCCATGATAAAGGAATGAACAATATGGAGGTGGTACAAAATTATCATATAAAAGGTAGTGGTGTGTCCTATTGTGTTATAAATTTTTGTGTAAAAAATTATAGAATTGGGGAATTTATTTTCTAGGAATGTAATATTTATGGATTTTTCAGGGATGATTTTAATTTTTATCACCATACAAGATCCTGTACCAGCACCTAAAAATATTGAAATATAAATACATTAGGGAATGATATGGATTTAATGAATAATGAGTTTTCACAATGATAATTGAACGAATGGAACTTGTGCAGTCCTGAAAAATTTTCACCAGTTTTGGGTAGTGTCAAAAAATTTCCATTAAATAGGTGGATACCCCACTTAAATGTGAAAACTAAAAATATAGAGAAAATATAATCTCTTTATCATGCATGTAGTGTGGACCATACAAGTAGGGAGTAGTCGTCCACGTAGTTGAGCAAGAAGGGAGTAGTGTGATAGGAGTGAGTTGTGAGAATGTAGTGTGTTCTGTGCATGTAGCGAGTTGTGCAAAAGTAGTGACTTGGGATCAAGTAGTGGGATTCATATAGAAAGTGAGTTTCACACACCATTACTGCTCCATTAGGGAGTTGCACGCGAGAAGTAGAATTTCTTGCTAAAATGTTGTTTCATGCACATAGTGATATGTGAACAAGTACGAAGTGACATGCATTATATTATCCGATAACCATTAAATATTTTTCATGTATGTAATTAATGATATTAAATATCACTCTATTGTTGGGTAGATAGTTTGACGTTTCCCTGCACATCTATGGTAACTTGTAATTTGACAACTGGATAATAGTGGAACATCAATAGAGCATCTACAATCAGTGAAGGATACCTTAATCAAAGATAATTAATTGGACTAAACGTCTATACACTAGATATGGGTCCCTTTAGTGATCAGTTTGAAAAGGAATATGAAGATGGTCATTCTTTACCCTAGTTGCGCGCTTGAGAGAGAGACATAGGGTGTGACCCATGGGAATTAATATAGAAGACCCTAAACCATGTAATGGTAGTGAGCTTTGTTATAGATAAGATCTAGTCGGAACCATCCTTATTAGACGTAATCCTATGGGAATTTGTTTCAATCAGCACATCACTATTTAATGCTCCTTGTATGTAGTATAATGAAGGTGATCCATGTAAAAATAGATATATCTTTATTCTATATTTCCTTCTTTACATTCAATACATCATAATCAAATATATACAGAATGTATAACATTAACATTAACACATAATATCATAAAATGTTACCCATATAATATAGAGGTCGATATCTACTATGGTAAGAATAATTTTGAAAGAAATATACACACCCAAATTCACACACCTCCCATTCTATCTAGGCCCCTTTTGGGCATAACAAAAGAATTTACAATAATTGACCTAGATATAATGTTAGTGATTATAATATTGTTTTCATTTATTAAAAATAAATATAAAATAATAAAATTAAAATGTGAATGAAATGTATTATAGATATGATAAAGTATAACGTTAATAATTGTATATATTAATGATATTATTTTTTAATTGTAAATATGATGGTTGTGTGGTCAATTTCAACACATCAATAATGAATTACGGATCATTTTATTGATGTTTGAAAAAAACTGAGCTTGTTTTATCAGTTTTCTATTTGTGACATGAATTTTAAACTAAAATGATACATTTTTGTTGATTGCACACTATTTGAGGAATACCTTCTACATATTCTATCATACTGACATAAAATAAATTCCTATAAATCTAAAATGAATTATATTCCATTTTCTTATTGTCTGAATAGAATTTTAGCTGATTTTATGGGATTTCTTAAAGTTACAC
Source organism: Viscum album (assembly GCA_963277665.1). Lineage (NCBI taxonomy): Eukaryota > Viridiplantae > Streptophyta > Magnoliopsida > Santalales > Viscaceae > Viscum > Viscum album. The sequence continues at coordinate 2,031,858,115 of OY728164.1, forward strand.
ATGTTTTCAAGTAAAATAGAACCTTTATTTTAAAATTAAAATATTTGAGTCATATAAACCATCTAGTGCATAAAAGTGACGTATAGTCAATCACACAACCATTTAAATAAGTTGTGGATATTTTTCATATTTTATGAAAACAATCCGATATCATTTTATTGTACTGAGAAATGTGTCCTTTTTAAACTAAATTTGAAATTTTATATTGAAACCAAGTACCTTGAGTCATGACTACCACATCATTTGTAAAATTAAATTTCAGTTTATCCGTTTTGAAAAATCAAATATTGATCATTTTTTAATGTATCAAAAATGGAATGTTTTTACTATGTCTTGCGTATTTCATGTGATTTTTGAATGAAAATGTCAATGTTAAACTAAAATCTTACACTTTGGGTAATATTGTACTCATCATGAATCAAAATGAGGCGAGGTTCAATACATACAATTAAAAATTAAATTTTAGTTTTTTTCATAATGTTTGAAAATAATATTATTTCATTTCCTTAGTATTGGTAATGTGATCCACATTTTAACCTAAAATCGAACTTCTAAATTGAAAACACGAACATCCACTCATAACTACTACTTCCTTTGATGGATTGATATATGGTTAATTCTTATATCTCGAAAATGAAATATGAATCGTTTTCTTAATGTCTAAAAACAATCCGATCATGTATTCTCACTTTTATCTTTGTGATGAGCGTTTTAAAAGAAACTTGAACATTTTTACTGAAAACATGCACATCGAATCATATTTTCGACCTTATCTATCATATTGGTGTGTGGTAAATTGTTTCATGTATCAAATAAAATATGATCCATTTTTCTAAAAATTTTAATCAACTGATATTTTTTCATATTTTTTTCCAATGATGTGCATTTAACACTAAAATGACAATTTTATATACAAAACTACTCACTTATAATCACATTGGTCACATAATATATTCGATTAACAACATGTTTATTCCTTCCCGGATCGAATGAATTATAGATCATTATCCTAATGTTTGGAAAATATAAGAGCTAGTGTTATCATTTTGGATTATGCTTAATATTTAAAAATATTATTTTTTATAACAAAAAGATTTACCTTGAGTTATACTAGACACATCATTTGTTAGAATGACATGTGGTAAATAAATACACATCTAAAAATAATTATTGATTGATTTCATAAATTTTTAAAATAATATGTTATTTTATTATTGGTTAGGAAATTTGGAATGTCATTTAATAAAATTAATTTCATTTTATGGGATATGGATACTTCGAATCATATTAAACACATTGTGTGTTGAATTGATATGTGTCAAATTACTATATGTCAAAAATGAAATACAAGTCATTTATCTAAATTAAAAAAGCAATTTGATTTAGTTTTCTCATTTTTGATTATGTCACGTTAGTTTTACTCTTAAAGACCAATTTTGATGTTAAAAAATACAATTTAAATCATATTGACCACACCCTGTTTTAAGTTGAGGTGCAGTTTCAACCGACACATTTGAAATTTTCTAAAGACCGTTTTTCTAAGTTTTGTGGCCATCAGTGGTCGTTTTATAAATTTTGGATATTTGATGCATGTTTTTAACTAAAATGGATATTTTATATTAAAAGAAACTCTTTGAGTCATTCCAACCACATCGTGTGTCATATTGATGTTTGGTTAGTTCATACATGCCACAAATTATTTATGGTTTATTTAACTAATGATTGAAAACTATGAAATAATGTCTTCCCATTTCTGGATTGTGACATACATTTAAAATAAAAATTATACTTTTATATTACAAACACACTCTTCAAATAATATTGACGACATCATGTGTCAAATTGTTGTGTGGTCAATTCATAAACATCAAAAATAAATTATAGATAATTTTCCCGATGATTTAAATCATTCCTTGTTCATTTGGTTATTTTTTTAGTAGAGTTTTAAACATAAATAGAACAATTATATTAAAAACACGATATTTGAGTCACATCAGATGCATCATGTGTCAAATTGATATGTGGAAAATTCGTAATCCTAATAATTGAATTTTAGATCATTTTTCTATTTTTTTTAAATAAAAGTTTGTTTTCATTTATTTGTATATTTGATTCTTTTTAATATAAAATGATGTTTTATCACTATTGGAAAACTGAATATTTGCGAGGGGCGATTTGTGAAGGGCTCCCGCCGCAAAAAGGTCTTTTGCGACGGGGCTCCGTCGCAAATCGCCCGTTGCCGAAAACGGCCTCGCAAATAGATTTTTTTGCGGTGGTCCCATCGCAAAAAAAAATAGTATTTGCGACGGTATTTTCCCCCGTCGAAAATGATTTTTCGTTTATATATAAAAAAGGTATGTGTGACGGGCCGTCGCAGATATATTAGTTGTGACGGGTCAGAATCCCGTCGCAAATGCGAAATTTAAAAAAATACATGCGACGAAGGTATTTGCGACGGACCATCGCAGAAAGTTATTCCCGATGGGTATTCGTCCCATCGCAAATGGTATAGTAAAATAACATTTACGAAGGGAAATCACGTCGTAAATGTTCCGTTCACAAATATTTTAAAAAAAAATTATTTTAAAAAAATTATTTGAAATCGTATAATATTATAAAATAATAATAATAATATTAATAATATAAAAATTTATATTATTATAATATAAATAAAAAATAAATAAAATATAATTATGAAATATTAATATAAAATATTCATATTAATATAAATAATATAATATAATTTAATAATACTAATATTAATAATATAAAAAATTAATATAATATTATTATTATTAAACTATCTATATAATAATAATATTAATAATAATATAAATAAATTATATTATTATAATATTAATAAGAAAAAATATATATAATATAATTATTAAATATTAATATCAAATAATAATAATAATAAGAATATAAATAATATATTATTATATATTATGAAATATTAATAACAAAAAATAATAATAATAGTACAAATATTATTAATATAATATTATTATTAAAATAAACATACATATTTGTGAAAAAATATTATTAATATTATTAATATTAATAAAATATAAATTTATAAACTTCTCAATATTAACAATAAATATAAAATATTAAATGTAATATTACTAAAATAAGCATACATTAAAAATAATACTAATAAGTAATAATATATTAAAAAAATGTAAACAAATTGTATCACGTAATAATCGTACTAATATGAAAGTGGAATTGTAAATAGTTAATATGACAATAAACTACGTACTCAAATTTTTATTACATCTAAAAAAATCACTGCGGGGTGGATAATCTGGAGGACCTGGAGGAGGTGGTGGAGGAAACTCCATCCCTAAATTATGAGTCAGACGACGCATATTCTCCATATACTCCTGATGTTGCTCCTCATATCGACGGCTCTCCTCATTCTGCTGCTGATGCATCTGCTCCTGCCATCGATGCATCTCCTCATCGTGCTGCTGACGCATCTGCTCCTGCCCCTGACGCAAATCCTCTATAAGCTGACTCTGAGCATGCAGATGCTCCTGATACTGTGAGGCAGAATATGATTTCTCTCCACGAGCTCCTCTCGAGCTGGACGCCGACATCGCAGCAGTACGAGAATAAGCTGCATGAGTCAAATGAGAGCCGATACCAACTACTCGGCCCTTTTCGAAGCCATATTGGGTCGCCTGCATCCATGTCGTCTCATGAAAATGGTGGGCACTAGTCTGATCACCAATCTCGTCTTGACTCTCAGCCTATGTCTGAGAGGTCGCGGACTCATATTACTCCACAAGTTTCAATTAGAAATTAAAATAATGAAAATATTATATGCATTTAATTTGAAAACTGAAAAGAAAATAATATTGACCACAATCTGATGTTGGCGGCCACCTTTAATCTCTCCAGTAGTCGGGTCAGTGTACATCCTCTGATAAATGCCGTACGCTGAAATACCAGGCTTCTCGGCTTCCTAAATGAATATAAAATTAACTGTTTATATTTAAAGTTGTACAAAATATTAAAAAAAAATTACATACCAGACGCTCTCTATTCCCAATGAATGTACGACTACCGGCTCGATGTGTCACCTATTGTCTCCCCCGATTCTGTCGACCCAATGCAGATATCCTCTGAAACCCACCACCCAACCAGTGTGTACATAATCCATCCCAAACGTGAGATGAAATGTACTTTGGTCGATGGGCTCTACCGGACTCATCAAATTCATTCACTCCGGCTTTCTTCATATCCATCTTTCTCAAATTATGAAAAAACTGACAGAAACGGTCACACATAGACACCACCCATGCTACGTGGATAGTGGCACACATGCTCTCATCGATGGGACACCATAAACCCTAATATAAAGTTATTAATGAATTAAATTTCAAAATAAATAATATTTATTCACGTACCAGCCAATGATCGAACATGGCGGCCTGCACATCAGCGGGAATCTGATCTCATGTGAGCCAGGGCTGAGAAACATAATTATTCGAGATAGCACTCCCCTGTCCAATAGCTATATGTGTAATAATGTGGAAAAATAACAAATAATCAAACAATTATAATATTAATAATCTAAAATGAAATATAACTTAAATACATAGGTTACCATACCACCGCTTGTGCGCATCGAATCCAAGAGGTGGACGTCGCTCCGGGATAGGATCTGGAATCATCAGTTTGGAAAGACCATGGCCCCTCCGAGTGCTCCCTGTAGTGCCAACAGCCTGAGGGTCAGATGGCTCAAAAACCTCATCATCCATAGTTAGATCAGCCTCCAGCAACTGATGATACGTTTCCGAGTCCATCTGAAACACGAAATGATTGTTATTAGCAAACAGTTGAAAATAACTATTATGTATAGATATATATTTTTTATGATTCTAACCATCATTATACTGTGTCAATGTTCATCTTCATCATCATCTTCATAGTTGTCATTGTCAATGTATGCATCTTCTTCATAAACATCATCAATTTCCAAATTATTTTCACTTTCATCATCTCTTGTCATTTCAAATTCAGTTGTAACATCATTGACAACATCATCACCATCGACCCTTAATTGTGGAGTGTCATCCTGGATATTCATATCTCTGTGAAAAATGTGTGTTTTGAGGAATGTCCTAAAAAATTTCATTTCCTTGCTCTTCAGTGGAACGACATTCAGTTTGAGTAAACTGATTTTCTCGAGATTTAACTTTTATTATACTCCACCAATCATCCAACTCTTTTGCACTGGCACAATATTTTTCATAATAAATTTTATGTGCCTGATGAGCCAATAAAAATGGTTCATTTAATGCAAGAGGACTTTTATGTTTAATATCAACAATTCCATGAGTCAGATGAATACGCAAGCCTCTCTCAGAATCCAGCCATCGACATTTAAACATTGTTACATAATTATGTCTCAAATAACACAGTTCAATAATTTCTTCAAGCATGCCGTAAAAGTCAACATCAATATCTCTATGATGTGATCCTTTCAAACAAAAACCACTATTCATTATTTTCTTTTATTCCCCATATGCATGTGTATGAAAGCGATAAACATTCACCACATATGCATTATAAGATTTAACCATTTTGGATGGCGGGCTACTCAATATACCCAATCGACTATCAATCATATCAGCATGTACAGATACCTGAAAATTTGTAAAACATTTATCACTATTACAAGTAATAAATTGATTTTATATGTAAAATCAAAAAACAATGTATGTTACCAGTTTTTTAAACCAGTAAGAAAAAAAATTTGCCGACGTTCTTCTAAGCCAGTTACTGTAATTTGTGGAAATTGTTTCTTGATATGATCATCATATAACCTACAAATACAATATGATTAATTTACTGTAACGGAATCAATAAAATAATGGATAAGAGCACTCACTATATAATTGGTGACATTTCTTCACAGTTGAGTAGAATATATGTATGATATCTATGATGTT